>OZ057404.1:4081519-4146519 GCA_964056735.1 Allodiplogaster pararmata
TGTGATCTGATTCTGATTCTGGTTTCACTATGGGGCACGCTTGAGAGTACTATCGAACAAGATCTCGAACATTGAATAAGACTCGGTCTCTGAGGAATTCAGAAACCAAAGCTTACCAACCGATCAGTCGATTGCCATTCGTTGGATGAAAAACAGGAACGTTGGAAATAGGCTAATCGAACCGGAAGAAACTCTAAGAATGTGATAAGAGACGCGAGAGCAGTACAAGGAAGATCTGAAAAGAGAAGACGATACACCTCGGATCTGACATATCAGATGGCCATCCAGAGGGAACGGAAAACATCCTTCCCTCTCTCTCATTCTCTCTGTTTCTCTCTCTCTATATTTTTCTCTCTCAATCTCTCGCTCACTTTCCTTTTTCTATCTCTTTATCCCTCCTCTCCCTATCTTTTTTCTCTCTCTCTTTCATACACCTGACATAACAACAACTCTGTTCTCCATCCTTCCTCCTCTATTTTTTCATCTATTTTACTTTTTCTGTCTTTTTCTCTCTCAGTATCTCTCTGTGTGTTTCTATCTATATTCTCTTACTTTCTCTCTCTTGCTCTTTTTTCTCTTTTTTTCTGCCATGATAGTGAAAGAAAGAGTGGAGAAGATGCGCCCATGGAATTGTTTGTTTGTCCGAGGTGTTGCCAGACACCTTCCTAGCGAAAAAAAAGCGAGAAGGAGGAAAAAGAGAGAAACACAGCAAACACGATTTCCCACTATAACATGCTGCGTTCGAGAATGTCAGAGAGACTTCCAAATTGTAGAAACCGAACGAAGGAACGGTATTCACCTAGAAGGTTCGATTATATACATATACATTCTATCGAGTTTTGAATTTTCTTTAATAACTTTTTTTTTCCATTTTGTATCCAGTATTTTAAAAGTCTAAAAAAAATCTATTTTAAAAATCTAACCAAAATTCTAACCAAAAAATCGAGTCAAAAATCACGGAAATATGAATACTAATAAGTAAGCCATAACCGAAAAAACAATTGTAAAATATAAAAAATACCCATTTTTGACAAAAAAACTTAAGCTCGATCTGAAACAGATATAAAAGCGTTCTTTTTCTAGATAGGACGAGTCATTCAACAACGAAAAACCTAGCTTAGCAACACAAAAAATAAGTTTTTAAATTAAATTCTCCGTAAAAATTATGAAAAAAATTGGAAAATTCGAGTTTTGGTGCAAATGAGTTCCGTTTATCTTGAAGCAGGCATTTTACCACAACTACAGCATTTTCTTTCATAAAATAATCACGAAAAAAATGAAATGATCAAGACAATATGTTCGCTCTTTGCAAAATTATGCTTAAAATTTTTTAAATAGATTTTTGCACGGTACTGTAGGTGTTTTGTATGGAGATATCGGAAGCGATATCTTCTCTTCTTCCTGGATAAGGGGCGGAGGTCTGCCTCCCAGGATGACCGCACCCTTTTTCCAGGATGATTCAGCGATTGGAGTTCGTTCGAGACCATAATCGAGTGTACGGTGTTTGCGACTGATTCCCCATTGTTCGGATCCCTTGACATCTGTTTCGCGGCTTCGACAGTCTTCTTGCAGCTCAACACGAGGTTGTTCTTCATTGCGCGAGGGGGTGCCGGGCAGTCGAGGAGGCCGTGGTGGATGTGTTCTGGGTCCAACGATCTCGCGAGGTACTGCGCGGCGAGCATGTTCAGATGGGATTTGGTGCGCATGACCTTTGATTCGCGATGAATATGGTCAGTGTCGGCCATTTGATGATTCCCTGTCACGACGCGGAGTCCGGAATTCTGAGAACGTTGGATTTTGGCGTGAGCGGAGTCCGAGAGGAAGGTAGACCAGGCGGGTGCGGCGTAGTTGCAGATCGCTTGCGATATGGCTTTCAGCGTGAGGCGGAGGGTTTCTTTTTGGTTGCCCCAGGTGCTTCCGGCAAGGGCTTTCAGTACGTTATTGCACTGCGACATCCGTCTCGCGATGTCTTTGGCGTGATGGCTGAATGTGAACATCGAGTCGTACGTGACGCCGAGTAGCTTGGCCTGGTTGACGGTGGGGACGGGTGATCCGCAGATTGATATGTCCAGAGTAGACTTGAATTCACGACTGAACGGGGTGAAAAGCATGAGCTGGCTCTTGGTCGGGCAAATGATGAGTGACCGTTCTTTGAGGAAGGTTTCAATTTTCGTGATGGCCCTGCGTAGATTTTCGGAGGCGACGTTGATGTCGGGATCTGACGCCCAGATCATGATGTCATCAGCATACGAGATGACGTTCGTGTGGGCATCGTCTGTGGGAAGATCGCGGAGGTAAAGGTTGAAAAGCGTGGGCGAGAGGGCGCTGCCTTGTGGGACTCCGTTTCTGAAGAGTCTGGAACTTGATACCGAGTCGCGGAAGCTTGTGCGTCCTGTTCTTCCTCTAAGGTAAGAGGCGAGCCATTTTTTAATGTAGTTCGGCGCGGTTGTTGTCTCAATGAGGTCGATGAGCTTGACGATGTCGATACTTTCGAATGCCTTGGACATATCAATTGCCATGAGGACCGTTCGACTAGCGGGACGTTTCTGGTTAAAACCGTCTGCGATGCTCTTCGAGAGAGTTACGAGGGCCGAGGTTGTAGAGCGTCTTGCCGTGAAGCCATGTTGGTGGTCTGCCGGGGGAATGTGCCTCTGTAGAGAGCCGAGTATTAGCCGTTCAATCACTTTGGCGACGGGCGAGAGTAGAGAAATCGGACGGTAGCTGGAGCCTTCGGATGCTGGTTTGCCTGCTTTCAGGAGGGGTAGTAGGATCGACGATTTCCATATCATGGGGATCCTGCCTGTGCGTAGGGAGCTGTTGACCAGGGAAGTCAGGGCGCTGATTCCTTTCGGACCTAAATGATGGAGAATTATAGGAGCGATGCCATCTGGACCAAGCGCGGTGGACTTCTTCGTGGATCTGATGGCGGCTGCTACGTCTGTGGTAGTGAAGTCCTCGAAGTCATCTGCGGACAAGCGGTGTATTGTCCTCATAGTCTTCCTGTTTTCCTCTGAGGTTGTATACTGGACTGGACAAGTGTAGGCTTTGTTGAAGCGGTTCGCGATATCGGAGACGGTCGTGATCGCCTCATTTCTGAAAGTTATGGCGCAGTTCGGCGGTGGTCTTCCTTTGTTGTTGAGGATCTTGATGGTCTTCCAGAGCTTGTTGACATCTTTCTTTGGATCGAAGGACTCCATCAGTGCGCGCCAGATGTCCCGTTTGTTTTTGTCGGTAGCTCTCCTTATGTTCGTGTTGAGATCGTTCAAAAGGTCGCTTGTCGGATTCGATTCTCTGAGTGTGTCGCGTTGATGCATCCATTCTCGTATCTCTGTCGTTAGGGCGACTTCTCTCTACTTGATTCGGCCGCGTGGGATTGTTCATGCTGCAGCTGATACAAGTATTCTTCGGAAGAGAGGTTCTGCTTGAACGGCTGGTAGATTGGGAAGAGGATTGTTGGACAGGCTTTCTTCGACGTGTTGCTGGAAAGCTTCCCAATCCGCTTTCCGGTAATTTGTGAAGGTTGCGTCTCTGTGAGTGGGGTTGAAATTGCTGCCTTCTAGTTCGATGATTATCGGAAGATGATCGGAGCTACCTTCAGTGATGGTTTTCCATGACGCTTTTTGAAGGAGATCCTGAGAGCAGATTGAGTGCATTCGAGTCCATATAGAGCAACTGGTCGTACGACTGAATTATAGATCTTACTTTTCAGTCGATCAGGCATGCGTCTGTCGCATAGGATACCAGTCGATTCTCTCCATTTGAGCCATGCTGCGTTGATTCTGGCACTGAAAGCGGCTGTTGGGCACTGAAACCGTCTGTGGATATTTGAAAACCCAAATACTTGAAGTGCTCGACTTTCCGTAGCTCAGTGTTTTTTTTTTACTTTTATGGAGGTTGGGTCTTGGATTGTACTCGATGTTCCAGCTTCAAGATACTCGGTCTTCAATGCATTGAGTCGTAGTCCGTACTCCGCAAAGCGATCATTCCATTTTACCACTTGACGTCCGAGATCTTCTCTTGTTTCTGAGCATAAGACGATGTCGTCGGCGTACAGGAGTGTCTGCGGTGGGTCTCGCTGTAGGTCTCTGGTTATTGTGTCCATGACTAAGATGAACAGCAAAGGCGAGAGTGTGGATCCTTGATGAACTCCGACAGAAATTTGGAATGGCTCAGAATTTCCTGTTGGTGACCTAACGACGCTCCTTGGGTTGGCATACATCATTTGTATCCACCTGATGTATTCTTCTGGCACCGAATGATCACGAAGGGAAAACCATATGAGATCATGGGGGATCCTGTCAAAGGCCTTTTCTAGGTCCAAGAAAGCACAGTGGACAGATCTCGCCTTCTCTCGGTGTTTTTCTAGATATAAGCGGATGGCGAAGATCGCATCTGTCGTCCCTTTTCCTTTCACGAAGCCATATTGATTAACACTTGTGTATGTGATCTCACGTAAGCGTGCTTCGATGATCTTTTCCAGGAGTATATATATATTATATATTTTATCTACATCTTTCGATGCAATAACACACACATTTAATTACAATTGAAAATGAGGAATGAATAGATCAGCTAAACAATTGTCAAATACGATAACAAAAGCGATACATAATTTGACTTTAATATAGCGAATTGAACGGGGAAAAAAACAAACAAACAAACCTATACATGTATAAAAATTTGAACGACAAAAAAAAAGAAATTTAGTTCTGAATTCATGACGAGAGAAGAGTAGATAGAACACCACTTTTTAATTGGGATTTAAAATATTTCAGGTTCATACTATTAATCAAGTTTCGAGGTAGTTTGCTGAAAAGGCGGGATATTCGCATTCCATAAGAGTTGTTTCTAGCTGTATTCTTGCTACCCTGAACTAATAAGCCATTTATATTAGTTCGCGTTGGAATAGTCTCTTTGAAAAATCGCTTTTTATCTATTATAGACAGTCCATGGAAGATCTTGAAACCCATAACTAAGTCAGAAAATATCCTCCTCTTGGAAAGAGAAACGAATCCAAGGCGGGCAAGTCGATTGGGGTAAGAAGGAAGAGACCTCGTATTAACTTCATTTGCGAAAAATCGATGATAAACTATGCGAGTGAATTTCCTCAAAACTTTCTCTATATCATCACAATCTCTTCCATAGTATGGATTCCATATATTCGAAGCATAGTCCAAGTGCGGCATTACGTAAGTTTTAAAGCACTTGACCAGTATACCAGGATCATTAACAGTTACCGCACGGAGCATAGCATACATTGCTTTGGATGCCTTTTTAACTCGGTCTGCTACAGCCTCTTTCCTACGCAAAGAAGAAACTATTTGTATGCCCAGGTCACGTATCTGAGATACACATGAAATGGAAACATTATTTATACTGTATGAGGAACATAAAGATCGACCTCCAATGTGAATATGGAGAGACTTGGATGGAGAAAGAGATAGTTGGTTAATTAAACACCAATCGATTACGGAATCTAATGCTGATTGCAGCTCTCGAGTTCGTTCGCCGTATGAGTTCTTATCATAAGAAACATAAATCTTGAGATCGTCTGCGTATGCTTGATAACGAATATTAGGAAAGTTCTCTAGTACCTCATTTATATCGGATATATACAGAGTAAAAAGAAGTGCCCCAGGACAGACCCTTGGGGCACACCCGATGTGGCATTCATTGGATCAGAAGTGACATCACCCATACGCACAGAGAAAGATCTATTAGTTAAAAAAGACTCAAGCCAAGAAAGGAGTGGGTCAGTAATTTCAGTTGTTTGTTGGAGTATAGTTGTTTGAGGCATGAGTCTGATTGAGGCATGAGTCTGGTAGTTGGCGCAGTCGGTAACATCTTCCTTGCCTTTGTAGATTGGAATGGTGGTTGACATGCTCCAATCTTCGGGATACTCCTGACGAATCGTAGCTTTCTGGAATAGCTCGACGAGGTGGGAAACTCCAAAGTCTCCTGCTAGTTTCCATGCCACTGATGAAACATCGTCTGGTCCACAGGCTTTTCCTGGCTTCATTCTTTTCAGCGCTTTTCTCACCTCTTCTTCTGTAATCATGAAAACTGGTCCTTCTGCTGAGAGAGATGGAGGAATTGGTGGATGATCGAACTCAATGTTGGATATGTGTTCGAAATATTTTTTTCCAACGCTGACATATGTCGCTATTCGAGCGCAGAAGTTTTCCGTTCTGGTCCCTTATGAGTCTGACGTGGGTGATGTCCTTTGCTGCTGTAGCTCTGGCTTTGCAATTTCGGAAGATTTCTTTCTCTCCTTGAGGCGTGTCAAGCTTGTTATATTTCTCTATGGCATCGATAGATTGAGCTTTAGCTACGCTTCTCTTTGCATCTCTTTTTGCAAAGATATATCTGGCTCGATCATCCTCCAATCTGGAAATTTTCCATTGCTTAAGAGCTGATTTCTTCGACTTTACCGCAGCTTGAACGCTTTCATTCCACCACCAGGTTTCTTTGTCGACAAAGCGTTTGCAACCTGGCTTCTCCGATCTGTTTTTTATTGTCTCGTAGGAACTTTCAATGCATTTCAGTAGATTTTTTTTTCTTCAGAGTGGACTTGGTGCATGAAACGCAGTTTATTAACGTTGAATTTCCACCACTTTTTCCTGGATATCTCGTTTATAGGATTGACTTTGCACGTCTTATGAGAGTAATGGAGTTCGATGACAACCGGTAGGTGCTGGGAGGTGACGTTAATCACTTTGAGAATCACTTTGCAGTTGACAACAAGCTTCAGGTTGTTCCTCTGTATGAGCCAGTGATCAATTTGAGATTATCTTCCACCAGTACGTGACGAGATAGGAATCCCGTATCGGAAAGAATGTGTTGCAGATTAAAAGTTCATGTTCCTCCGAGAAGTGAATAATTTTCGTCCCGTTCCTCCGTGAGCTCTCATATGCTGATTCGCGGTTTTTCCCACGTGTCCGTTCAGTCAAAAATAATGATTCTCATTTCTTCTTGCCCTCGTGCGGCTGCCTACTCTACAGCTCTCTACTCTAAAATGAGAAAACTGCATTTTGCTCGAACAGCGAAAACTTCTCTTCGGAAATGAGAAAACTGCATTTTAGGACATCACAGCACTGACGGTTAGGACATCACAGCACTGACGCAGCAAGTCTCTCTACTCATCAAAGCTGTCAACCGCATGATGAAGACGGTAACGTCTCTTCTCCCTCTTCTTCAACATGCATCTCCAACTTCTCCTCCGCCGACTCCTATTCCTGAACCAGCAAAGCCTTCTGTACAATTTCTGGCTTTCTCTGCGGTTAGGAGTGCTCTGAAAGAAGATAGAGAGATGATCAACGAAAAGATCAGGAACCTCGTGTGCGTAGGAATGTCAGAAAAGGACTCCTCGTCTGCGACTGATGAATCTGATTCTACGTTCATATCCAGCCTCTTCCAGGAACTTGATCTCCCGGAGCTCTCTGCAGCCTTTGCGAACAACATTGTGACTCACTTCCGTTTCGAAAACGCGGAAAAGAAGCGTCCAGTGCTCAAGATCCGCTTGCCGTCCCCTGAGCTGAGGACTGCCGCTCTCAAAAAGATTCGCCTCCGTCGTCCGGATGTTCTGAAGCCTTTTCCACGCTCTTACATACGTGAAGATCTAACACCGACTGAACTGCAAATGGAGAGAGAAGCAAAGGACATTGCGAGGGGAAGAAACACCATCGCTGGCCGGATTGAATGGGGAGTTCGAGGCATCGATTTACACCGATACACCCATCCGAGACACTTTTTCGCCAAAGCGAAGACGAGAATCAAGCAGTGAGCCCGCCTTTTTTGTGAACGTAACCAGCCGTCATTCACCAAGGAAATAGGTCAGTGGATGCGGTGGTAACTCTAATTTTTTTCTTCCTAAAAGTCACTTTTTCAACTGTTTTTCTTGTAATGCATGATATCTTAGAAATAAATTATATGATTTAAATTCACTACTTAACTCTAAGCATTATAATATCTTAGCCTTTTTTGAAACCTGGTTAACTGATGATGAAGTGAACGAAATGCTAACGGTAAAAACTTCCTGTTCATGTTTTCGCTCTGATAGAATAACTGATAAATGCTCTAGAGGTGGAGGGGTTCTTTTATTAGTCTCCTCTCATTTGTCTCCTGTTTTCATCTCTAAATTCTCTGGAGATCATTGTGAAGCAATTTGTGTAGATGTTTATTCAAATTTTAATTCTTCCAAAATACGTCTTATCAATATTTATCGATCTCACTTTTGTCCCTTTTCAACTACCATTTCTCTTTTAGGTTATTTGGAATCCAGCTCTAGTACTAATTTTCCGAATCCTATTGTAATTTTAGATGATCTCAACCTCCCAAATGTTGATTGGAATAATCTTACTTCTAATGGCTCTGATTCAAATGCTCTATTACTATCGTGGGTTCGCGACAATTCTTTCACTCAATACGTTCTTGAACCTACGAGAGAAAATAATATTTTTGATCTACGAGGGCTCTATCTATTTTAGATCCTAACCAAGTAAATAATTATTTAGTGTCTTTTCTCAGTGATTTATTAGATAAATTAGTACCTTGTATTCATCCCGGGGATGGAATTAATCCCTACCCTCTCCATATTCGCACACTATTAAAAAGAGTTCAAAGTGCATCTGCAAAAGCGCCTCATTCTGCATATTGCCAATTTAATGATATCGAGCATGTTCAAAGATATTTTTCAAGAAGAGTTTTACAAAGAAATGGTCAATCGGACCTCACTTATTCTCAACGTCTTACAATTTTAGGATTAAAATCACTTGAATACAGGCGATGAGTACATGACGTTAAAATCAATTGAATACAGGCGATGAGTACATGACGTTGCGTTTTTACATAAATGTGTACATTCCAATATAAAAATAGATTACTTATCTCTTTTCAAAATATCTCTTCTTTCTATGAACTTGAAAAATGCTCATTGTTTGAGATTATACCTTCCTAAAATAAAAAAACATGTCTAATAAATCAACCTTTGCCTCTAGAGCCAATAATGTATGGAACAACCTACCTTATGAAACAGTTTCAATAACTAATAGTGATGCGTTTGCCGTTAGCATTAGTAAGCTTCCTTTCAGTTCCCTTCTTCCGAAACCGATTGTGAAAGACTAAAAGTTTTTGTCTTGATATTGCAACAACAAAAAAAACAGTTCCTAAATTGACTTTTAATTAAATATCTTAATGTAAATTACCACTGCATCACTGCCCAACAGCCTTTCAGGTGCCGACTTTTACCAAGCAAAACCAGTCCGTGCTTCACTGCCTCTTATTCTTCTTTTCCCTTTACCCCCACTCTTTTTTGTGCACGGAATAAAGAATTGAATTGAATTGAAAATTAAAAGTCACCTCAAATAAGTATGGTTTCCTCTGATAAAAGTGCCTTGTGATGTCATCGAGAGCGTTCCAGAATTCTTCCTTTTCAGACTTTTTGTTTTTTGTTTGAGAAAAAATTTGCAAAACTTAACAAAATCAAATATTTGAACTGTATAATTGAATAGATGAATAAGTCTTTCTTGCGATTATTACCGCTTTGCGGCGGGGTACGCAATCCCCATAGATGTCCTATGAGTGCAAAAACAATGGGAAGAGTTTGATTTTTCAAGAGTTACCAAATTTTCTTATAATTTGGTTTGGGTGGAAGTTTTTCACTAGAATTATAATTTATGAACTTTGAACTTTTTTTTACGCGAAGCATATGTATCACGTGACAAATTGATGGTGCATGATCTTATGTATGTATAAAAAGGTGAAGATAGAAAACATGGTTCAAAAACGGCTAAGGAGCTTCTGATGGTAAGTAGGAGCACACATTTTTTACTAGGTGTATTTCATTGATACGATATGATATCTATATCTCATAGATACATCAATCAATTCGCTTTGTCTACCGCTTCAGCTGGTCACATGAATTTCAAAATGACTCTACTTCGGAAGGATAAATAATTGCTAATTCCTCAGCTATCTTCAGTTATCTTCATGTGATTGGCTGCGGTTAAGATTACAAAGGTCCGTTCTTTGGTTTCAGTAACCAGGTAGAGCGAAGAAGGCATACATATTGCTGTGTTACTTCCCCTAGTGGAGAACTCGGCCTAGAAGAGCATCCCAGTCAGCCAGAATCCGAAGAGCTGGGCAATAGCTTACCGTCAGGCCACTTCCGTGAGAGCCGGAGGGACGAAGACGAGGACGCGATCGAGAGGCCAGAGCCCGCGGATGTGCTCCAACGACGATCTATCGTCCCTGCCACTTTGTGAACAGCAGGAAGTGTTTAAAGAATTTACTTTGAGAATTAATTTCTTACACGATAATGAGATGACTTTGAAAAGAAAATCGGTCTACAACAGAGTTTCTGCTTTTACCGTTCATACCCGACAAGCAAAGACGCTGTGGAGTGCACTTAGTGGCAAGCCTTGTGATCTCTTATCGATGAGAGCGCAGCAGGGACCTTCATTCCGTATTTCGAGATGAAAACTTTCTTGTCTCCGATACCGCTCGTCTGAACTTCGATGACATTATCTCCTGTCTTCGACAACAGCATACGCTCGAGAGTCAACCCGACCTTCCGCCTGCCAGTTTATGATGCTGTTCTCACTGCTTTTCTCGAGATGTTCTCTCGTCTCCCAAATGCATGGATTTCGCCTCTTCGGTCGGCCACAGCGAAGGGCAACGTTATAGACACACAGAGTCAGCTGCGATCGTTTTTCCGATTACTTCGGTGCGGCACCGAGACCTGGTAGCTCTCTAAAGAAAAAAGTCCTCGGTCGGTAGGGTTCCTAAAAATTGAACTTGGGATGATATAAAATCAAACTCCTTCCGATATTCACTATCCTTTTAAAAATTCTTCCTTTGATGAGAATCGACACAAGGAGCACCACTGTGGCCCGCAGGCTACATGAGAATAAGGCAATTGCCTCGCCCTGAGAATTCGACGAAGTGGGCCCGGTCTGTTTAGTAGCAAAATAGGGTCACTGTCCAAGCTGAACGAGCTTCGCTCTCCCAGCTTGGACAGCGAAACTATTAAGACTATTCAAAACCTCTCGTCGAGCGAGAGTAGTATACATCAGTCCACGTCAAAAGAAGTAGACCAACAATCGTGTAAAAAAATGAAAAAAGGCCCCATGGTCAGCGAGGAACAGCACTAAGAAAAAGAATCAAGGCTTTAAAAAAGTTTCTTGCCACTTTCTCAACAAACAGAGTAAAATAAATGTTTCTCTGTCATAAAGAAGTTTGTTCTCAATATCCTCGAAAACCCCCAGACAACTTAAGAAGACTGAGGGCTCCGCCCTCCTTCACTCTTACGAAGAAGGGTCATTTGGAAATCATGTGGGGAGCCGACACGGCCGACAGGGGCCATTTGACTGATAGAAATGGTGATAAATACTCTTCAGGGTGATCAGTTTACTTGCTGACAAACTTTGGGTAAGTTTATAGCGCGAGCTGAGTCGATCTGCCGATTTTAAATGACACCATCAATTTCGTCAATTTTTGATCTACATATAACCCAAATTTCGGTTTTCACTATTTGCTAATGGTGCGTTCTCATCTTATTCGGGCCGCAATATTGTCGCTGAGTAGTGCTCGATACCCCTTTTCGGAGATCTCTCGTCGGCTGGGAGTCACCCGTCAGACTGTGCATCGAACTCTCAAAGGAGGTATACTAACTGACCGACCACGCTGTAGTCGTCCCACTTCCGCTGTAGGTCGCTACCGTATCACAAAGGTTGTCAAGCAACGCCTGAACCGCAACAAATGCAGAAGCATCAGAAAAAAAGGCTGGCCAACTGGATACGTCATACGGTACGATGTGGATTGTTGTTCGAAAGAAGCTTGGTATGAAGTCAGACCAGAAGCGCCATGAACTCCTTCTAGCAGGAAGCAGGTCGCGATGCTCTCGTTGCTGAAACCGTGACTGGAGAGACTCACGACCCTCTTTACCGATGAGAAGACGTTCACTGTGGAAAGGAGCTACAAGAAACAAAATGATAAAGTGCTTGCTCTGTCCTCTGAAGAAGCTGATGCTGCAAGCCTAACCTTCTCACGTGCTTCCCATCCGGAATTTGAGATGGTTTTTGCTGGCATCTGCTCCACGGGTCCAACATCCTCTTTTTTGTCAGAAAAGAGGTCAGAATAAAAGACGAAAGTGTACATCGCGGAGAACCTCGAACATCATGTTAAGCCTTGGGACCAGAGGCACTTTGGGACACGAAAGTGGACATTCCAGCAGGACGGCACTCCTGCTCATACCTGCCAGAAGACACAAGATTATCACAAAACTTCTCCTTTTTCATCTCCTCAAAGCTTATCCTTAAAGGCACACCTCGTTGTCCGGACTCAAGACTTCGCTTGAGCGAGCATAGGACCGAATTCTCCAGGCAGTTTTGCAGTCAGCGGTGTCTTCCAACTCCCGTCGTCTGGAGGCTGTCATTTGCGAAAGAGGGGCAAATTTCGAGTGAAATTTATAGATTTTTATCATATGACAAAGAAAAAAGTGAATTTTCGCTTACATGAAAAAAAATATTCGGTAAAATCCGTCTCACTAAATATGTTGATCACCCTGTACTTCAACAAAACTGCGCTTTATTCAGCGAAATATGATGTTCTGGTATATCATTTGTGCATAGAATTTACACTTAATGAATAATTTAATGAATAAATGAATGATTGAATAGATAGCATAGATGTATGCGTAGATGAATGTATGAATAAAAGTGAATGGATAATCACATCTGCGAGGCATTATTATAGATTTTAATTTCTTTCAGCTGATTGTGCCACTTGATTAAATTGAAGCGAGAGAGTTTCTCAGAGGTGTTTATATAATACAACAGTAAAAAAGACCATTCAAAACTATAAGTCAAGTATTTAATATGACAAATAGTTAATAACAAATATGACAAATATGACAAATATGACAAATAGGACAAATATGACAAATAGGACAACAATTTAAAATGACAAAAAGTTAGTTGAAAACGAAATTTCATAAGCCTCTTGAGAAGCACAAAACTTGTTTTCTTGCAATGCTCAAAGCGGCGGATAATGTACGAGAATGAGTTTTATTTATGGTTTTTTATAACGAATACGGATTGAAGTAAAACATTCCATTTACATATAATTATAACGCAAGACAATTGTTTATACGAATCGAATTCTATTTCAAAATTTCAAAAATGTTTTGATACAAGTCCAAGCTTCAGGGCCAACGAAAAAGGGGAGACGTATTGAGGCAAACACCTGAAAAGCTGTTTCTATTCACAGTCCCCATTATCTGTAATTATAATGATTGGCACCCCAATGTTATCTGTTGTCAGCGACTATAATCATGTCACTTTCATGAACAACCTTTTTGATCATGCAGGTACTCTCTCTCTCTTTCTCTCTTTCTCTCTCTCTCTCTCTCTCTCTCGCTCTCTCTCTCTCTTTGTCTCTAACTCCCTCTTTTTCTGATTCTTCTTTACTTTTACGTCTATCTTCTATTCATCTCTTCTTCCTTACCTGTGGTTCACGAATCCCAACCCGCAAAGCATGTTCCAGGGATCTTCTCCCCCATTGTGTCCAGACTTTTTGAATCTAAAACTAGCGTTAGAAGTTTCGTGGATCTCCGAATCTACGTATTGGGTGTCCTACCACAATAGGGTGTGACAAGACTAAAACCATCTGATCTGTCCGATAAGAAGGGTATGTCTGGGCCCATATTCATAGTCAGCTCGGTAACTTACCCGGGTAGGGTACCCAGGAAACCCTGGGTACCTAACCAGCGAGTTCGTATTCATAGACACGGGAAATGGTACCTTAGTAACCTGCTCAGGTATCCTTACGCCTACTCTGCTCCAGAACAGATGTGCTGCCCAGACATCCTCTTTCAAGAAGAATTCTGAGAAATTGTTGAGAAATTGGTGTTATATAGGATATATGACGACTTCAATACATAGAGCAATTTTCATGAAATTTTGATGATTTACTATTAAGTTATGAATTTTTACTTTGTATTCTTCTTTTTTTACAGAATACTAGGAAAAAACTTCTAACCATGCGTTAAATTGTTTTGGTTCTTTCCACTGTTTTTGGGCCTAAGTAAAGGTTATCCTGACGAGAAAATACGGCTTAGAAACTGAGCCGTATACATAGAACAGTTAATCATCATCATCATCATCATCATCTTTATCTCGTGATCATTACAGATGTTACAAACAATCACAAAGTATCCAGCAAAAGGCATTGCACTCACATTGCTTTCGTATATAAATAAAAATATAATTGAATGAAATGAAATGAAATTCCAATTAAAGTTGTAAACAAAATCTTATCTTAAATACTGACGTGGAATTATCAACAATACACGGTTAGAGAATGATTCAGAAGAAATGCTAAGAATGCTATCATCCATATTGTTGACTATTGCATACGTACGATTAGAAAACGAATGAGCAGTAATGTTGTCACTAGCTTTAACAAGCGGAAAAAGCTTATTTGAGAGACCACGAGTATTCGATTCTTTGATAGAGAAAAAATCAGTGATCAAAACATCGGATGAGCCGATCAAAATAGAATGTAGTAATCGAAAAGTTGCTATTTGTCTTCTATCCAGTAAAGAATGCAAATCAAACATTTCACAAGCTAGTCTATAACAAGTCCATGGTATATTACAGCGGAAGAAAAGGCGTCTTAAAAACAGATATTGGACATTTTCAAGCATACGCTTTTCGTATAACAAGTGTGGATCATATACAGGGGAAGCATACTCTAAAATAGAACGTATGTAAGCTTTGTAAACATGTGTCAAAACTATGGGATTACACGATTTTATTGCTATAAAAATAAAGTTTACACGTTTAGTTGCTTTATTAACTATGTCAGTAATATGATTAGAAAAAGAATGGTTCTCTGAAATTATCACTCCAAGATCTTTAATAAACCCGGGTATGTGCAATGGCTGCCCTAAAAAAGTATAGGAAGTGCGTGGATTCGATTTTCCGAAATGTAATACAGCGCATTTAGAAACGTTAACAGTCATTTGCCACGCAGTAAGCCAGTTTTCTATGATTCTTAAACAATCGAAAATTTTAATATAGGACGAATTATCATCAACGACTACCAAGAGTTTCAAGTCATCTGCAAAAAGAAAAGGTGTAGCAGGTAATGAGTCAGCAATGTCATTGATGAATATAAGAAAGAGAAGAGGACCAAGAACACTACCCTGGGGCACTCCCGAGATAACCGGAACAGAAGAAGAAAGTGCATCATCTACTTGTACACTTTGCACTCTATCAACAAGCCATGCATTGAGCCAATTGAGCAATTTGCCGCTTATACCATAAGATGATAGTTTTTGCAGAAGTTTTATATGGCTCACTGTATCGAAAGCTTTAGAAAAATCGAAATAAAGTACGTCACAGCAAACGTTTTGTGAGTGAAGTTTGTGCAAAAGATTCAAAAGATTACTGTTCAAAACTTTTGATGTCTTTGGTTTCTAAGGTAAAAATAAATTGTCTTAGGCTGTTTTCACGTCTTTCTTACTGTTTTATTCCGCCTAGGCTAACGAGCCCGTTTTAGATATTTGAAGACTGAATGTTGAAACCTCCCCTTTCCTATCTCTCCTGGATAGCATTGGGCTCTGATTGGAACCTAGGTGTAGTATGTATCTCTAACATACGGCGAGAAGCAAAAAGCTGAAAAAACGCGCACATGTCATTTTGTTGTATGGGCCTTAAAATGTGCATTATATGTATTGTGTGCGTGTGAAGCTCAGGGTTAAGAGCATTGCCCGGAAAGCGAAGGTAGCGGGTTCGTTTCCCGTCACACAACACGAATTTTGCACAAGTTTTCTGGTATAGATTGGAATTCGCTGACGACTACCACTAATGAGAATCATTCACTGTTTCTCAACGTCTATCTTGGTTCACGTAGAAAAAAAAACTTTCGAAAATGATCACTTCTTCACACTTTGATGGATACTCGTCCAGATAGACGTAGGCTCCGTTTATTCTCCCCCCCCCCGTGGTGCGGAGTCACGGATTTATGACTATTTTTTGGTACGGTCTCGTTAGCCTAAGCCGTACGGCCTCGTTAGCGTAAACTTGCACTAAGCCTAAGCGTATTTTGATGTGAAAATAACAGAGAGAAGGATTAGAAAGAGAGAGGTGACAGGAGCCTACGTCGAACTAGAAAAACGCCCTTTGATATATCTCACCCAAGTTTCCCTTATTGTACTTTAATGTAGCTTTGCAGGACAAGCACTCTACTCACTAAATTTCCTTTCAAACATTTGTTTGCGGAATACGGCTACTTAGGATTGACTTAGCCTTTGTCTGGGGATATGGACTTTGAGGGTTAGGTTGGTTAAGCATGGGTTTTCCTTGCGGTTTTCCTACCCTTACCCAAAGACTTTGAAAACGGCCACTGAATGTTCTCAGGGAATGCTGAGAAGTGAGCAAGAAAGAGGAGAAAGAAGAGAACTACAGTATGATCAGACCGGTCTAAGGCATGTTTGTGCGCGCCGAGCGAGTGGAAAGGGGAATGGGGAAAGACAAAAAGAGAAGTAGAGAAAAAGTGAAACAGAACGGAAAGAGAAGAGAATGTAGATCATTCTCGGCGCGTACATGTATGCGCCAACATAGCTGGTCCGGTAACCATTCAACGTCTCAGTATGAGAGTAATAAAGAATGAGATATGTACAGTACCGTGCAGAAGTATACCAAAAAGTATATTTTATCGTATAACTTTTGTGTTTTTGCGCCCACTAGCGCAATTTTTTTATATGTTGTGTGGCTCGTGATTTACGTCATACTGTAATGGAATGAAGCGGTTTCTGAAAAAGCAGAACAGCTCAGCAATTTTTTTTCTGAAAATAGTCTTTTTCGAGATTTTTGACATATGTTCTTGTTTATTTGTTTCTGTTTATTGCAATGATCATAAAAAATTTCTAGCATTTTCAGATAATGGGTCGACCCAAAGGCTCTAAGAATTTAAGTGAAAAGGACCGGCAGACCATTGCAAGTGGGCGGGCAATGGGCATGAGTTTGGCCGATCTGGCGCGCCAATTCAAGACTGATGTCGCCACGATCTCTCGCTCCGCGAAGACGCCAATTCGGACGAAATCACGTGGAAGGCCTTCTCTAACTTCTCCCAGCATCAACCGTGTCATCACTAGGATAAGCAAAGCCAACCCCCGGAGAAACGCGGTTGGAATTCACAAGGAACTGCTGCAGCACTTCAATGTTAAAGTAATTTTTTTGTGTTTTTTTGGAATGATAATTTTTTTCTTGAGCAAAAATTGGTTTTCAGATCTCCGTCGATACGGTAAAGAGGCGTCTGCGCACCGCCGGCCTCTTCGGACGTCGCCCGGTGAAGAAGCCGATGATCTCGGAGAAGAACCGGCAGAGGCGATTGCAGTGGGCAAAGGACCATCAGCGTTGGACAGTGCAGGAATGGAATCAGGTGCTCTGGTCTGATGAGAGCAAGTTTATGCTTTTCGGGACAGACGGAATTAGCCATGTGAGGCGGCCTGTAGGCTCTAGGTTCAATGCTAGGTATCAGGTTCCGACCTGTAAGCATGGGGGAGGTTCAGTGATGGTGTGGGGAGCGTTCCACGCGGGTAGGGTCGGGCCTCTGCACAGGGTAGAGGGTATTATGAGGAAGGAAGATTACATAGAAATACTCTCGAACGTCATGCTGCCCTATGCGCGCTCGAACATGCCCCGGAGCTGGATATACCAGCAGGACAATGATCCAAAGCACGCTTCGCGTGCGGTCCAAGACTGGTTTGGTCAGCGTCGAGTGACCCTCATGGACTGGCCGAGCCAGTCACCGGACCTAAATCCGATAGAGCACGTGTGGGGGGAGCTAGGTAAGGCCGTCCAGGTCAAGACTGCTCGGAATGCGGCGGAGAAATTCGCCCAACTCGAGCAGGCCTGGCACGTCCTCCCGGTTTCAACCCTCGTCAACTTGGTGGCCTCTATGCCACAAAGATGCAAGGCAGTCATTGACGCTAGGGGTATGACGACCAAGTATTAGACTGGGGTAATAAAGTTTCGGGTAAAATTGGACGGTTAAGTTGTTAGCGAAGATGTCATAGGTTACTGAAGAATATGTGCTCAAATTGTGTTTTTCTTGAATTTCATATTTTATGCTGTTTTTGTTCACAGTTAACGGGCATCTCAAAAGTTATGTTGAAATAGTGTTTCGAAGTACTTGAAGATTATCTAATAAAAATTTGAGCCTTTAATTCGCGTTCACTGCAGAGAAACACTGTAAAATATACTTTTTGGTATACTTCTGCACGGTTCTGTATGTAGTACATAGAAATAGGAATGAAGATTTCCAGAGTTATATCTATATGGAATTCTTAACCCGATGAACTGGTCTCAATACCGCATAGTTGTCTGTTCACTTCTAAACGACTCAGAAGAGAGATATTGTTTTAATGGGCTAGAATCTTGTGAGTAAATTTTAGATTGTTTTTTAACAGCCACTGCTTGCTGTAAGAATGAATCCCTTATCTCTGAATGTCCATGTTATTGTGATATTCCTTTTTATAATTGACTGATGTGCTATATTACATGGAAAGAAATGAAATTAATGTAAATGAGAAATAATTTATTCTATCTTGTTTGCCATGACTGGAGTGGTCGACTTTCCATCCGCTCTCTGCTCTATTCATTTCGTCTAGTGTACAAGATGCAATCCGGCTTCAACGAGGAATTGGACACCTTGAAGCTGTATCGTCCTAGTCCCTCACCGTCCTTCCACACAGTGCTACCACTGGAGTAGGACCGAACAATCGCTCACAAGTTCTTTCCATAATCAACGTGGACCCCTTCGACCTCATATGTTACCAACTCCTTCGAACTCATGTTTCCCCTCACATGGAAGAGCTCCTTCCTTATACCTTACCACGCATTTTGCATACGCAATAAACTCTCACTCAGAAATGAAGGAGATCCGATAGTTGGATAGAGAGAGTGAGAGAGGAGACAGTTCAGCAAAATGATAAGACCTAATCACCGATATAAAAAACCAACGTAGCGCATTCCAAATGGTCTGCCTTATCCTCTGAAATAATGAAAGCCTTGAGCCTATTGTTTCAAGCGAAGCACTATCACTGCTCAGGAGGGTCTTCGTTTCAACCATAAGTCCAAATGATTTAACCTGTCTCGACAGAACAACTCTGACCTTCTGTGTCTGCGATCTATCTCTTCCCCTCTTTCTGTCTCATCCCGTCTCTGTTTCTCTCTCTCTCTCTCTCGATTTCTATCGTATCATGTCCCATGTAGTTTATAACAAAACTTTTGCATCAAATTTCAATTTATAATGAATTTTCACGTGATTTTAATGCAAAATAACACCAGGCTAGATGAATTAATCCACAAATATCATTATATTCAATGAATATTGATGAAGAAAAAAGCATATACTTAACAATTGTAATAATTCAACAAAAAATATTCTAATTTCGCAAATATCAGCACGGAACTATCACATGCTATTGTCGAGCTAATTGTAAGAACCAAGCACGAGATCATTCAAGAAATGTTCAACCAACTCATTCTATAAGTAATCTTTTCCCGGATATAATACTCCATTTGGTAACATATGAAACCGAAAAACGAATCCGATAACTTTCTTATAATCTACAAAAAAATTCCTTCGACAACAAAACACAACAAATTCCTTATTCTTCGTTAAAAATTAGTTCTCAGAGCGGGATCGAACTCAGCCGTCTCTGTATTACAAGTAGCGCTCGCATTACCATCAAACTATTAAAACCAAACACTTGCATTCTGGAACTTATTCTTTCAATCAACGTCCAAGAAAGGGAGACTCGTGAGAGTTCCATATGTTCCTCTCTACCTGCTCTATACCAATCCCTCATTTGGGAACTCTTCTTAGTTCATTCGACAGCCAGAAAACGAAAGAGATCAGCGCCATGGAGCCACTCTGATGAACCGCAGCCAGCCACACGGGCACGTAGTGCACCTGCAAGCCGACTTTTACCAAACTTGCCATGTATCATGCTATTGACAACTGTCACACGCGTTTGGGTTGTGGATCAACATCAATCTTCGGGACGCTGAATCATTCGTTCATTTTGCCGAATCTGAGAGATCGCTTTTCTTATTGATTTTTGTTGAAGCTCTCAAAAAAGCGTTTTTTTTTACAGTAACTTCCAATGCTTTACAGACTCCTTAAACATATGAAGTTGGCAATTTCAAGCGGTCTACTGAGCATTTTAGTGCGGTCTACTGAGTGTTTAGTGCGGTCTACTGAGCATTTTAGTGCGGTCTACTGAGCATTTTAGTGCGGTCTACTGAGCATTTTAGTGCAACGCTACAGCTCACCGAGTTTCTTGACTTTTTGGCTCTTCTCCACTTAAGTAAAGACTCCTCACAGATTATTTTTCAGTGAAAATCTTCTTCAATTCTATTAAGAAGCGACTTACTTGTACTTTCACAAGTTAAAAGACAAACCATATCGATTAAAAAGCAGCTTACAAGACACATTTCATATTACATGCGTTTTTTTCAACAAAGACTAAAGGCTCAAAAACATGCAAAAACTAGTCCACGACGCGGGATCGAACTCGGCCATCTCTCTATCTCTGACTGGGAGTGAGAACGCGTTACCAGTTACACTTACTCATTGAACCATCACGAAAAACTGACCAGAGTAGCGACACCGAGAACAGCTTGAGTGTAGCCCATTACCATAGTTGCATGAAGAGCTATCTTCGCTCTCCTTCAACATAATATTCAGACACATTTACAAAAATCAAATTTTTTAAACAATCAAATCAAAACTTACCTTTTGACGATGAAAAAGTGGCCGAAAAAGTGTCCTTGTTTAGAAAAGTCTTGACTCAAAAAAAAGGAATTCAAAAACTGGAGGGGTCGAGCAGGAAGGTGGGACAGGGAACGATGAGATTCGAATTAGTCTTTACAGCCGTGAGCTCTCCCTTCTCTCATTCGTCTTTGAACTATAATATTACTCGCTCATCATTATTCTAAGCTCATCCTCTAATGAGCGGTCGTTTCTCCACCACTTGATGAGAACAGGTGACCCATGGACTAACCTCGACAAGGCCATCCTCCGGCCTACGAGCCAAGTCGCAGTCACTGACAGCAGAGTCACATACGCCTGCAACCTTTCTCATATTCATCAGACCCAAAGTAAAGAAGAGCGAAAAAAATTGTTTCTTGATAACTAAACTTGAAGCAAACTTTTCAAGCTCTTGTATCAGGCATGATCTCTATTTCTACAACAAAACTGCAAATAAAAAACTTAACTGTGTATTCGGAGAACATTGTATAAAATTAGATTGCATTCTGTGGAGAAAGCAGCATTCGTATCTGTACAATAGAGACTTTTTCTTCCTACAAAACATGGTGAGCGTTGAAAGTCATGATAGAAAGCTTGGAATTCGATAGCATAAGACCGAGCCGCCCAAACCCAGGGGTTTTGTAGTATGCAAGCGAAGGGCACAGACGCCCGCCGAAGCCGGAAATTTTTTTTACTCAAGGGTCCTCTCTTATGATAAAAAAACAGAAGCTTACCCAAACAGTTTTTTGTTTTACATAAGGGTACACCCTTATGATTTAGAAAAACAGAGGCCCGCCCACAGAAGGTCTGATATGACTATTTAACCCCTGACTGACATGACAATTTAACCCCTTACTGATATGACTATTTAACCCCTGACTGACATGACTATTTAACCCCTGACTGACATGACTATTTAACCCCTGACTGACATGACTATTTAACCCCTGATTGACATGACTATTTAATCCCTGATTGACATGACTATTTAACCCCTGACTGATATGACTATTTAACCCCTGACTGATATGACTATTTAACCCCTGACTGACATGACTTTTTAACCCCTGACTGGCATGACTATTTAACCCCTGACTGACATGACTATTTAACCCCTTGTTGACATGGCTATTTAACCCCTGACTGACATGACTATTTAACCTTTGACTGACATGACTATTTAACCCCTGACTGACATGACTATTTAACCCCTGACTGACATGACTATTTAACCCCTGACTGACATGACTATTTAACCCCTGACTGACATGACTATTTAACCCCTGACTGACATGACTATTTAACCCCTTATTAACATGACTATTTAACCCCTGACTGACATGACTATTTAACCCCTGACTGGCATGACTATTTAACCCCTGACTGGCATGACTATTTAACCCCTGACTGACATGACTATTTAACCCCTGACTGAAATGAATATTTAACCCCTGACTGACATGACTATTTAACCCCTGACTGACATGACTATTTAACCCCTGTCCAAACCATGAGATAAAAATCAAATGACATTTGTGTTTATGACATTAGTTTTGAACAGGGGTTAAATAGTGATCGGATCGGTCCCTTTCAGGAGTTAAATAGTGACCGGATCGGTCCCTTTCAGGGGTTAAATAGTGACCGGATCGGTCCCGGTTAAATAGTGACCGGATCGGTCCCTTTCAGGGGTTAAATAGTGACCGGATCTGTCCCGTCGGTGGATACATGTACACACACTATTGACAAAAAAACTCCCTCTCTTTTCTTATCCCTTTCTTTCATCCCCTCTTCTTTTTCCTCCAAACTTTGAGCGGCGGATACATGTAAACCCTAATTGGGCGGCTCCATTTACCCCTTTTTTTGAACAATTCCGTTTTTTATCAAGTTCTCAGTCACAGAGTTCAAAGCGCGCGACGACTGGTTTAAATGACAGTTGATTAAGCTATCGGTAGTCAAATCAATTTTAATTCCGTTTCCGATTCGGCGAACTAACTTTTCCTGATTTTTGAAGAAGAAAAAAAACCCATTTGAAAAATTTACCACGAAAAGGTTCCAAGTGTGTTTAGTTCACTGAGTATTCAATCTGATTTCTAGCGAGACTTTCCAGTGATTTCCACACCTACGCAACACTCAGGCCTTCAATAAGACCAGTCCAAAGGAAGCGGAAGCGGAATGGAAATAGAATGGGGAAAGAAAACAAGATTGAAAAAAATTTAAATAGAACGGTAGGAAAAGGAAATATAGAACAGTCCCGGCGCGAAAATGTTAGCGCTGACATAGCTGGTCCGGTAACTATTTAACCCCTAGTCACGCTATCAACTCTCTTTTACTTACCAAGTTTCTATGAAGGAACTGCACCGTCACATCGTTCTCAAACGCGTTCTTCCACAATGGCGTCCGTGATGTGAGCCCCTCGGGTACCCATTTCTCCGCATACTTGGGCCACGAGTTGTAGACCAGACCAGCATCTAATCCTGCCACGAATGCGCCTGCAATTGACGATACTGTAAATACATTTTTGAGTCAGTTGAACTTGATTCTGTTATTCCAGAAGAAAGAGCTTAGAGCAGAGTTAACACAAGGTTTTTACGATGCATTATAAGACAGACATGCCTGCGAAAAGCCGGGAAATTCATGAACGGAAAACTCTTAAAGAAGAGTTTTTGAGATTAAGAGGACGAACCCATGATAGTATAGTTCGTGAGATTAAGAGGACGAACCCATGATAGTATAGTTCGTGAGATTAAGAGGACGAACCCATGATAGTATAGTTCGTCAAAGGAGGGCGATACCGGAATGGTCTGGGAATGCCACCTAATAAGAGGACGAACCCATGATAGTATAGTTCGTCAAAGGAGGGCGATACCGGAATGGTCTGGGAATGCCACCTAATAAGAGGACGAACCCATGATAGTATAGTTCGTCGAAGGAGGGCGATACCGGAATGGTCTGGGAATGCCACCTAATAAGAGGACGAACCCATGATAGTATAGTTCGTCAAAGGAGGGCGATACCGGAATGGTCTGGGAATGCCACCTAATAAGAGGACGAACCCATGATAGTATAGTTCGTCAAAGGAGGGCGATACCGGAATGGTCTGGGAATGCCACCTAATAAGAGGACGAACCCATGATAGTATAGTTCGTCGAAGGAGGGCGATACCGGAATGGTCTGGGAATGCCACCTAATAAGAGGACGAACCCATGATAGTATAGTTCGTCAAAGGAGGGCGATACCGGAATGGTCTGGGAATGCCACCTAATAAGAGGACGAACCCATGATAGTATAGTTCGTCAAAGGAAGGCGATACCGGAATGGTCTGGGAATGCCACCTAATAAGAGGACGAACCCATGATAGTATAGTTCGTCAAAGGAGGGCGATACCGGAATGGTCTGGGAATGCCACCTAATAAGAGGACGAACCCATGATAGTATAGTTCGTCGAAGGAGGGCGATACCGGAATGGTCTGGGAATGCCACCTAATAAGAGGACGAACCCATGATAGTATAGTTCGTCAAAGGAGGGCGATACCGGAATGGTCTGGGAATGCCACCTAATAAGAGGACGAACCCATGATAGTATAGTTCGTCAAAGGAGGGCGATACCGGAATGGTCTGGGAATGCCACCTAATAAGAGGACGAACCCATGATAGTATAGTTCGTCAAAGGAGGGCGATACCGGAATGGTCTGGGAATGCCACCTAATAAGAGGACGAACCCATGATAGTATAGTTCGTCGAAGGAGGGCGATACCGGAATGGTCTGGGAATGCCACCTAATAAGAGGACGAACCCATGATAGTATAGTTCGTCAAAGGAGGGCGATACCGGAATGGTCTGGGAATGCCACCTAATAAGAGGACGAACCCATGATAGTATAGTTCGTCAAAGGAGGGCGATACCGGAATGGTCTGGGAATGCCACCTAATAAGAGGACGAACCCATGATAGTATAGTTCGTCAAAGGAGGGCGATACCGGAATGGTCTGGGAATGCCACCTAATAAGAGGACGAACCCATGATAGTATAGTTCGTCAAAGGAGGGCGATACCGGAATGGTCTGGGAATGCCACCTAATAAGAGGACGAACCCATGATAGTATAGTTCGTCGAAGGAGGGCGATACCGGAATGGTCTGGGAATGCCACCTAATAAGAGGACGAACCCATGATAGTATAGTTCGTCAAAGGAGGGCGATACCGGAATGGTCTGGGAATGCCACCTAATAAGAGGACGAACCCATGATAGTATAGTTCGTGAGATTAAGAGGACGAACCCATGATAGTATAGTTCGTCAAAGGAGGGCGATACCGGAATGGTCTGGGAATGCCACCTAATAAGAGGACGAACCCATGATAGTATAGTTCGTCAAAGGAGGGCGATACCGGAATGGTCTGGGAATGCCACCTAATAAGAGGACGAACCCATGATAGTATAGTTCGTCAAAGGAGGGCGATACCGGAATGGTCTGGGAATGCCACCTAATAAGAGGACGAACCCATGATAGTATAGTTCGTCGAAGGAGGGCGATACCGGAATGGTCTGGGAATGCCACCTAATAAGAGGACGAACCCATGATAGTATAGTTCGTCAAAGGAGGGCGATACCGGAATGGTCTGGGAATGCCACCTAATAAGAGGACGAACCCATGATAGTATAGTTCGTCAAAGGAGGGCGATACCGGAATGGTCTGGGAATGCCACCTAATAAGAGGACGAACCCATGATAGTATAGTTCGTCAAAGGAGGGCGATACCGGAATGGTCTGGGAATGCCACCTAATAAGAGGACGAACCCATGATAGTATAGTTCGTCGAAGGAGGGCGATACCGGAATGGTCTGGGAATGCCACCTAATAAGAGGACGAACCCATGATAGTATAGTTCGTCAAAGGAGGGCGATACCGGAATGGTCTGGGAATGCCACCTAATAAGAGGACGAACCCATGATAGTATAGTTCGTCAAAGGAGGGCGATACCGGAATGGTCTGGGAATGCCACCTAATAAGAGGACGAACCCATGATAGTATAGTTCGTCAAAGGAGG
This sequence comes from Allodiplogaster pararmata, assembly GCA_964056735.1. NCBI lineage: Eukaryota > Metazoa > Nematoda > Chromadorea > Rhabditida > Diplogasteridae > Allodiplogaster > Allodiplogaster pararmata. Next base: position 4,107,385 of record OZ057404.1, read on the forward strand.
GCGATACCGGAATGGTCTGGGAATGCCACCTAATAAGAGGACGAACCCATGATAGTATAGTTCGTCAAAGGAGGGCGATACCGGAATGGTCTGGGAATGCCACCTAATAAGAGGACGAACCCATGATAGTATAGTTCGTCGAAGGAGGGCGATACCGGAATGGTCTGGGAATGCCACCTAATAAGAGGACGAACCCATGATAGTATAGTTCGTCAAAGGAGGGCGATACCGGAATGGTCTGGGAATGCCACCTAATAAGAGGACGAACCCATGATAGTATAGTTCGTGAGATTAAGAGGACGAACCCATGATAGTATAGTTCGTCAAAGGAGGGCGATACCGGAATGGTCTGGGAATGCCACCTAATAAGAGGACGAACCCATGATAGTATAGTTCGTCAAAGGAGGGCGATACCGGAATGGTCTGGGAATGCCACCTAATAAGAGGACGAACCCATGATAGTATAGTTCGTCAAAGGAGGGCGATACCGGAATGGTCTGGGAATGCCACCTAATAAGAGGACGAACCCATGATAGTATAGTTCGTCGAAGGAGGGCGATACCGGAATGGTCTGGGAATGCCACCTAATAAGAGGACGAACCCATGATAGTATAGTTCGTCAAAGGAGGGCGATACCGGAATGGTCTGGGAATGCCACCTAATAAGAGGACGAACCCATGATAGTATAGTTCGTCAAAGGAGGGCGATACCGGAATGGTCTGGGAATGCCACCTAATAAGAGGACGAACCCATGATAGTATAGTTCGTCAAAGGAGGGCGATACCGGAATGGTCTGGGAATGCCACCTAATAAGAGGACGAACCCATGATAGTATAGTTCGTCGAAGGAGGGCGATACCGGAATGGTCTGGGAATGCCACCTAATAAGAGGACGAACCCATGATAGTATAGTTCGTCAAAGGAGGGCGATACCGGAATGGTCTGGGAATGCCACCTAATAAGAGGACGAACCCATGATAGTATAGTTCGTCAAAGGAGGGCGATACCGGAATGGTCTGGGAATGCCACCTAATAAGAGGACGAACCCATGATAGTATAGTTCGTCAAAGGAGGGCGATACCGGAATGGTCTGGGAATGCCACCTAATAAGAGGACGAACCCATGATAGTATAGTTCGTCAAAGGAGGGCGATACCGGAATGGTCTGGGAATGCCACCTAATAAGAGGACGAACCCATGATAGTATAGTTCGTCAAAGGAGGGCGATACCGGAATGGTCTGGGCATGCCACCTAATAAGAGGACGAACCCATGATAGTATAGTTCGTGAGATTAAGAGGACGAACCCATGATAGTATAGTTCGTGAGATTAAGAGGACGAACCCATGATAGTATAGTTCGTGAGATTAAGAGGACGAACCCATGATAGTATAGTTCGTGAGATTAAGAGGACGAACCCATGATAGTATAGTTCGTGAGATTAAGAGGACGAACCCATGATAGTATAGTTCGTGAGATTAAGAGGACGAACCCATGATAGTATAGTTCGTGAGATTAAGAGGACGAACCCATGATAGTATAGTTCGTGAGATTAAGAGGACGAACCCATGATAGTATAGTTCGTGAGATTAAGAGGACGAACCCATGATAGTATAGTTCGTCAAAGGAGGGCGATACCGGAATGGTCTGGGAATGCCACCTAATAAGAGGACGAACCCATGATAGTATAGTTCGTCAAAGGAGGGCGATACCGGAATGGTCTGGGCATGCCACCTAATAAGAGGACGAACCCATGATAGTATAGTTCGTCAAAGGAGGGCGATACCGGAATGGTCTGGGCATGCCACCTAATAAGAGGACGAACCCATGATAGTATAGTTCGTCAAAGGAGGGCGATACCGGAATGGTCTGGGCATGCCACCTAATAAGAGGACGAACCCATGATAGTATAGTTCGTCGAAGGAGGGCGATACCGGAATGGTCTGGGAATGCCACCTAATAAGAGGACGAACCCATGATAGTATAGTTCGTCAAAGGAGGGCGATACCGGAATGGTCTGGGAATGCCACCTAATAAGAGGACGAACCCATGATAGTATAGTTCGTCAAAGGAGGGCGATACCGGAATGGTCTGGGAATGCCACCTAATAAGAGGACGAACCCATGATAGTATAGTTCGTCAAAGGAGGGCGATACCGGAATGGTCTGGGAATGCCACCTAATAAGAGGACGAACCCATGATAGTATAGTTCGTCAAAGGAGGGCGATACCGGAATGGTCTGGGAATGCCACCTAATAAGAGGACGAACCCATGATAGTATAGTTCGTCAAAGGAGGGCGATACCGGAATGGTCTGGGCATGCCACCTAATAAGAGGACGAACCCATGATAGTATAGTTCGTGAGATTAAGAGGACGAACCCATGATAGTATAGTTCGTGAGATTAAGAGGACGAACCCATGATAGTATAGTTCGTGAGATTAAGAGGACGAACCCATGATAGTATAGTTCGTGAGATTAAGAGGACGAACCCATGATAGTATAGTTCGTGAGATTAAGAGGACGAACCCATGATAGTATAGTTCGTGAGATTAAGAGGACGAACCCATGATAGTATAGTTCGTGAGATTAAGAGGACGAACCCATGATAGTATAGTTCGTGAGATTAAGAGGACGAACCCATGATAGTATAGTTCGTGAGATTAAGAGGACGAACCCATGATAGTATAGTTCGTGAGATTAAGAGGACGAACCCATGATAGTATAGTTCGTGAGATTAAGAGGACGAACCCATGATAGTATAGTTCGTCAAAGGAGGGCGATACCGGAATGGTCTGGGAATGCCACCTAATAAGAGGACGAACCCATGATAGTATAGTTCGTCAAAGGAGGGCGATACCGGAATGGTCTGGGCATGCCACCTAATAAGAGGACGAACCCATGATAGTATAGTTCGTCAAAGGAGGGCGATACCGGAATGGTCTGGGCATGCCACCTAATAAGAGGACGAACCCATGATAGTATAGTTCGTCAAAGGAGGGCGATACCGGAATGGTCTGGGCATGCCACCTAATAAGAGGACGAACCCATGATAGTATAGTTCGTCAAAGGAGGGCGATACCGGAATGGTCTGGGAATGCCACCTAATAAGAGGACGAACCCATGATAGTATAGTTCGTCAAAGGAGGGCGATACCGGAATGGTCTGGGAATGCCACCTAATAAGAGGACGAACCCATGATAGTATAGTTCGTCAAAGGAGGGCGATACCGGAATGGTCTGGGAATGCCACCTAATAAGAGGACGAACCCATGATAGTATAGTTCGTCAAAGGAGGGCGATACCGGAATGGTCTGGGCATGCCACCTAATAAGAGGACGAACCCATGATAGTATAGTTCGTCAAAGGAGGGCGATACCGGAATGGTCTGGGAATGCCACCTAATAAGAGGACGAACCCATGATAGTATAGTTCGTCAAAGGAGGGCGATACCGGAATGGTCTGGGCATGCCACCTAATAAGAGGACGAACCCATGATAGTATAGTTCGTCAAAGGAGGGCGATACCGGAATGGTCTGGGAATGCCACCTAATAAGAGGACGAACCCATGATAGTATAGTTCGTCAAAGGAGGGCGATACCGGAATGGTCTGGGAATGCCACCTAATAAGAGGACGAACCCATGATAGTATAGTTCGTCAAAGGAGGGCGATACCGGAATGGTCTGGGCATGCCACCTAATAAGAGGACGAACCCATGATAGTATAGTTCGTCAAAGGAGGGCGATACCGGAATGGTCTGGGAATGCCACCTAATAAGAGGACGAACCCATGATAGTATAGTTCGTCAAAGGAGGGCGATACCGGAATGGTCTGGGAATGCCACCTAATAAGAGGACGAACCCATGATAGTATAGTTCGTCAAAGGAGGGCGATACCGGAATGGTCTGGGCATGCCACCTAATAAGAGGACGAACCCATGATAGTATAGTTCGTCAAAGGAGGGCGATACCGGAATGGTCTGGGAATGCCACCTAATAAGAGGACGAACCCATGATAGTATAGTTCGTCAAAGGAGGGCGATACCGGAATGGTCTGGGAATGCCACCTAATAAGAGGACGAACCCATGATAGTATAGTTCGTCAAAGGAGGGCGATACCGGAATGGTCTGGGCATGCCACCTAATAAGAGGACGAACCCATGATAGTATAGTTCGTCAAAGGAGGGCGATACCGGAATGGTCTGGGAATGCCACCTAATAAGAGGACGAACCCATGATAGTATAGTTCGTCAAAGGAGGGCGATACCGGAATGGTCTGGGAATGCCACCTAATAAGAGGACGAACCCATGATAGTATAGTTCGTCAAAGGAGGGCGATACCGGAATGGTCTGGGAATGCCACCTAATAAGAGGACGAACCCATGATAGTATAGTTCGTCAAAGGAGGGCGATACCGGAATGGTCTGGGAATGCCACCTAATAAGAGGACGAACCCATGATAGTATAGTTCGTCAAAGGAGGGCGATACCGGAATGGTCTGGGAATGCCACCTAATAAGAGGACGAACCCATGATAGTATAGTTCGTCAAAGGAGGGCGATACCGGAATGGTCTGGGAATGCCACCTAATAAGAGGACGAACCCATGATAGTATAGTTCGTCAAAGGAGGGCGATACCGGAATGGTCTGGGCATGCCACCTAATAAGAGGACGAACCCATGATAGTATAGTTCGTCAAAGGAGGGCGATACCGGAATGGTCTGGGAATGCCACCTAATAAGAGGACGAACCCATGATAGTATAGTTCGTCAAAGGAGGGCGATACCGGAATGGTCTGGGAATGCCACCTAATAAGAGGACGAACCCATGATAGTATAGTTCGTCAAAGGAGGGCGATACCGGAATGGTCTGGGAATGCCACCTAATAAGAGGACGAACCCATGATAGTATAGTTCGTCAAAGGAGGGCGATACCGGAATGGTCTGGGAATGCCACCTAATAAGAGGACGAACCCATGATAGTATAGTTCGTCAAAGGAGGGCGATACCGGAATGGTCTGGGCATGCCACCTAATAAGAGGACGAACCCATGATAGTATAGTTCGTCAAAGGAGGGCGATACCGGAATGGTCTGGGAATGCCACCTAATAAGAGGACGAACCCATGATAGTATAGTTCGTCAAAGGAGGGCGATACCGGAATGGTCTGGGAATGCCACCTAATAAGAGGACGAACCCATGATAGTATAGTTCGTCAAAGGAGGGCGATACCGGAATGGTCTGGGCATGCCACCTAATAAGAGGACGAACCCATGATAGTATAGTTCGTCAAAGGAGGGCGATACCGGAATGGTCTGGGAATGCCACCTAATAAGAGGACGAACCCATGATAGTATAGTTCGTCAAAGGAGGGCGATACCGGAATGGTCTGGGTATGCCACCTAATAAGAGGACGAACCCATGATAGTATAGTTCGTCAAAGGAGGGCGATACCGGAATGGTCTGGGAATGCCACCTAATAAGAGGACGAACCCATGATAGTATAGTTCGTCAAAGGAGGGCGATACCGGAATGGTCTGGGAATGCCACCTAATAAGAGGACGAACCCATGATAGTATAGTTCGTCAAAGGAGGGCGATACCGGAATGGTCTGGGAATGCCACCTAATAAGAGGACGAACCCATGATAGTATAGTTCGTCAAAGGAGGGCGATACCGGAATGGTCTGGGAATGCCACCTAATAAGAGGACGAACCCATGATAGTATAGTTCGTCAAAGGAGGGCGATACCGGAATGGTCTGGGAATGCCACCTAATAAGAGGACGAACCCATGATAGTATAGTTCGTCAAAGGAGGGCGATACCGGAATGGTCTGGGAATGCCACCTAATAAGAGGACGAACCCATGATAGTATAGTTCGTCAAAGGAGGGGCGATACCGGAATGGTCTGGGAATGCCACCTAATAAGAGGACGAACCCATGATAGTATAGTTCGTCAAAGGAGGGCGATACCGGAATGGTCTGGGAATGCCACCTAATAAGAGGACGAACCCATGATAGTATAGTTCGTCAAAGGAGGGCGATACCGGAATGGTCTGGGAATGCCACCTAATAAGAGGACGAACCCATGATAGTATAGTTCGTCAAAGGAGGGCGATACCGGAATGGTCTGGGAATGCCACCTAATAAGAGGACGAACCCATGATAGTATAGTTCGTCAAAGGAGGGCGATACCGGAATGGTCTGGGAATGCCACCTAATAAGAGGACGAACCCATGATAGTATAGTTCGTCAAAGGAGGGCGATACCGGAATGGTCTGGGAATGCCACCTAATAAGAGGACGAACCCATGATAGTATAGTTCGTCAAAGGAGGGCGATACCGGAATGGTCTGGGCATGCCACCTAATAAGAGGACGAACCCATGATAGTATAGTTCGTCAAAGGAGGGCGATACCGGAATGGTCTGGGCATGCCACCTAATAAGAGGACGAACCCATGATAGTATAGTTCGTCAAAGGAGGGCGATACCGGAATGGTCTGGGAATGCCACCTAATAAGAGGACGAACCCATGATAGTATAGTTCGTCAAAGGAGGGCGATACCGGAATGGTCTGGGAATGCCACCTAATAAGAGGACGAACCCATGATAGTATAGTTCGTCAAAGGAGGGCGATACCGGAATGGTCTGGGAATGCCACCTAATAAGTGGACGAACCCATGATAGTATAGTTCGTCAAAGGAGGGCGATACCGGGAATGGTCTGGGCATGCCACCTAATAAGAGGACGAACCCATGATAGTATAGTTCGTCAAAGGAGGGCGATACCGGAATGGTCTGGGAATGCCACCTAATACGAGGACGAACCCATGATAGTATAGTTCGTCAAAGGAGGGCGATACCGGAATGGTCTGGGCATGCCACCTAATAAGAGGACGAACCCATGATAGTATAGTTCGTCAAAGGAGGGCGATACCGGAATGGTCTGGGAATGCCACCTAATAAGAGGACGAACCCATGATAGTATAGTTCGTCAAAGGAGGGCGATACCGGAATGGTCTGGGAATGCCACCTAATAAGAGGACGAACCCATGATAGTATAGTTCGTCAAAGGAGGGGCGATACCGGAATGGTCTGGGCATGCCACCTAATAAGAGGACGAACCCATGATAGTATAGTTCGTCAAAGGAGGGCGATACCGGAATGGTCTGGGAATGCCACCTAATAAGAGGACGAACCCATGATAGTATAGTTCGTCAAAGGAGGGCGATACCGGAATGGTCTGGGAATGCCACCTAATAAGAGGACGAACCCATGATAGTATAGTTCGTCAAAGGAGGGCGATACCGGAATGGTCTGGGCATGCCACCTAATAAGAGGACGAACCCATGATAGTATAGTTCGTCAAAGGAGGGCGATACCGGAATGGTCTGGGAATGCCACCTAATAAGAGGACGAACCCATGATAGTATAGTTCGTCAAAGGAGGGCGATACCGGAATGGTGTGGGAATGCCACCTAATAAGAGGACGAACCCATGATAGTATAGTTCGTCAAAGGAGGGCGATACCGGAATGGTCTGGGCAAGCCACCTAATAAGAGGACGAACCCATGATAGTATAGTTCGTCAAAGGAGGGCGATACCGGAATGGTCTGGGAATGCCACCTAATAAGAGGACGAACCCATGATAGTATAGTTCGTCAAAGGAGGGCGATACCGGAATGGTCTGGGAATGCCACCTAATAAGAGGACGAACCCATGATAGTATAGTTCGTCAAAGGAGGGCGATACCGGAATGGTCTGGGAATGCCACCTAATAAGAGGACGAACCCATGATAGTATAGTTCGTCAAAGGAGGGCGATACCGGAATGGTCTGGGAATGCCACCTAATAAGAGGACGAACCCATGATAGTATAGTTCGTCAAAGGAGGGCGATACCGGAATGGTCTGGGAATGCCACCTAATAAGAGGGACGAACCCATGATAGTATAGTTCGTCAAAGGAGGGCGATACCGGAATGGTCTGGGAATGCCACCTAATAAGAGGACGAACCCATGATAGTATAGTTCGTCAAAGGAGGGCGATACCGGAATGGTCTGGGAATGCCACCTAATAAGAGGACGAACCCATGATAGTATAGTTCGTCAAAGGAGGGCGATACCGGAATGGTCTGGCATGCCACCTAATAAGAGGACGAACCCATGATAGTATAGTTCGTCAAAGGAGGGCGATACCGGAATGGTCTGGGAATGCCACCTAATAAGAGGACGAACCCATGATAGTATAGTTCGTCAAAGGAGGGCGATACCGGAATGGTCTGGGAATGCCACCTAATAAGAGGACGAACCCATGATAGTATAGTTCGTCAAAGGAGGGCGATACCGGAATGGTCTGGGCATGCCACCTAATAAGAGGACGAACCCATGATAGTATAGTTCGTCAAAGGAGGGCGATACCGGAATGGTCTGGGAATGCCACCTAATAAGAGGACGAACCCATGATAGTATAGTTCGTCAAAGGAGGGCGATACCGGAATGGTCTGGGAATGCCACCTAATAAGAGGACGAACCCATGATAGTATAGTTCGTCAAAGGAGGGCGATACCGGAATGGTCTGGGAATGCCACCTAATAAGAGGACGAACCCATGATAGTATAGTTCGTCAAAGGGAGGGCGATACCGGAATGGTCTGGGAATGCCACCTAATAAGAGGACGAACCCATGATAGTATAGTTCGTCAAAGGAGGGCGATACCGGAATGGTCTGGGAATGCCACCTAATAAGAGGACGAACCCATGATAGTATAGTTCGTCAAAGGAGGGCGATACCGGAATGGTCTGGGAATGCCACCTAATAAGAGGACGAACCCATGATAGTATAGTTCGTCAAAGGAGGGCGATACCGGAATGGTCTGGAATGCCACCTAATAAGAGGACGAACCCATGATAGTATAGTTCGTCAAAGGAGGGCGATACCGGAATGGTCTGGGAATGCCACCTAATAAGAGGACGAACCCATGATAGTATAGTTCGTCAAAGGAGGGCGATACCGGAATGGTCTGGGAATGCCACCTAATAAGAGGACGAACCCATGATAGTATAGTTCGTCAAAGGAGGGCGATACCGGAATGGTCTGGGAATGCCACCTAATAAGAGGACGAACCCATGATAGTATAGTTCGTCAAAGGAGGGCGATACCGGAATGGTCTGGGAATGCCACCTAATAAGAGGACGAACCCATGATAGTTTAGTTCGTCAAAGGAGGGCGATACCGGAATGGTCTGGGAATGCCACCTAATAAGAGGACGAACCCATGATAGTATAGTTCGTCAAAGGAGGGCGATACCGGAATGGTCTGGGAATGCCACCTAATAAGAGGACGAACCCATGATAGTATAGTTCGTCAAAGGAGGGCGATACCGGAATGGTCTGGGAATGCCCACCTAATAAGAGGACGAACCCATGATAGTATAGTTCGTCAAAGGAGGGCGATACCGGAATGGTCTGGGAATGCCACCTAATAAGAGGACGAACCCATGATAGTATAGTTCGTCAAAGGAGGGCGATACCGGAATGGTCTGGGAATGCCAGCTAATAAGAGGACGAACCCATGATAGTATAGTTCGTCAAAGGAGGGCGATACCGGAATGGTCTGGGAATGCCACCTAATAAGAGGACGAACCCATGATAGTATAGTTCGTCAAAGGAGGGCAATACCGGAATGGTCTGGGAATGCCACCTAATAAGAGGACGAACCCATGATAGTATAGTTCGTCAAAAGGAGGGCGATACCGGAATGGTCTGGGAATGCCACCTAATAAGAGGACGAACCCATGATAGTATAGTTCGTCAAAGGAGGGCGATACCGGAATGGTCTGGGAATGCCACCTAATAAGAGGACGAACCCATGATAGTATAGTTCGTCAAAGGAGGGCGATACCGGAATGGTCTGGGAATGCCACCTAATAAGAGGACGAACCCATGATAGTATAGTTCGTCAAAGGAGGGCGATACCGGAATGGTCTGGGAATGCCACCTAATAAGAGGACGAACCCATGATAGTATAGTTCGTCAAAGGAGGGCGATACCGGAATGGTCTGGGAATGCCACCTAATAAGAGGACGAACCCATGATAGTATAGTTCGTCAAAGGAGGGCGATACCGGAATGGTCTGGGCATGACACCTAATAAGAGGACGAACCCATGATAGTATAGTTCGTCAAAGGAGGGGCGATACCGGAATGGTCTGGGAATGCCACCTAATAAGAGGACGAACCCATGATAGTATAGTTCGTCAAAGGAGGGCGATACCGGAATGGTCTGGGATGCCACCTAATAAGAGGACGAACCCATGATAGTATAGTTCGTCAAAGGAGGGCGATACCGGAATGGTCTGGGAATGCCACCTAATAAGAGGACGAACCCATGATAGTATAGTTCGTCAAAGGAGGGCGATACCGGAATGGTCTGGGAATGCCACCTAATAAGAGGACGAACCCATGATAGTATAGTTCGTCAAAGGAGGGCGATACCGGAATGGTCTGGGAATGCCACCTAATAAGAGGACGAACCCATGATAGTATAGTTCGTCAAAGGAGGGCGATACCGGAATGGTCTGGGCATGCCACCTAATAAGAGGACGAACTCATGATAGTATAGTTCGTCAAAGGAGGGCGATACCGGAATGGTCTGGGAATGCCACCTAATAAGAGGACGAACCCATGATAGTATAGTTCGTCAAAGGAGGGGCGATACCGGAATGGTCTGGGAATGCCACCTAATAAGAGGACGAACCCATGATAGTATAGTTCGTCAAAGGAGGGCGATACCGGAATGGTCTGGGAATGCCACCTAATAAGAGGACGAACCCATGATAGTATAGTTCGTCAAAGGAGGGCGATACCGGAATGGTCTGGGCATGCCACCTAATAAGAGGACGAACCCATGATAGTATAGGTTCGTCAAAGGAGGGCGATACCGGAATGGTCTGGGAATGCCACCTAATAAGAGGACGAACCCATGATAGTATAGTTCGTCAAAGGAGGGCGATACCGGAATGGTCTGGGAATGCCACCTAGAGGACGAACCCATGATAGTATAGTTCGTCAAAGGAGGGCGATACCGGAATGGTCTGGGAATGCCACCTAATAAGAGGACGAACCCATGATAGTATAGTTCGTCAAAGGAGGGCGATACCGGAATGGTCTGGGAATGCCACCTAATAAGAGGACGAACCCATGATAGTATAGTTCGTCAAAGGAGGGCGATACCGGAATGGTCTGGGAATGCCACCTAATAAGAGGACGAACCCATGATAGTATAGTTCGTCAAAGGAGGGCGATACCGGAATGGTCTGGGAATGCCACCTAATAAGAGGACGAACCCATGATAGTATAGTTCGTCAAAGGAGGGCGATACCGGAATGGTCTGGGCATGCCACCTAATAAGAGGACGAACCCATGATAGTATAGTTCGTCAAAGGAGGGCGATACCGGAATGGTCTGGGAATGCCACCTAATAAGAGGACGAACCCATGATAGTATAGTTCGTCAAAGGAGGGCGATACCGGAATGGTCTGGGAATGCCACCTAATAAGAGGACGAACCCATGATAGTATAGTTCGTCAAAGGAGGGCGATACCGGAATGGTCTGGGAATGCCACCTAATAAGAGGACGAACCCATGATAGTATAGTTCGTCAAAGGAGGGCGATACCGGAATGGTCTGGGCATGCCACCTAATAAGAGGACGAACCCATGATAGTATAGTTCGTCAAAGGAGGGCGATACCGGAATGGTCTGGGAATGCCACCTAATAAGAGGACGAACCCATGATAGTATAGTTCGTCAAAGGAGGGCGATACCGGAATGGTCTGGGAATGCCACCTAATAAGAGGACGAACCCATGATAGTATAGTTCGTCAAAGGAGGGCGATACCGGAATGGTCTGGGAATGCCACCTAATAAGAGGACGAACCCATGATAGTATAGTTCGTCAAAGGAGGGCGATACCGGAATGGTCTGGGAATGCCACCTAATAAGAGGACGAACCCATGATAGTATAGTTCGTCAAAGGAGGGCGATACCGGAATGGTCTGGGCATGCCACCTAATAAGAGGACGAACCCATGATAGTATAGTTCGTCAAAGGAGGGCGATACCGGAATGGTCTGGGAATGCCACCTAATAAGAGGACGAACCCATGATAGTATAGTTCGTCAAAGGAGGGCGATACCGGAATGGTCTGGGAATGCCACCTAATAAGAGGACGAACCCATGATAGTATAGTTCGTCAAAGGAGGGCGATACCGGAATGGTCTGGGAATGCCACCTAATAAGAGGACGAACCCATGATAGTATAGTTCGTCAAAGGAGGGCGATACCGGAATGGTCTGGGCATGCCACCTAATAAGAGGACGAACCCATGATAGTATAGTTCGTCAAAGGAGGGCGATACCGGAATGGTCTGGGAATGCCACCTAATAAGAGGACGAACCCATGATAGTATAGTTCGTCAAAGGAGGGCGATACCGGAATGGTCTGGGAATGCCACCTAATAAGAGGACGAACCCATGATAGTATAGTTCGTCAAAGGAGGGCGATACCGGAATGGTCTGGGAATGCCACCTAATAAGAGGACGAACCCATGATAGTATAGTTCGTCAAAGGAGGGCGATACCGGAATGGTCTGGGCATGCCACCTAATAAGAGGACGAACCCATGATAGTATAGTTCGTCAAAGGAGGGCGATACCGGAATGGTCTGGGCATGCCACCTAATTAAGAGGACGAACCCATGATAGTATAGTTCGTCAAAGGAGGGCGATACCGGAATGGTCTGGGCATGCCACCTAATAAGAGGACGAACCCATGATAGTATAGTTCGTCAAAGGAGGGCGATACCGGAATGGTCTGGGCATGCCACCTAATAAGAGGACGAACCCATGATAGTATAGTTCGTCAAAGGAGGGCGATACCGGAATGGTCTGGGCATGCCACCTAATAAGAGGACGAACCCATGATAGTATAGTTCGTCGAAGGAGGGCGATACCGGAATGGTCTGGGCATGCCACCTAATAAGAGGACGAACCCATGATAGTATAGTTCGTCAAAGGAGGGCGATACCGGAATGGTCTGGGCATGCCACCTAATTAAGAGGACGAACCCATGATAGTATAGTTCGTCAAAGGAGGGCGATACCGGAATGGTCTGGGCATGCCACCTAATAAGAGGACGAACCCATGATAGTATAGTTCGTCAAAGGAGGGCGATACCGGAATGGTCTGGGCATGCCACCTAATAAGAGGACGAACCCATGATAGTATAGTTCGTCAAAGGAGGGCGATACCGGAATGGTCTGGGCATGCCACCTAATAAGAGGACGAACCCATGATAGTATAGTTCGTCAAAGGAGGGCGATACCGGAATGGTCTGGGCATGCCACCTAATTAAGAGGACGAACCCATGATAGTATAGTTCGTCAAAGGAGGGCGATACCGGAATGGTCTGGGCATGCCACCTAATAAGAGGACGAACCCATGATAGTATAGTTCGTCAAAGGAGGGCGATACCGGAATGGTCTGGGCATGCCACCTAATAAGAGGACGAACCCATGATAGTATAGTTCGTCAAAGGAGGGCGATACCGGAATGGTCTGGGAATGCCACCTAATAAAACATCAGCTAATACTCCCCTATACTTTGTAATGGCGAGTCGAGGCTCCAGTAAAATAGCCTCTTTTCCTTCTCTGGTTAACGAATGGGTCTCACGAAGAGGATAGTTGACTGTGGTGCGAGTGTAGACGGAGAAAATTTCTCCGGACTCAAAAGGATCCTCACCAACCTATTCCAAAGGACTCCCTTCGACAGGACCTATCGGCAAACAACAACAACGAACCCATGATCGCTGTGATGAAGATGATAGTTTTGGAGCCGTGTGCCAGTCCCCGTAACATTCCAATCTTCGGGAGCTTCGTGTGCTGGAATAAGATCTTATTCAAAATGAATGTGTTCTCGATAATGTATTGGTACCGCACTTGTTCCCGGTAAGAGTGAGGAGGCTGGGTTCGACCCCGCCTCGAAGACTAACATTCGTCCAAGCTATCTCTCAATCATGTCTCAGCATATTTCCCAGACAGTGATTGAAATGAGAGGTCACTGGGTATTCGACTAAAGTATATCATATTTGAGAATCCGGGCATAGCTTGATGGTTGGTTGCACGTCTGGCAAACTAGCAATGGATCAAAGTTCGAATTCCACGGTAAAATTCACAAACCAAAAGACTTAAGTAACATCGTAGGTGTATTTACGCCCTCTACTACTCTCTTCTCTGTAGTACTAGTATTGATCCTGGGAACAACCACTGGTTTTACCAGCTTAAGTCTACATTCCACTTCGGGAAAGCGCGTACCCTGCTACGATATTCGAACTTGAATATGAAAATTGTAATTATCCACAAAATTGAAGGATGAAATCACATCATTTGGCTTTAGGACATGACTCAATCCAGTCCAAATAAACAATGAGTAGAGAACGTACGCAATAGAAAGATGTGTCGCCAATCTGAAACAAATCTCAAGGAGGTAGCACTTTTCTTTCTTTTTGAAACTATTATTGTCCTACTGTAGTCAATTAACTGGTACCCAGAATATCACACCCTCACCTCTATCATTTATTAACATTTTACTTCAAAAAATTATATATATATTCGCTAAGAATGGGTTATAAATTCCAAGATACCTCACAGATCACTTATTATTATCACCATTTCTGGGTGATATTTACTAGCTTACACCACCATAGAAACGTTCAATCTGTTTTCTCTAATCTGTTAAATGCACTCATTAGGCCAGAAATTATCATCATCTGTTCAATTATCTATAATCTACTAAATTCTACATCTAATTCGTTGAATCCAGCTGAAACTTCCACAAATTGCGCTTCCGGCTGGCTTCTGTGTCTTTTTCGGACGCATTAAAAAACCCTGTGAGTGACCTGTATTGCGAAACTCGAGGTACATCGGAGGAATTCTTGCTTGGGTCCAGCCCAGATTTCACCATCCACCAGCCAACAAGGCCCTGAATATCACACAACAAGTTATACATTAAAACAATAATGATACATTGAGAAGTTTAATCCTACAATAAAAAACACAAAAGGAAGCATTAGCAAGCGTCTTATACACACACGGAAACGCTGAAGTCAAAGTTAGTTTTTTTCTCGTTTCGAACCTTTCTGCAAAATAACTTTCTTTTCCTCAAATGCTTATGTTTTCTTTATTCTCAGCTCTTATAAGGTCAGCTATCGGCCGTCTTTGAAAGGCTCTCTTTTTCTTCATTCTCAGCTCTTATAAGGTCAGCTATCGGCCGTCTTTGAAAGGCTCTCTTTTTCTTCATTCTCAGCTCTTATAAGGTCAGCTATCGGCCGTCTTTGAAAGGCTCTCTTTTTCTTCATTCTCAGCTCTTATAAGGTCAGCTATCGGCCGTCTTTGAAAGGCTCTCTTTTTCTTCATTCTCAGCTCTTATAAGGTCAGCTATCGGCCGTCTTTGAAAGGCTCTCTTTTTCTTCATTCTCAGCTCTTATTAGGTCAGCTATCAGCCGTCTTTGAAAGGCTCTCTTTTTCTTCATTCTCAGCTCTTATAAGGTCAGCTATCGGCCGTCTTTGAAAGGCTCTCTTTTTCTTCATTCTCAGCTCTTATAAGGTCAGCTATCGGCCGTCTTTGAAAGGCTCTCTTTTTCTTCATTCTCAGCTCTTATAAGGTCAGCTATCGGCCGTCTTTGAAAGGCTCTCTTTTTCTTCATTCTCAGCTCTTATAAGGTCAGCTATCGGCCGTCTTTGAAAGGCTCTCTTTTTCTTCATTCTCAGCTCTTATAAGGTCAGCTATCGGCCGTCTTTGAAAGGCTCTCTTTTTCTTCATTCTCAGCTCTTATAAGGTCAGCTATCGGCCGTCTTTGAAAGGCTCTCTTTTTCTTCATTCTCAGCTCTTATAAGGTCAGCTATCGGCCGTCTTTGAAAGGCTCTCTTTTTCTTCATTCTCAGCTCTTATAAGGTCAGCTATCGGCCGTCTTTGAAAGGCTCTCTTTTTCAGAACTCATGATAACTCCTCTTCACTTCACAAGATTCTTCATGTGATTTCATCTTACTTATCGTAAACATATTTTCATTTCATTTACTAAATAGAAAGGTAGATCTCTTTCTGAGTAAATTTTCGGTCGCTTAGGGCTTTTGTAACTTCATCAGACCGCACTGAAAGTACTTTCAGCCCCGTCCTCTTCCCTTTCTTAATTTTTCTCTTTTTTTGCATGTTCTTCATATTCCTTCCTCCACTTCAACCAAGAACGGAATGATCAAGTACTATCATGTGTTGTCGGGCCTCTGATTCAAACTTTGGCGGGTTTATGTTATCATTCCACGGGTAGATCGTGGTGGATTAACCGCTATACTTCAGTTTAAAAAATCCAACATGATCATCTTTGATTGGTCTAAAACAAAAACCCTCCCAAGGTATCATCAATAAAATCGATAATGCCTCGGTCGGGTCTCTTTTCCGGCTTTTCGCAAATTTTGAACCTCTGATTCATTTTCGGATCCAATATATAACCCCTCTCCAATAACCAACCTGTGTTCCAATAAGTGAGCCGGCAATGGCCATGCGCGCTTTCATTGCTCCGCCGAAGTAACCTTAGGTTCCGAATTAGGTAGGTTTTTATTAGGTAATTTAGGTATCTTCCTTAACAGCTCTAATGACGTCCATGGAAAGCAACAAATAGATCAAAACTCCTTCTTCTTCTTCCTAGCGTTATTCCCGCTGAAGAGCGGGGTCCGCTGTGTAGATAGCACTTCGCCACATCATACGATTCGAGGCGTCTTCGGCTATCAGCCCGATAGCCGCCATGTCTTGGTCTATGGTGTCTCTCAATCTAAGCTTCGGTCTACCTCTTGGTCTTCTACCCTGGATTTCTATGTTCCAAGCAGACTCGGGAACGGAGTCAGGATTGGATCTCAGCATGTGTCCGTACCACCTAAGCCTTGACTCTCTGAGTTTTTCGTGTTAAAATATATCAAAACTCCTATTTGTGTTAAAATATGTTAAAATACTGTTATACTTAGGCTTTGAATGAGATCGGTCTAAGGGATGTTTGTACGCGCCGAGCGAGTGGAAAAAGGAATGGGGAAAGGCAAAAAGAGTGAAAATAGAAGTAGAGAAAAAGTGAAACAGAACGGAAGGAGAAGAGAAAGTAGATCATTCTCGGCGCGAACATGTATGCGCCAACATAGCTGGTCCGGTAACCATTTAACCCCTGGTTATACTTCGCAAAATATACGGTAGTTGTTTGACTTCTGAGGCAGTTCATTCCAAAAGCCCTAAAAGCTTGTCTTTGCCTCAAAACTTCTTGGTAAACACTAGAAAAAACTATTAAGCGCCTTCGCTTCTACACTTGAGCAAAAACACTAAAAGCGCGCCCTCTTGGAAGAACATTAGAAGCACGCCTTTGCTCCAGAAGTAGGCACACGGGATAAGGAAGGCAAGTCCGATGGCTCTGCCCCACATCCGGTGAGCGTATTCCATCGTCCAGATGAACTTGAACTGGCTTAGTGTCATCTCCTCGTTCGACGACTTGCTGTAAGAACACGGTTGGAATGCCAACTGGCAAACCTTTTTTTCCGGATAACGATATCAGCAGGGGTTAAAAGGAGCCGCCCATTTTGGGTTTAAATGTATCCGCCGCTCAAAGTTTGGAGGAAAAAAAGAAGAGGGGATGAAGGAAAAAGGTAAGAAAAGATAGGGAGTTTTTGTCAATGTACATGTATCCGTCGACGGGACCGATCCGGTCACTATTTAACCACTGGATATCCGTGGTCATTTACATAGACATACATAGGTAAACTTCCAAACAGGCTAAAAATTTGTAGGGCGTCCGACCTGCCGACCCTCTCTCACTCCAAATGATTCCATCATAGTTTGCAAAGCTAAAATTGAGAGAAAAAACTTCTTTCCTCTACATAAATAGAACTTTTCACTAGCCATAACTCAGCCTCAACCGGCTTCGAAGAGTTTAAAGTGTAGCTCTAACCTACTTTAGCGATCCACCTATTGAAAAATATAGAAATATTGCACATATAAACATACTCTCTGGGCACTCACTGATGAGCCCCACCCAGAGAGAACAGAAGTCTGTCTGAGCGGGGACGAAACAGACTTTTGTGATTAGCGTCATCACAGTGATCGATAGTGATAGTGCTTGTATATTCTATCCCTTCATTCTCAAACTTTCATAAAATATCAGCTTCACTGACAAAAAGTAATTTTTTTAAAATTTTACTTTTCAATTCAAAAATTATCCGAGCCGGGGTTAGTCTCCCTACTACTACTACGCACACTAGTAGTAACTTAGCACGCAGCCACTTGTTCTACCCCGATAGGTCTGTCACGCATCTCAGAGGAGCGCGTACCCTGCCGTTAAGCGATAAAAGCGTGAGGAAGATCATTATCCAAGCAGGAACAATCAAAAGCGAGCGAGTCTCCGCAGTATAGACCCCTTTTCTCCTTCCCTACCCTTCCTACTACCGACTCATTATTCTAGTCCCCACTCCCTCGAGCGGACTTTTTTTTAATTCGAAAAGTTTCGCATCGCGAAGGGGAAGTCCCTGAAACGACAAATGAACCAACAACTTGTATTCTGGAAACTGCTTGTATCTCTCGAACTCTTCCGCCCATTCCGCGTCCGTGATCGGAGGTTTCATTGTCCGGAACAGGTCCCAATTCACCATGCTTAGTCCCGATTCGGTCAGTCTTCAGAGGGATTAGCTTCATGATTGGTCGTTTCCAATTGTGACAGGTTAGTGTAGGTTTGGTTTCAAATCGATTTCAAAGGACACTGTAGGTATTTTGTTTCTTTTTTTCGAAGTATGTTGTTGATCGTTACTGTATGTGAAATGATACAGTACATTTTTGATCGTTACTGTAAATGATACAGTACCTTTGAGATCGTGAACAACTACTGAATGTTTCTTAATTGTCAAAAAATTTTGTGTGCTCATTCGTTTCTGATTGCCAAAGTTCATTATTTTGAACTCTGCGGGTTACAACGTTTATACAATACGTGTGGCTCCCAACAAGAAAACTTAACTCGACACGAATGCATAATTCAAGAGGCTGAATTGCGCATTACAGTTCCACGCCTTTGCCCCGTTCCTGGACACTACAATCTCGGGTAGTCTATTTTAAAATCTTGGCCAAGGAAAGTTCTTCTTTTGAATTTTCTAAGTTTTCAGTAACCAGTCTTGAGTGGTTTTATCATGTTGAATACTCGGAAATTAGATTCAATTAAAATGTACCATTCAACCGATCGACAAAGAGCTTTTCACTGGATTAAACCTTTCGCCCTGCTTCGGAAGATTATACTCCTCTACGATTCAATCACCGGACACTACCCCTCACAAAAAAAAATCATGGAAAAACTACAAACTACAGTTTGAAGATGAATGATGCACCTGGTGACTCCTCCGATAGCTACCGCCCCGTATACCATACCCGCGCAGCCAAGAAGCCAGACACCGACCTCGCGCTTCTGGCTGGTGGCCAACTTGGAAGCCAGCTCGGCTCCCAGCACAACCAGCCGAGGACCACTCGTGTTTCTGGAAGTATGAAGAGCCATCTCTCAACTTCTGAAGCTTATTCCGTTGAGCCCAAAGTTATGCTACGGACAAAAAGGCTACTCTGATGATGTAAAACTATGATTAATTGAAGTTTCCATCAAATCATCCTAATGCTGTTTAACCTGGTGTATCGAAAGTCTGTTTTGCTCCATGCCATGAAATACTTGGTAATCTCTGCTTGCGGCTCATTATGACGAAAATTTATCATTTCTACCAACTAATTTTGTAAGCCTGTTATTTCGATATCTTCGCATTATCAATGAAAAACGAGGACGTTTTAGATCGTGTGAAAACCTTACAGATGGCGTCCTCTTCCATTTCAAATGAAAGATTTAGCCCTAATGAAGTTACATGTTTCCTTTTTTTTGGAAATTTGTTTTCCTTTAAATGGAATGTCAATTTACAGGTACGCTCTTGCTGGCGGGAGAAGAGACTGGGTGGTTCGCCGGATTCCACTGCTGAGCCCAGAACGACACGCGAGATAACACGACCGGGCCAGCATTCTAGACACATGGATTAGCAACAAGCCTCCAACATTGCAGCTCTCGCTCTCGATAAGAGAGAGACGGCTGGGTTCGATCCCGCCCCGTGGACTCAATTTTGTCTCAGCACAAATTTAATCATTTTTCATCCTCTTCGCTCTTTCCACCTCTTTGATACTATTCTTTTTTTGTGAAACTTACACTTTATATGTATGTTTTCGATCTCTTTGTTTACGAGCATAGGTTATTAGCACTGCTGAGAATTTCGAAAAACTACCAACTCCGAGCGGACTAGTACAGAAAAACAAGAGATTTTTCTTTCTCTGCCCTACACCCGAAGCTCGCTTTTCATTTTCCCAGTCTCTCCCTTGAAGATTGGTCATTTTAAACCCTTTGAACAACTGCAGATATGTGTATTAAATGTCTTAAACTATGTTTTCAAGTACTTTTGAGGTGCGGGACGAAACATTTCATGAAACAGTATGAAAAATCATGTTAGTATAATTCAAACCGTTTAATCATCTTTGAGCATGTCAAAACACTCGATAGAATTATCTGAATCGATTTTCAATTCAATCACTGAATTGTCGATAAAACAGGAAAAGGAAACAATCAGATCATATTATGAGAGAAAGATATAAAGAGTGAATAAGAAACAGAGAGCAGAGGACGGAGTGAGAATAAAATTGAAATAAAAATTAATTCACTTCACCAGTAGCTTCTACCGAACTAAAGATGCCTAACCGAGATTTAGTTTGCCATAACAATAAACGCGTATCATCAACTACACCAAACGTCTTTCGAACACATTTTCAAACTTGAATTCAAAAAAATAGTGCAATCTAAGAAAAACGCTATTCACTCACTTTAACAAAGAACTCATACCAAATATATGTTTTCGATCAAACAGTTTTCATCAAATTCGAAAACAACTAAAATACATCTATAAAACATGAGAATTAAAGCAATTTCAATGTTACCTTGAGCATTATCCAAGCGCACACTCCGACTGAAAATCCCATAATCTGTACTATAGTCAAATAATCTACTCTACTGTACTAAGTAATCAATCAGATCACTTTAAGGATGTGGGGGACCATCTGTTGGTGGAATGGGAAGCTTTGGAGTGAAACCAAGCGTGTCGAACTTGAACCTGAAAGTATAAAAAATAAACTAAATGCAAAAGAGAGAGAGCGTGAGAGAGAGAGGGAGAGAGAGATTGACTCACACACCGATATTGATAGAGAGACAGAAAGATGGAGACATAATGTGAGGGTTAACATTCGAAAACAAGAGGCCCACCCGACCCACCTCCAATAAGCAACGACGATTCTGTCCCATACATTCTGCCAATGGTTAATCGCCGGCCTGACATCCAGATGGGTAAATAACTTTGATCGTGGGTCGACCGCTCCTCCATCATAGTAGTCTATCACATATTGCACCTTAACAAGCATCATGCCAAAATCGTGCAAATTATGAGAGTTTGGCCGGTACCAAACTCGCGCCATTGACTTTTTACGTGACGCTTCTACAAAAACTACCAATTAACTTTCGTGAAATCTAGATGAAATATTAAGACTTGATGAGCTATGTTGAAGCATAATTATCTTTTCTTTTTAATTTGAAAAATAAGTATTTTGGAGCGACGGCGCTCCAAACCCAATGATTTCAAAACCAACCCTTCAAACTAAAACCAATGCACCCAATCCTCCGCGCTTTAGAACCCTCTAAGTCATAGGTTTTCTAATATCTCTGGAAAAAAAGAGACCAGCAGAGAGTAGATCTCTTCTGCAACAGAGACACGTTGTCGACAAAAAAATCTTTATTTTTGTCAAGCAAACAAAGTTTATACAAGGTCCGCCTCCCATTTCAGCTAAAAAAAACCAAGACTCGCCAGAAATTGAAAAATATGGGCACCTAAAAACAACTACCACCATATTTCAAAACAACTACCACCATATTTCAAAACAACTACCACCATATTTCAAAACAACTACCACCATATTTCACCAAACGTCTAGTGTAACCGTTTAAAACTTTGAAAGAACGACAACTGTTCGAGCGGGGGTATCTGAAATGATGAGAAGCGAGCTAGATGTGAGGAAAGGAGAGCTTATAACTATTACAGACCCCATCGCTCAAAAGCGGTAGTTTTTAAAAATTCTCAACACTGTTGGTGACCTACATATGATTCAGTGTTTCTCTGACCCGCACAGCGAGCTTATGCGCTATCAAAGAAAGCTATTGATAAAAGGCTCTGATAGTCTGCATCCTCTTTTCTAAATCACATGCTCTCGTGCTTTCTTGAAGGCCTGTCGCTTCCTCATCAGCAGTCATCTTGATATCTACGTTCTGACTGCGTTTGGAAAGAAACAGTATGGTTTGAATAACCAAACTAAATATTATATATACAATGGTCTCTTCGCTTAGCTTATATACCGAGACCCTCGGAAAATCGAAGCGCCAACATACAATCGCCATTGAACCCCTGCCTTTTCTATCAGGCGCCCACTGACATCTCTCTCCCCACATCGGTCTACGATCCAATCGTGTCGGTCGAATGGGAGTTGGTAACCGAGCAGTGAACGGAAGCGAGCCCGCGGAGATATGTTCTTCGCGTCTCCCTTGAAGGACTTTAGCTTCGGCGAAGCGCAATCACTAAGGCAGAAGCACACGATCAATTTTGTTATTTTTTTTGGTTAAATTTTAGTAGAATCTTGCCAGATTTGTTACCGAGTTAGGGTAAATTCTCAAAAAAATAAATAATAAAAATCGCTCATTCCAGCAAAATACTTGAATGATAGACATGAGAGAGAGAGAGAGAGAGAGAGAGAGAGAGAGAGAGAGAGAGAGAGAGAGAGAGAGAGAGAATGAAGCGATTGGGGAATATAAGAGGGCAAGAATATCAACAACCGTTCCCTTCTTATTACTCGAGAGGGTTCCGCATAAAAGAGCGGTATTTCTTTTTTTGACAAGTTCTGATGACTTAAGATTTTCATGTAAACTATATACGTTTTCTGCTGGCGTTAGGGTCATTTTCTCACATGAATACTATGCTCTCACAGAGATATAAAGAGAGAGAAAGAGAGAGAGACAGAGAGATAGGGAGAGATAGAGAGAGAGAGGGAGATAGAGATAGAGATAGAGAGAGAGAGAGAGAGAGAGAGAGAGAGAGAGAGAGAGAGAGAGTATGAGCTACCCCAGGGTTGACCACCCACTCACAAGGCCTATAGCATGAACAAGGTGCAGCATGAAAGTCTTAAGACTGCGAAGGACATCAAAACCCTTTTCGGGACGCATCTCGTCGGAAGAACAATACGAGAACCTCTCTCATTAAAGAGAGTGTTCATAACCAAAAGTCTTCGGTGCCGGCTGCTGTCCGCCAACAACAATAACACCTACCCGCAAAGACGAGAAAAACATACGGATGAAGAAGATTCTCCCATTTTAGCACTTCTTTCCAAGCTTCCTCGTTGTTCGCATTATGAATTCGGATGATATTCTGCATGTCTTGCTCTGATAATTGGTCTTCTTGCCATCGCCAGCCTTTTCTAAACGAATAAAAAGCATTATGGGCTCTTATTACTATTGAGGGGGAGAAAAACTTGGCAGAAGTCTAAATAACTAGTGTATAAACTGATTTCAATTTAAATATCTACGTATGCGCTTATTGAAGAGCACAAATAGGCGTTAAATGAGACCGGTCCAAGGCATGTTTATACGCGCCGAGCGAGTTGAAATAGGAATGAGGAAAGGCAAAAGATTTCAATGTTTTTTTTTGTAGTGCATAGATTTGAATGTTTTGCGGACTTTTTGAAGAGCGCATAGATTTTTTCCACCCGCAGTGCTATTGATAGAAACACCCTGAAAGCAACCAACTTCAGCATAGCATTCCAAAACATTTGCGGGGAAGGATAGGTCCAAGTCTCACTTTCCGTTCCGGCCTTCGGTATCGTCGACTTCTCGCGTACCGTAGGCAGCGGAAATGGTTGGTCTGGCGCAGCCTTCTGATTCGGATGATTCATCTCCTGAGAAATTCTTGATCATTCACTCAGCTTTCCTTCCTCTCACTAGCTCATCTATCGTTAAACAGAGGAGTTAGTTGCATGGATGTCGTTTTTATTACCATCAAGTAGTTAGAAACAGGGTGTTTCTTAGCAACCGCACAACTTTTCCGAGAGCATAGGTTTTTTTAATTTTCAGAGTTTACTTTTCAATTTTTCCAATGATTTGGACTCTAATGCGTAAATTGCTTCTAACACGGTTATCTTAAACTTCAAGCCAAAAACTTTCTTGTTTTGAAGTTTCTCTATAGATAAGCTTTCGGCAACCATGAAATGTCGGCACTCTTCCAGATCAAGGAGAAAAAAAAAAGAGAAATTGAGAGAGAACAGGAGCAACATCGTGCAGCAAAATGCAGGAGAGAGGAGCCTTCGTCGAACTAGACAAGTGCCTAAATATCTAAGGGATGACCAAAAAACTGAGGTTATTGATGAACTATCTCCCAGACAAATTAGATTACAGGAAGTGGGACCGAACCCAGCCGTCCTTCTTTTACCAAGAGAACGTACGTACCACTACACTACCGAGCCATATGTCTAGAACTGACATTATTGAGTGGATTAAAATCCCCATGGTTGACAGGGCAGCCTTCGCTGGCACTACCTCCACGGCTCGGGCAGTCACTTCCGCCCCCCGCAGCTGCCATGTGTCGGCGAGCCGCCGAGAGACGCTCTCCCTCCAACTGAAACCAGTAAGTTCAAATTCGGGTCCGAAAAGAGGCCGGCCATAAATGGAAATCTTTTTTTCGCTATTGACGAAAAATCAATTTTTTCAAAATAAAAAGTTTTTTCAATGGTAATATCTTTAGAATCGAGTCTAAGAAAAACGGATGTTCTAGCAGGGGTCCAACATCTATTTATAGCACTCAACTATTGTGAACCTGATTGCAACCTAACTCGGCTTTTATTGTAAAAATAAAAAAAATTAAAAAAGCTCTTTTACACAGTTGAAAGGCCTGGTTAAGATGACGATTGGTTTACAAATTGTTGAATGAACAATCGCTGAACTCTTGGTTGAAAAAACATGATGAAACTTTGAGAATAGTACCACCGAAAACAGCGAAAGTTAATATGATTTTTTAATGGTTATAACTTGAAAATTAATTCATTCTGAAATTTTTAATTGATGATATGTAGAAGGAAAATTTTTCACTTACGCAGCTGAAATACTGTTTTTGGAATGCAAAACACGATTTGAAATTTTAGAAAAATTTAGTTGAACCTTGACAGCCGAATCTCCACACCCTTCAGACGCAGCAGAGACTACAGAAAGTCGCCCACCCATCACGCTGAAATAAATTTATCAATATAATTTATTTGTAAATATAGTTACAATTACATAAAGAAAAATGTTTCTCAACGTGTTACAGCTAGAGTGAAAATTGTAACTTAAATGCAATTTAGTGCTTGAAAAAATCTTATTATTTGAAAAATTCTCCTTGAAAAACCTAAGTGTGTCACTAAAACTAAAGCTTGCATTTAGGTTTTAGAACGGACAAAACCGACTGCGCATTTTTTTATTGCGTCAAATTGTTTTTGAACCTTTTTCTTCGGCTACCATTCAACAAAAATAAATTTCAAGAATTATTTCTGGGTACTGTTTTGTTTCTCCTTCGTGCAAGTATCCGAAGAAGTATATCATGCCTAACACTATTCTTTAATTTTATGACTTCTGTAAAATTACTTTTCATTGATAGTAGTTTGATTAACTTCAGCTATCTACTCTCTTATTTCCGATGGTTTTTGTGCTTAGCTTGATCAGTTAATTCACATTTCCAAAACATGTGAATTGTTCAAATGTATCTACAGCAAGTCCTTAACTACATTCATGTAAGAAGAAACAAATTTCCTTGGGGCTCGCGCAAGGTTTCTATGGTAATATGTTTCCCAATCTAAGATCAAGTTGGTTCCAAACACTAAAATGGCGTGTTTTTCATAGCATTCTCCCATCTTCAATCGTTCGATTCCTGGTCTTGTAGTCTTTTTAATTGATAAGCAAGTGACTTGGGCGCTTATTTCTCTTTTTTAATCGTTCATAAAAAAATTTTAAACGTTCATAACATGCAGATTTTGTTGACCCTCAATTCTTTTGACTAGTCGTGGCTCTAGTACATAACTTCTGGCGCCGATTCGATGTCTTCTCCGCATGTAATTAGTTGACAGGATGATAAGATCTATGTTTGTTTCTCTGATTACAGGTGTTGAACACTTTACAAGATCATTTGTCGTATGCACGTATAGCCGGTATATCTTTCACCTTGTAAATAGTTTTATCGAAAACTTGTCACCAAACTTGGGTAGGTAAACTATTTACCTCGGAAAAGGAATGGTACGTGCAGATTTTGAAGAAAATTTTTATTAATACTTTTTTCTCATGTAATGAAATAAAGATAATGGCAAGAAAAGCTATACAATCGGAAATTTCTCAGCAGTTTTCAAATTAGTGCTTTATTCGTTCATCATCAATTTGTTTTTCTTCTTCAAATAACTGATTCATAGGTCATCAAATAGCTATTTTGGATTGGCTCTCGTAAATCACTCTCTTTCTCTGCGCAGTCGCTTCAGCGTATCGAACTCTCATTCTTCGAAAAATTCTTTTCGATTACTGTAAATTTTTTATTGGTGAAACATGACTTGACCTTTTTGAACCAAGTTAGCGCTGGTGAAGCTTTCTTCCAAGGAAGTAGTATTCTAGAGGTGAGTCAGAACGTCCCAGAAAAAAATTGCAAGCTAGAAGTATACCGTATACTGGTTTCACTCCAAAGCTTTATACGGTATTATACTGTATACCTTTACCAAACAAACTCTTCCAAGTCTTCAGCATTATATTCTTCTCAATAGTGATTGTTTTTAATCGGTAGTTTCTTATCAGTCTCTATGTAAATGCGCTGAAAAGCTTGTTAAGTCGACTGTGTGAACATAGGTCACCTAAATTTATCAGAAAAAATTCGCGGGTGGGGGGCCGGGCGGGGCTTTTTGTACCAATTCGATTTCTTATTGTATTTTCTTAGATTTACATTCAAGTAATGAAAAATTTTGAATTTCCTAGCAGATTTTTATTGTAATTGATTTCTCAATTGAGTGTTTGACCTTAACTTCTTCAACTTAATTAAAATGGTAAATGGACTGCTACATACTTCATCAAACACCAAAAAAACCATAATAAAACATAAGGAAATAAATCTGCATCTGAAAAAAGCTTATGAACGTGAGAAACAAAATTTCCTTCGTGGGCGGGGGCCGGGAGGTTTTTTGTACCCCTTGGTAACCACCAGAAGTTAAATAGTGACCGGATCGGTCCCGTCGGCGGATACATGTACACACACTATTGACAAAAAACTCCCTCTCTTCTCTTACCCTTTTTCTTCATCCCCTCTTCTTTTTTCCTCCAAACTTTGAGCGGCGGATACATGTAAACCCAATTTGGGTGGCTCCATTTAACCCCTGGTAACCACACAGTGTGAAAAAAACAACAAATGTAATGATTTTTTTCAATTTTCAGGATTCACAAGCAACTTATACGACATTCCGAGTATCGGAAAAGATGACTACCGCAACTGATTCCTCGGATAAACTTGCAGCATTCGAGGTTTGTTTTGAGGAAAACGATGGAGACAAGTAAATAGTCACATGAACTCGTCGAAATTTTCAAAGCGACCTCTCGATTATGAACGCCTGGCCACGACACATGTCATCTGTTTCATCGTTCGGTGTCTCCAATATCCCTCGATGTTTCCGCCCTTTGGCACAACCCCATTGAGGCCGCGGAGTTTCTGGGTCTCCCGACCCGGCTTCAACTGGAGCCACCGTCAACGGACGATGTATAGCGTGACAAAAACAACAACCGCTCGATTGTTGAAACACGAGCGAGAGATGAATGGCAGGCAAGAAAGAAAAGAGGTCGAAACTGCTAAGACGCCCTCGCTCTTTATCTGGCTAGGCCTAATGTTCGAATTAGCGGTTGTATTTTAGACGAGAAGTTCTTGAAAGCTCATTTTCTACTTGGGCCGATCCGGTCACTATTTGACCCCTTACGAGAACATGTGATGAGGTATACCTTAGTGAATAATTCCAGTCATAGGTCACCTGCACAGTTGAAAAAATAGTTTTTGAAAGTGAGAAAAGAACGGCTTGGGAAAAACTAGTTCACATGAGCTATTGGAGTTTGAATTTTTCTTACGCATAGTGTTTAAAAACATCCCGTGTGAATGAAAAGATGTCAGGGATGTCAGAAAGAAATGGAGTGACTGAAGAAAATAGATTTTCAGGGACTCAAAGGTGCTTTGAATGGGAGTCACAATGGAAAGATTTGGGTTCGGAAAAGGAGAGTGGGGAGAGTATTTACATGGAGCAGCCGCTCGAGAGGACGAGAAAAAGAATGGTAGTTTCAAACTAGTTTAGATGAGCTATGTATAAAAATTAAATGGGTTAGATGCTGAACCGACTTACTCATTTCTTTCAGCACACCATCTATCATCTGCTGTTTGAAGCGTTTCTGCTTGGCCTCGCCGGTTACTTTTATCTGCAGAGGAGACGGGAACAGAGGAAGATGGGGGCCGCACCACGATTGACAGCAGCGGTTCATTCATTGAATGATTCGATCTCTGTCATTGATCTATTTGATATATCTTGTTAATTTACTCGGTTTCTCTCTCTCTCTTCTTCAACATCACTCTTTATCTTCTCTTTGTGTCTCTCTCTATATCTCACTGGCAGTTCTTGACCCGCTAAAAAGTTTGTAGATCAAACATTTTTATGCTGTGAAAGCGACACGCTCAAGATAAGGGACTGTGAGGACCAGTGATGGAGAGAAAATTCGATAGGAGAAGGTTTCCGTTAAGACTCGGACGAAGATGCATTCTGTGCATCTCAAAGATCTCATATCACAAAGCCAATTTGTAGAGAAAAAGGTGTAAATCTTCTTGGGAAAGTAAGGCTTATAAAATAAGGGCAACAGGGAAGGGCAACACTCTGATACAAGGCATCTAGCCCCTGGGGCATGGCGAAGAGCGGGAAGGTGAGTAGGCAGAGTAAAAGAGAGAGATAGAGAAAAATCAAGAGGATGAGACAATGAGGAGATCTGAGGGATATTAATGGACGGATGAGAGCTTCTTTTTAGACGAGCTCTATGAAGAAAAACAAGAAACAACCGTTCTTTTAGCGAGTAGTTCTAGAATGGAAAGAGGTTTTCCCTTTTCTGTTCTTTGCATTCAACTCACTTTCTATTGACAATGAACTATCGCACTGAAAAAAACTAGTCCACCGGGCCTGATCGAACCCAAACCATCTCGACTCAAACCGGGAGCGCGTGTTACCATTACACCACGGAGACACATTGCTATTCCGTGCGATAGTGTAAAAATTTAGCGGGCCTCAGTACTTTTTAAGACCCTTTTGTGAAAATTTTTTTCGCTTTCGGCGGTGGTCTGTACCTTTTTCTTGTACAGTAAAAAACCCCTGCTCAAAATGTATCAGAGTTTAAATTTAAATTTTAAAAAAATCTTCATTAACACATAAATTCAACGTTTCATTAGCCATAACACAGCCTCTACTGCTTTCGTAAAGTTAAAAGTGAAACTTTCAACTTACTCTAGCGATCGACCTATTGAAAACTCAAGACATATTCTACCTGTGATTATGTTTCGTGTATATCAGGAAGAATCTCAGGGGGCGCGTACCCTGCCGCGAGGCAGGAATTAGCGCGAGGAAGATTATTATTATTACTATTGTATATCAGGAAGAAGAAGAGCTTCTCGCGGCATGGGATCCAGATCCCTTGGTAGAGGAAGTTACCAGTGATCACTTCGCGCTCAAGCCAAGAATTGCAGACGGGTATTGATTTTCTTCTTTTTCTTCAGTCATAGGTCATTGTTGAATTTTTGAAAAACTACAGTTTTTTGAGCGATGGAGTCTAAAATAACGACTAGCTCTTCTGTTTTCGCGCTTGACCTTTAGCTCGCTTCTCATTATTCCAGAATCCTGCTCTCACAGATTGGTCTTACTTTTGAATTTTCAACAGTTACACAAGAACTTTGGTAAAATAGGTTTCCAATCATAAATTTATGACCTGTTCATTGTTTTTAACCAGGCGTTAAATGAGGCCGGTCTAAGGCATGTTCGTACGCGCCGAGCGAGGGGAAAAGAGAATGGGAAAAGGCAAAAGAGTGAAAAGAGAGGTTGAGAAAAAGTGAAACAGAACGGAAGTAGAAGATAATGTAGATCATTCTCGGCGCGAACATGTATGCGCCAACATAGCTGGTCCGGTAACATGTATGCGCCGACATAGCTGGTACGGTAACCATTTAACCCCTGTTTTTAACCTGAATATTCAATATTTTCCTGATATTTGTTGCAGGCGAATGACCAAAGAAGTCTTAATAGAAGGACAGAAATATCTTAACTTGGTCGCCAATAATTTTCTCGGTAAGTACTTTCTTGTTTGGGGGATTCTCGTTGTTTGTCTTCATCGCAATAGACTAACACAGGCTATTTATTAACCAGACGCCAAAGAAAAGTTCAGGATCAACAAAAATATTTTTTGTAAGATAAAATTCAGAACCGCACTTCAGACCGAACCTCCAAATTAACTCTTATGAACTTTAAACGATACAATGACCCACATTCTTTCTTGTCTAGAGCAATTGCTTTATGGGATAAAGTTACAGATAATTTCAAAGAAGAGATCGACCTCTCAAATCTCATAGCCCTACCGAACTATCTGTTGTCAACAACAAGAGTGGACACCAACGAAAATTGATTATCTTATTCCCCATTATTCCACATTATTTCCCTTCCTATCTCATGATTCCATATAAGCGATCGCCTTACAAGCTATCCTATGGTAATAAAAAATTTCACTTCAAAATATCCGACTAAGGAGAGGGACTGAGCGCCAGAGTGTTTCCTAGAACCCGCACAACTTTTCTCGAGAGCATAGGTTTTTAAAATTTCCGAGTTAAACATTCAATTTTTTCCGTTGATTTGGACTTGCCCTACGAAAAATCCGAGAAAAAGTTTTTTCCCATGCGCATAGATTTAAATGTTTTTCGGGGTTTTCAGAGAGCGCATAGTTTTTTCTACCCGTAGTGCGGGTCAGAGAAACATCCTGCAGAGCGCGGGCCATGGAAAAAGAGAGCTCGTACAATCAGAGCAATACTGCTAAAGCCTTTTTGTATAACGCATAGATATACGAAGTTTGAGAAAAGCAATGAAATGTTATAGATTGATGAGTCGTCACTTGGATATAAAATTGAAAGCATAGGTAAAATATGTCTTGATTTTTCAAGAGGTCGATCGCTGAAGTAGGCTAAAATTTCCAATTTCAACTCGTAGAAACCGATTAGGGCTGAGTTTTAACTAAAGAAACGTTTCATTTATGTCTAGAAATGAAGGTTTTCCACTTTCAACTGAAAACTCTAATACATTTATTAGTGAGGAAGAGGGTCGGTAGGTCGGTCGCCCTAGAACATTTTTTTGCCAGTTGGCAGTTTACTTATGATTGAAAGGGTAATCCTTGGGAAGAAAGTATCAGAACTCACCAGCAATTCTAAAAAAAAATTCA
The DNA here is from genome assembly GCA_964056735.1 of Allodiplogaster pararmata. NCBI lineage: Eukaryota > Metazoa > Nematoda > Chromadorea > Rhabditida > Diplogasteridae > Allodiplogaster > Allodiplogaster pararmata. The sequence continues at coordinate 4,139,099 of OZ057404.1, forward strand.
ATAGCTGCTTATTTCATCGGGCGACAAGGAGCAAGCGAAAGGTCGAGGAAAAGAGAAAGATTAAGCAATTTGAAAGGTCAAGGATCGCTCACATTCCATTATTCAAGCTCCCGCTAGAATGAGCAGCATTCTTCAGGCCTAATGACCCTAATAATCGATATTTTTGATCTACACGCTTCTTTTGCGGGTGGTAAGAACATAGGTATACTGTCAACTGGCAAAAAAGTTTCAGGTCGACTTACCTACCGATTATCTCCCTTACTCAAAATAAATGTATCAGAGTTTTCCCAGCTAAGATGAAAGAAATTTTTTTATTCCTTTACATAAATAGAGCGTTTTGTTAGCCATAACTCAGCCTCAGCCGTTTGCTGTCGACCTATTGGAAAATCAGGACAAATTTGACCCATGGTAAGAAAGAGTTCGGATTCTCTTCTCATTCAAAAGTATCCGCTCACAGGACTCGTTGGCAATGAGCGCATAGAGAGCAGAGCGAAACAGACCATTGGCAAGTACGGCGTAGGCTCGTGTGGCCCGCGAGGATTCTACGGAACTCTCGATGTTCACCTTGACCTGGAGAAGGTTGCTTTAATGGATTTTACCCCTGTTGAATGGGCCTTGGAATGTGTACTATCTTGTGTGTCTCGCCTTCGATGGTACTACAGCCCACATGTTCACACCATCGCAAGGGACCGGTTCATCCTCACCGGTATCGAGCGCGTCCTCAGGTGGCGGATAGAGGGGTGTCTCTGCACAATTGCATTGGAGATAGCGGGCTTGCCCGTCGCGGACCAAAATTGGATAGTATAGTTCGTTGTTGTTGTTGTAGATTGCCCTCTGTAGGTCTCCGGCTGGGTAGACGAGGTCTTCTTTGACATGGCTCAGGAAACAATAACCTTACTTACATCATTTATCTAATTACATTTATTTCTCTTTCTCTTTCGGGGGTTTTTTCCCTTTATTATTATTATTTTTTTTAAATTATAATTTTTTTTGAGAGAGAAAGGAATCACTGGTATAAGAACGTAACAACAGACGTCGGGCTATTCCACAAATCTATACTTCTTAAAAGTGTGTGGTCACAGCGACACGAGAATAAATGACTAAATGTATGTGGCTCTTCTAAACATTTTGGGCAGAGAGGGGATTGGGCAGCTCCTATTCTGTGTAGGTAGCTGTTAAGGCAACTTGCATAGCCGCTACGTAGTTGCGATGATGTTATTTGTTGTTCCCTGGGAAGTTGATTCGTTGATTTATGGATTCAGGGAGGTTTCTCACCTAGAACAGGGTTAGGAGAGCAGGAGCTTATGAAATTTCTCACAGTTCCAGTATGTATTCTTTTAAGTGCGGCTTTCTGATCACTGTCTACTAACATCAGTTCTAAGTCCTTGGCATGTTTACGAATAGTTCTAGGTGGTTTGGGTTCCATGCATCGACGATGGGAGGGGTGGTTTGGGAGGAGTCTTGCTCTTGCGAAAATTGCTAGGTAAGCATCGTGTTGTGCTCCTCTATGGGTAACATTTCGCTTTCTAGAGCTAAGTGCTCTGTGCCGGCCATTGCTAAGTTTCCTGTTGCTATCCGAATTGCTTTATTTTGGTTTGTCTGTATTTTTTTCCAGTTCGTCTCGGCCAATTGAGGGGAGTAAATTGGTGCGGCATAGTTGAGTACGGATCTGGTATAGTTCGTCAAAGGAGGGCGATGCCAGACTGGCCTGGGCATGCCACCGGATAAAACATCAGCCGATACTCCCCTATACTTTGTAATGGCGAGTCAAGGCGCCAGTAAAATAACCTCTTGCTCTTCTCCGGTTAACGAATGGGTCTCGCGAAGAGGATCGCCGACTGCGGTGTGAGTGTAGACGGAGAAAATTTCTCCGGACTCTAAAGGATCCTCCAACCTATCCCAAAGGACTCCCCTCGACAGGACCTATGGGCAAAAAACAACAAAAACAACATCTTGTGTGTGTGTGTGTAAATAAGTGGGTAAGAGCATCGCCCGAAAGCGAGAGTAGTGGGTTCGGTTCCCGCCACACAACACGATTTTGGTCAGAATTCTGCGAACAGTGCTCTCTTCTGTTCGGTAGAAAAGTCCGCTTATTATAAACAGCGAGGAGTAGGGTTTACTCGTATTTCTACAGTAACCAGACTAGCTATGTGGGCGCACACATTTTCGCGCCCAAAAATAATCTTTGTTCCTGCTTTTTTCCGTTCTCTTTTACTTTTCCTGTTTCCTTTTTCAGTTTTTTCAGCCTTCCTCTATCCCTTTACTAACTTGCTCGGCGCGTACAAACTCCTTTGATTGGTCTAATTTGAGGCCTGTTTTCACCATATCCGTGTCTTCAACATCAATAATTCAATAAATGGTTCATGGTTATTGATAGCTTAGTTGTAGAATGCGAACCTTTAGATCAAAACTTGTAGAACTAGTTTATCTTTTCATTAGTGGTTTCCCTGTGCTGATATAATTTCAGTTTGTGCAAGCTTCTCTGTCGCTTTGAATTTTTTTAACCAGTGCCTTTTTGGAACAAGTTCTGAACCACTAAAGCAGAAGAGATCCGCTGTTGAACAAGTTCTGAACCACTAAAGCAGAAGAGATCCGCTGTTGAACAAGTTCTGAACCACTAAAGCAGAAGAGATCCGCTGTTGAACAAGTTCTGAACCACTAAAGCAGAAGAGATCCGCTGTTGAACAAGTTCTGAACCACTAAAGCAGAAGAGATCCGCTGTTGAACAAGTTCTGAACCACTAAAGCAGAAGAGATCCGCTGTTAAACAAGTTCTGAACCACTAAAGCAGAAGAGATCCGCTGTTGAACAAGTTCTGAACCACTAAAGCAGAAGAGATCCGCTGTTGAACAAGTTCTGAACCACTAAAGCAGAAGAGATCCGCTGTTGAACAAGTTCTGAACCACTAAAGCAGAAGAGATCCGCTGTTGAACAAGTTCTGAACCACTAAAGCAGAAGAGATCCGCTGTTGAACAAGTTCTGAACCACTAAAGCAGAAGAGATCCGCTGTTGAACAAGTTCTGAACCACTAAAGCAGAAGAGATCCGCTGTTGAACAAGTTCTGAACCACTAAAGCAGAAGAGATCCGCTGTTGAACAAGTTCTGAACCACTAAAGCAGAAGAGATCCGCTGTTGAACAAGTTCTGAACCACTAAAGCAGAAGAGATCCGCTGTTGAACAAGTTCTGAACCACTAAAGCAGAAGAGATCCGCTGTTGAACAAGTTCTGAACCACTAAAGCAGAAGAGATCCGCTGTTGAACAAGTTCTGAACCACTAAAGCAGAAGAGATCCGCTGTTGAACAAGTTCTGAACCACTAAAGCAGAAGAGATCCGCTGTTGAACAAGTTCTGAACCACTAAAGCAGAAGAGATCCGCTGTTGAACAAGTTCTGAACCACTAAAGCAGAAGAGATCCGCTGTTGAACAAGTTCTGAACCACTAAAGCAGAAGAGATCCGCTGTTGAACAAGTTCTGAACCACTAAAGCAGAAGAGATCCGCTGTTGAACAAGTTCTGAACCACTAAAGCAGAAGAGATCCGCTGTTGAACAAGTTCTGAACCACTAAAGCAGAAGAGATCCGCTGTTGAACAAGTTCTGAACCACTAAAGCAGAAGAGATCCGCTGTTGAACAAGTTCTGAACCACTAAAGCAGAAGAGATCCGCTGTTGAACAAGTTCTGAACCACTAAAGCAGAAGAGATCCGCTGTTGAACAAGTTCTGAACCACTAAAGCAGAAGAGATCCGCTGTTGAACAAGTTCTGAACCACTAAAGCAGAAGAGATCCGCTGTTGACAAGATGTTTCAGTTTTACAGTGAACTGTTACCGTATTTTTGATAAGAATAATTATAGGGGAACCTGAGACTAAATGGAAGTTTGACCGTCGCAGACTCAGATAATAAGAAACATGTGTGGTTAACTAGGCTACAAACTGTTTTCTCTGCACAGGCGATTGCTTCTTTTCTGCATTGTGAAGAAGCGGCGCTCTACTCGTATGGATTCGCGACCATAGCATCTGCCATCCCTTCTTATGCCAAGAAAGGCGATATCATTTTTGTCGACAAAGGTATGGTCTTTCGAGTTGAGAGAGAAAAATAGAGAGGGGGAGAGCTTGAATAACGCAAGAAACGCGTATACAATAGCGGGTAGTCAGATTCCAGGGAGAGACAAGAGAGCCAGAAAAGGTCACATAAAGCGAGATGATAATATGTTTTGCATCATTGAACTAAAACTCGCCTCTAGGCTAAATTGCGCTCTTCTGAGATGAGATTCTTTTGCTCTTCTGATAGTATATCCAGTGATAGCTCCCTGGGAAATTGCGGGTGTAAATGTAGCAGAAAAGGAAAGGATCAGATTTTTGCAAGCGCTACTAGGTGTTCTTAACCCCTTTGGCATGATTTAATCTGTTCGGGGGAGAGACAGCCTTGGTACAATTTGCACCATGAAAAAACTCAATATATTCATGTCAAACACAAATATAATATTCAGAAGTATGAGTGGTGAACTTGTCTGGGCGTGGCATAATGGTAGTGTGCTCGACTATATTACTTAGAGCCCAAAATTCGACTACCACCCCGGACAGATCCACCGAAACCAATGGGGGTTTAGAAACGTTGGTAGTGCTCTGGCGGGAATCTCACTCTTCCCATTGATGCTACACACACTAGCAGTGATCTAGCGGGCAGTCACTGGTTCGACCAGGATAGGTCTGTCCCGCATCTCACGGGAGCGTGTACCCAGCCGCGAGGCGGGATCAAGCGCGAGGAAGATTGTTATTATTATATTCAGGGGTGAACTTCGCTATTCAAAAGGGCGTCCAGGCTTCTCGGAGTCATGTTGTCTGGTTTGAGCACAATGATATGGAGGACCTGGAGAAGGTTCTACAAGAGCAAGACGTCAAGGACAAGAAAGTGAGACATGAATGATGACAAGTATATCGTAAATGATCGGTATAAAAGGCAAATAAAGGGCAGAGCATCCAAGAAGATCATAAATAGTCCCGGAAAGTGGGAACACATCGTGGGAACGATAGACCATTTTTGAGAGAAGAGAGAGAGAGAGAGAGAGAGAGAGAGAGAGAGAGAGAGAGAGAGAGAGAGAGAGAGAGAGAGAGAGGAAGGAAGCAGTTTCCAAGAATATCAAGGCATTCTTACGCAACTTTAACTCATGTGGTTAGAGAACGCAATTGATAATAATGATGATAGGCAGGAGTTTTGATCTAAATTTTTCCTAGTCAACTTCTCCCATTTTCTCGAAATGTAGTTTTTATTCTCCTCGCAAAAACTAGTTTGAAATCGTTACTCGGTTTTCTCAGAAAGGGTTTTGAAATGGTATATCAAAACAGATTAAGAACCAGCATTGGCGTTGCAAGTTGAACTTTTGCTTAGAATCCCCGCAAGGCCCAGAACATTCGCCGGTTCCTGGTTGTGGAAGGCCTGTACGCTAACTCGGCCTCCATCTGCCCGCTGCCTAAGCTGCTGGAGTTCAAGTGGAAGTTCAAGGTATAGCTCATCATGGCTGAACTACGCTTGGGGGAAGAAAGAAAAAAGGGAGAGAGAGAAAGAAAAGAGGGGAAAGAGAGAAGGAGAAAAAGCGAGGAGAGAGAGAGAGAAGGAGAAAGACGGGAAGAGGAAAAGAGAGACGAAGTTCAAGGTATAGCTTATCATGCATGGCTTACCTGCCATTGGGGGGAGAGAGAAAGAGAAAGAGTGCGAGAGAGAGAGAGAGAGAGAGAGAGAGATAGAGCAAGAGAGAGAATGAAAAAATAGAAAAAATAAGACCGTTAAGTGAAGATGAGCGTGCAAAGAGAAGAAAGTACGGAAGCAAGCCTAAAAATTTTCTAAAAAGTTGTGCTCAAAGTCTTTCTTGCCTTATAGAATACCTGACAAGTTATCTTATGGTGGAAGGGAACATTCTCAAGAGAAAAGAATCAAGTTTCATCGGGGCACACTCTCGGGGGTTTTTCAGTGTGGAAGAAAAAGGCACAGACGCCCGCCGTAAGCGAAATTTTTTTACATAAGGTTCCCCCCTTATGAGAAACAGATTCTCGCGAACAAAGGTTCCCCCCTTATAAAGAAACAGATGCCCGGTCCCCCTTATGATTCGGAAAACAGAGGCCCGACGACAGAAGGTCTGACTTCGCTATTTAACCCCTGGCCATAGGTGAACTTCGCAAGTTTTGCAACAAACAAAAAATCTTACATGATCCACCTACCAATCGACTAACTGTATGACCTCTGAGCTAAATTTCAAAACCATTCAAAATTGGAAAGTGTCACACTCCCTCCGATGGCAAAGACTCATTGTTTATTGGGGTTTTTTTTACAGCTTCGAATCTTCATTGACGAGTCGTTATCTTTCGGAGTTCTGGGAAAAACTGGACGAGGTTTGTTTGATCTTCGAGAGATGACTTTTTACCAACTTATAAATTGATGGGACTGATCACAATTCATGTGTTATAGTTAATTAGTAAAATATAGGGAAACCCAGATAAGTCCGGGCTTGGCATAGTGGTAGTGTGATAGACCATTGTGCGAAGAGTCCCGAGTTCGACTCCCACCCCGGACAGATCCACCCAAACCAAGGGGGTTAAGAAATGTTGGTAGTGCTCATGCACGAATCTGACTCTCCCCACTGCTGCTAATCACACTAGCAGTGATCTAGCAGGCAGCCACTGGTTCTACCAGGATAGGTCTGTCCTGCATCTCAAGGGAGCGCGTACCCTGCCGCGAGGCGGGAACAAGCGCGAGGAAGAAGAAGATAGGGAAACCCAGATAGGGGGGGGATTGTTCCAGGACTGAACAACGAGTGATTAAATGAACAAGTTTCTTCAGAAAAAATAGCATCTGAGGTAAAACCATTGAAACGAAGGCATTTGACAATTGGAACCATGTTGTTCAAAGGCTGGTCAGAAGGGGTTGGTAAAGATTTTTTGAGAAATTGTTGGTGTTAGGAAACATGTTCGTAGTGTGTTTTTGGAAGAAAGTGTATGTATGTACACGTTTATAAAAAAACTGCTCAAATCGCTGATTTGATAAATATTAAAAGCGATAATTTTTTATATCTGTCATTTTTTTTTCTCTTCCCGCCGAAGGCGGCTTTTTAGTGTGCAAGAAAAAGGTACAGACCCCGCCGAAGGCGGCTTTTTAGTGTGCAAGAAAAAGGGTTTTTCACCTTATGATGAGAAAAAGGGTTTTTCACCTTATGATGAGAAAAAGGGTTTTTCACCTTATGATGAGAAAAAAAACAGAAGCCAGCGAAAAAATTATTATCTTTGTATTACATAAGGGTCCTTCTTATGATTTGGAAAAACAGAGGCCCACTGACAGAAGGTCTGACATGTCAATTTAACCCCTGATCACAGACAGAGTTGACATTATTTATTATGTACATAGCACATCAAAACATTACGCTATAAAACAAAT
>OZ057404.1:4151519-4277710 GCA_964056735.1 Allodiplogaster pararmata
TTTCAAGTAGTTTTGTTATTGAGAATGGAACGTTCCCTACGGGAGCAAGACATAAAACAAAGAAGTTCCAAGAGTACCTGGGAACATTGCTAGAAGTTCTGTACTGGAACATGGTGTAGTTCTGATTGTCCACTCTGACATTGACCATTCGCTCCGACTTCCACCAGAACATCTCTTTCTCCAGAGCGGGCAACAAGTCAGTCAGAACAGTCTTGTTGCGTGTTGCCTGAGAAAGGGACGTTATTCCCTTTTTCCTTTTTCACTCTCTTTCTCTAAATATGACTTTCGAAGAAAAAAAAAGGAAATCTCTTGAAGAGTTCTTGAAGTTTTCGAATCAGTCATCAGTCACATTAACAAAATTGTTCTGGCCTCGTAATAATCGTAGACCATCGCGGTAAAAAGAGGAGGTTGGGATCGTCGAAGATAATAGATGCGACCGCCATTCGGAATGAAGCCATACTGTTCCACAATACTGGCGAAGTTGTAGATCATTCCGCGCGATGTCTCGTACATTCCAGACGCTAGGAGGCCCTGAAATGTTTCTTTTTGACGCGGAATCGAACTTTCCAAGAGACGAATGAATTGGAGTGACCTTGATGATCCAGTAAGCATCCCAATAGTAGAACTCTCGAAAGCGACCTCCAGGAGCGACGAAATTATGTGGCACATACATTAGGGAGAAACGTTCGGGTTCTTCTTTTACCTGAGTGAGGATTCGTTTTTTGATTGATGCTCTCATAGGTCACCAGCAATGTCGAGAATTTTAGTTTTAAAAAAAACTCTGTTCTTCGAGCGGGTTAGTCTACACCAACAACAAAAAGACCTGTTTTCTCTGTTCTACATATATGTACCTCTACATGTTGCTCGCTTATGAGTGTTTGAAATCTCTCTGCTCCAAGAGTGTTAGTATTTTCAATTTTTAGCAATGGAAATTGTTGTAAATTGTGTTAGATTAAATGAAATCACCAAAAACTGTTCCAAATCCCGTTAGAAGTTGAAGGAGGATTGTTTCCGGTTCCTTTTTTTCATTTACACAAACAAAAGTTCTCATCAATCAGTACATCGTAAATAGAGGAACAAGGATGCATTATGATGTCACTTTTGATAATTTGAGTGGTAAGAGACAATGATTCGTGAGAACCATTACATGTCATTCTTATCAGAGCAGAAATGGCAAGCAATTGAAAACAAGATAAGCTCATAAAAATTCATTATATGCCCGAGGAGAATTAGGTTGAGGCTAGTATTGAGAGATGAATTGGAAAAAAATACTGTTAATTACTATTCTTGGTTAATTTTAGGTTCTTCTCAGCAAGATCGGAAGTTGAAAGAGAGATTCTAGTTCATAGTTCTTGACCCCCGTTTTTGATGTAAGTGATGTCCGATAACTTCGCTTTGATATTGTTTCCAAAAGCCTTTCCAAATCTGAAAAGCGACTGACTTCTGATTTCACTCTTCGGCAGAGATTTTTCCATATACCATTGAGATCATGAGCAAACTTTCTCATCGCGTAATCAGAAATGCATTCTAATCCAGATGGGGTCTCAGTCCAATCAGGCATCATGCACCTCAAGGCAGTTGGAATGAAATTAGCGAGCTGATTCTGTCCTTGTTCTATTAGGGGTCACTATCACTTTCATTATTATGTTTTTGTGACTCTTTTCCACTTTAGGTCGTAGGCCAGTATTGTTTCAGCTCTCTTTCATTTTCAATACGGTAAGATTAACGGATGGACTAGAGCGATTATTGAGCAGTGTAGCCTCTAGCTGACAAAAAATTTCTCTCTCCCGGCTCCACAATAGAGTTTATGCCGGGAATTATCAGAAGATTAGGAAAATTCTCTGAATTATTATTGTTTTTCTCCCCATAAGGCGGAGAGAAAACATTCTCTCACCAGGTAGAGGATGTTTTTACCTCCTCATCTCATGATCTAAACCACATGATCTCATGATCTAAACCACATGATCTCATGATGGAAAAGTGATAGAATGCATTCCTCTTCTATTTTAAAACTGTCCATTATGATTTTTATAATCTGTCTGTTGGTCAGTTGAGAAAGTAACTTTTGTAATTCATGAGCTTCTTGATCGAAATTGTCCTCCACGAAAGCAGATAATTCTGTTTTATCGATTTTGGCGATGTCTCCAGGAAACATGTCGTAGAATGATTCATTGATAACTTTAGCGGTGCGATTCACCTGCAACAGTGCTTTAGTTACGTGGGTAATTCGTTTCATTCTTGCAGTTTCAATTCTCCTTATTGGTCGTTTCAGAATACTAATCTCACCTTTATGGGTCTATCCACGAATGTTTTTGAGTCGGGAAAAATGTGGTGGAAGTTGACAGCCTGCAGCAGTTTGCCGTAACAGTATATGAATGACCGTCCTGGCGCTGTGATGCTGTCGCATACCTGAATTAGTGCCGAATTTTTTTGAATTGGGCTCTTCAAAAATGCTCTACACATCCGCGTGGAATAGCAATGTGGCTTCGGAAGTGTATGGGTAAGGGGCTCGCAACCGGTAAAACAAAAACTGTTAGGATCGATCCCGCCCTTCAAAATAGTTTTTTGTTTGAACCGTGCGTTAGTTTGATCATGAAGCTTCTTTCGGAAAGATACAAAATGTAGAATAATATACACACGTTGCGAGCTACCGGCGGTTGATAAGGTACATCAACATTTTAAGATCTCAATAAAGAAAGCGTCGCAAAACTTTAGTTAGGTCTTCTTCATCTTTGATAATAGAATTACACAAAGAGGGTTCATCGTTTGAAATGGGAAATGTTTGAACAGTGCGTCTCAGCATTATCAAGTTCGATAGGAAGTTTCATAAGCTTTCAAAGATCTTGCATTCAAATGACCTCGTGTTTTATCATGTACGTGTCTCTAAAAGCACGTGGGTGATTTTGCATCGGAGAACAATGAACAATCATCAATGAGCACATTATCAAAGGTGTACCCAGCTCAGCTAGAAATATACATTGCTTTCCTGTTTGGAATTTTTTTGAAATTTTATAAAGTTGAAAATTTGCCGTTTTAAGACCTAGGACTGTAGGCGAAAAGTGAATATGTTCTTGGTGCTACATATAATGTTATTATATCAAGTAAGATTTTTTTTCAAACAAGAAATTGGGATACCGAAATAAGTCTTCTTTGTGTTACCAGGTGCTTCTTTATCCTGTTTGCTCTTTTTCACTCTAATTTTCCCCATATTTTGGAATGAAGTTTTTAAAAAAAAACTGAGTAGTTTACAAAGACTTTTGAGTGCAAAGTAACAGTAGCTTATTACTTCAACCAAGTTTTTTTCTTCCTTTCTCCCCCTATCTAAGAATCATGCTATTGATAACCCTGAACAAGTTGTAAATCGAAGATAAACTAATTATTGAATAGAAAGTCAAACACTACCTGTATATCTGGCATGACATGATAGGCTTCGGAATCGGAGGGTGAAGCATCCTTCGAGGGAGCTCCCCAGACAGGTTCATCACTCTCCCCAGTGCTTGTGATGTTCGAAGACTGGTTTTCATTCTGGGAATGAAATTGGATTAGTAAGATTGAAGATCTTCCCTACACTTATGATCATCAGAAGATTTTTGATTTTTTGGTTGCCTCAGGCTTCTATATCGCTCTTCATTCTAACCACACAACGTTTCGGATACGGTTTCTAGCACGATTTGGGCACCTAGTCCAAATAGACTGTTAAGTCCAATTAATGACTGACAATCAATCTATACTTCACTCTTCAAGCAGCAGCAATAATTGAATTTGGAATCGTCCTGTTCAATACCGCTTCATGTTTAATGAGATCGATATTAAAGCGGTGAAACTTGAACTTGTATGTATAAGGTCTTTAAATGTTAAACGAAAAAATATTGAAAAGCTTATGCGGAAAGCACAATTCTGTAGTCTAATTTTATCGAAGTTGAAACTTAGGCTGCAACAGACCTGAGCTTCTGCATCCAATACGTACTTCGTAAGATTTGTCTTCATAGACGATTTAGGTTCAAATTCACTCAGTACATCGGACGGGTCAAATTCGTCAACGTTCCTCTGGACATCAAAGGCAACAGTTGGAGAAAAAGGGATGAGAGAACAGATGCCAAGGCATGACAGAGTATGAAGCAAAGAGGTCCGCATTGGTTCTGATCCGAACCACCAAGTCACGCTGAAACCACGTTCAGAAATGAGGAGCGTAGGTGTTTGAAGTGCTTGCGAGAGGCTCCGCCCGATGCGAAGAGATTATAATAGATAGAGATGGCAAGAGGAAGAGGCAGAGTGAGATGTTGACTGAAGAAGCCCTCTCAGTCTTCTTGTGGTACAATCAAACTTCGAGATCTGCTCTGATTCTCTCCGGTAAAACAGTGACTTTCTTATCTCGTGGTTTTGCTCCGTCTGAAATAAGAAGGATCCAGCTCTTGCAATTAAACCGATGTATATCGTTCTCGTTTGCCAACAAAGTACAGTAGAACTTTCCAGAAACGATTTTTGCGAGAGGAAATTGAGTATCGTAATGGATAAATCGCATGGCTTTTCGAATCAGAGGACTTAGTGAAAAAGAATCATAAACGTTTCTATATTTGACTTGCATGCATTACATGAATGAAATCCGTGACTTGGTCAGACAGTGATAGCAATTTCTCGATGAATAACTTGTAGGACCGAATGAATAACTTGCATGGCCTAAATAAAGGATTTTTATGAATTATAAAAGATTGATTACGGTTTCTCGGCCAATACAAACCGTATGGATTAGTAAGAGAGTGATTGCGGTTCCTCAATGAAGAACTGGCACGACTTGGAACAATAGGTTACATGACTAAGATGAATGACTTTTGAGACTTGGTAAAGAGTGTACGAGGTTCCCATACAAAAACTTGCTGAGGGACTTGCATCACTTATTCACTGGGAGATGACTGCATATCGGCAGATGACTTCCATGACTTTTAATATGGTCTTAATTACGAAGTTCGAAGCAAGTGACGCCCTATTGAGACAAAAGCTCATCATATTTCTACCTTCTTAGATAAGTGTGCATATTTATACGTCATTTATAAACGTTTTCAGGCACTGAGACAAGCAATCTGTCAAAAACATGTGTTTTCTACTTTGACTATAATCATTCGTTGTTATTCATATCCAGTCGATGCAAAATAATATTTTTTTATCAGTCTACAAGCGGAAATATTCAATAGAAACATGCGTTTTGAAAAACTCGAAGTTCTTGGTGAACATGATATTCCGTTAAATATATAACAAGTCGTTATGATTGATGGTTAACTCATGAATGAATTGGCACTTTGAGAGACGAACGAGGTTATCTACAGTCGAATCTTTCTAAATTACTACTTCATTTCTTTCTTCATAATAATAACAACTTGTTGTTATTATTATTATTATTCTTTCTTCTTATCTTTCTCGTCTCCCCGGATCACTGATTGTGTGTGTAACAGGGACGGGGAGGGGCAGGGGTGGATTAGGAAACGTGCGAGCATAACCGAAATGTCTCAACTCTGTGAATTGGATGGGGGAGAAACGGTGAAAATTCCCTAAAACGGCACTTTTTGCGTTTAGCCCCCCCCCCCTACCAGAGGTTCCATGGGTCATACGTCTGAGTTATTTACATTAAAAACGCTTAGGCATAGGAAAAAGTTTACGCTCACGAGGTCATACTGCTTAGGCTAACGAGACCGTATCAAAAAATGCCACTCTCTTCTGACCTAATTGAACCTCTGGTGGTGGTGGGGGGGGGCTTAAACGCAAAAAGTGCCCCTAAAAACATCACCTAGGTATGAGAATAATAGAATCGTGAAATATTAGTAAAATTGAGAAGAGTTAAGATATCCGATATGAAAAAAATTAGAGGCAGAAGTATAAGCATAACATCAACACACACTAACCGTGATGATATTTTATGGAAACATGAAAAAAGCAATAAACAACCAAAAGTAACCGAAATACGAAGCAGGAATCAAGGAAATGAAACGACCATCATCTCGTTTGATAAGAAACACATGTAGTGCAAACAAAACGTTACACATGAAGAACAAGGGCGCAAAATAAGAAGAGAACTTTTGACAAAGGGGTCATCGAATAAAAAAAACAAGGGGGCAAAATAAGAAGAGAACTTTTGACTCAGGGGTCATTGAACATTATGGCGTCGACCCTATCAACGTGGATCTAGTGATGGCTTCGTTGGAAAACGCCCTGGCTAGTACGGGCGGATTCTGTGCTGGGAGATCTTTCGTGGTGGGACACCAAAGACTCTCAGGTTTGTGTTAGATAGAAAAACGTTGATTGTATCTGCCAGCTAAAAACAGGTTTTGACGTGTGCTGTTCAATTGCGATAAATTAGTTCAGTGAAAGGCTCGGATAATTTATAGGTGTGAAAGTTTCTAGTTGTCAAAAGATTCGGTCGAAATGATTCAGCGAACCAGTGAGACATTGTTATCAGAGAATGAGCATAAGAAAACATTAGTCTTTAGTTTGAATGACTTGATGATTGTGACCAAGTATTTTCAAGGTGATAAATGATTTATTGGGTCAAGATTCGCTCAAGCGGCAACAATTGAAGTTAAACATACATATTTTTCAGTTTGTTTAGTTGTTCAAAGTTATATATGTGAAAAACTGTTTTATGTTTATATATTCTTATGCTCATTCTCTGATAACAATATCTCACTGGTTCGAAAAACTGTATGTAAAGACAAGTTGGAAGTTTCAGTCTCAAATTTTCAGATCAATTTTTTCGGGGTTTAAAAAGGCAAGCTGATTTTAAGGGCAAGGATATTGTTTTTCTGCTTCGCTCCCGCCTCTGCTGGCGACCGCAGCTCGTCAGTTCACCTCATCTTCTCGATTAACGAGTTAAAAAAGAGTCTAAAAGAAAGGCCTTGTCCTCTCACATAAGAGTCGCTCTCGCAATTCTTAAGCTTGAAATATCGCCCTCTCACAATCATTCTGACGATAGTCAATCTCGCATTTCTCCGGAATGTGGTCCACATTTAGTCAGTCTCGCTACAGTCAATCTCACAGGTCTCATGCATTAGGTTCCGCCTAATGGCTGACTTAGAGTGACTTAAAGTCATAGCACTCCAACAAGTGCTCAGTTACAGAGTTTAAGCACAGCGGTTGAGGTTAAAATAGGATTTAATTACAAATGGGCAACATCTAGTTCACAAACAGATCGAACTGATCGATCCGTTTTTATACGACTGGAAGTGTTTTTTATAGTACGTAACCGAGAAAAAAACCCACCAAGAACACGTTACCCTATCTGATAGTGCTTTATGAAAGGCTCAAAGCAAACGTTTTAGTGCTTCTTGAAAGAACACAGAGGCCTGCCAAAAGGGGTTTTCTCTGAGAAAGAGACCAGTCGATGGCATTCAACGAGCAGAAAAGTTACATAGATAAGGTCTTCCTTATGAATTGAGAACAGATTCCCGCCCAAGGTCGGAACAGAGGCACGCCGACAGATAATCGAACAAGATCAATTATGCACTGGCTCAAAGGACTCATTGTACTACCTATATTCCTATTTCGAGAGTATCTTTGGCAGGGAGAGGATTTGATTGTGCTCTGTTGTGAATAGTCTCCAGCCGCTCTCTTCCTGTCGCTATATCACTATCCTTTTTCCTCTTTCGTTCTCTCAATCATTATATTTTTGTCTCTCTTTCGATCTTTAGTACTTTCTTTCTCTCTCTCTCTCTCTCTCTCTCTCTCTCTCTCTCTCTCTCTCTCTCTCTCTCTCTCTATCACTATATTTATCTCTCACTCTTTCTTTTTTCATTCACTATATCATTTTCTTTTTTCTCGATTTTCTCTCTCTCTTTCTTTCCTCTATTGATCTCTTACACTTTGTCTGTCTGTGTTTTTCTCTTTTTTTCGTTTCTTTTTTCATGACCGGCTCTCGCCACATGAGCTCATAGGAGCGTTCTCAGTGTTGCATGAGGTTTTTTCTTTAAAAAAAGAAAGCATTTTACTGTTTAAAAAGAAAGTCTCTTTTGCCTTGTAAGTAAAAGTTGATTGATGGCTCTCTGAGAGTTCAAAACTAACAATTGACGCGCGTTTTTTTATGTGGAAAACAATGTGAAAAGGTAACAAATGTTTACACAACCTCGTGTTTTATGGAATGACTGATATGGATCGTTAGTTTTATTCGACCATGGCAGAGGAATGGAAAAGTGCACAGCAGAAAACTAGGGTATTTCCCTAGCCCGCACTACAAGTTAAGTCTATGCGCTGTGAGAAAAACAACTATTATTTAAAAAAATAGAACTATGTAAATAACAAGTTCTCTTTGTTTATTGTACTGTCGTGGTAATCAGTTACCTTATAATCAGTGTCTGCGTTCTGAAAATGTTTCTGTTGCATGTTGTCTAAGCAGGGAAATCACGATAAAATGTATCATATGAAAAGTAAAACAACGTATTGATCACGCTGATGTGTTGACAGATTAGTGTTGATAATGAGGAAGGGGTATAGATTGAATCGGATTTGACAGAACTTTGGTAGGGATTATCGAATTGAAGACCCGCATCGGCCCAAAACTAGATTCGCGAAATCCTTCCGAAAACATCGAATGAAAAATATCTGTTTTGTTCATCATGATTTTTGAATCTTGAGCGAAAGTTGCTTTTTAAGTGGCACAATAGTTGGATCTTTTTGGGTATTCGGAAGACCTCGGCAGTCTTCATCAAAGATTAAACAATGAGGTTCAAGATGAAGCACTGGACATCATCCAAGAAGAGCCGACGAGAATCGCGAGGCTCCAGGAGAATGCGAGGCAACTTGCGAGGGAAGTCGAGAAGACGCTGCAGGGAAGCTCATTCATGCTGAGAGAGGGCGAGGAACAGGCTCCGTTCAGGTCTAATGCAGGGCCGGGTTTCAATACTGTGTCCGAGAAGGAAAATAATAACATAGCGGCACAACATAGGTCACTTGCATCGGTTGAAAGGTTAGAATCACGATCGCTCATCGAGCGGAGGGGTCTGAGAAACTGAGAAGTGAGCAGGGTGTTTCTCTGAACCACACGGCGGGTAAAAAATCTATGCGCTCTTCAAAAACATTGGAATTGAAATCTATGGGTTTGGAAAAATTTTTTGCTCGGATTTTTCGTAGGGAAATTCCAAATCATTGGGAAAATAGAAAATGAAACTCTGGAATTATGAAAATCTTTGCGCTCAAAAAAAGTTGTGCGGGTGCTAAAAAACACCCTGGGAGTGATCTAGAGGTAAAGAGCAGAGATGAAAAAGCTCTTCAGTATTCTTGACTCACCCGCTTGAAGAGCGGTCGTTTTTGAAATTCTTCACATTTTTGGTGATACAGAGGCCGGTCCGCGTAAAACGGGTACGTTTCTGAAAGGATACCTACTGTTTTCAAGAGAGGATATTTTTATTGGAATGCATGGCGGTGGTACATGAAAGGATTGGCTCATTTAAGGGGAACAGGAGCTTATCAAAGGTTTTGTTTTAAGAGAAAATGGGCAACTCACGCTTTTTCAGGCATATAGTGGTTCGAGACACTCACATTGATCGCAAGGAGAAGGAGCTGATGTTGGATGGAGTTGTGGAGAAAGTGAGAGCATCAGGGTTATAGCACGATTTAGCATTGTGTCCTCGGTAGTTTAATGAAAACGCGCTCACTCACTCGGTGAAAAGGAGACGGCTGGGTTCGATTCCGACATGTGGAGTAGGTTTTGCCGTGCACTAGTTCAATCGTAATTGGTACAACTCAGGATTCCGTCACCGACAATATGTTTTTTCTATTGATGTAAGTGTAATCCAAAGTTTTTTTTGCTCGATTTTTGTCTATTTCAGAGGCATGGTTCCGACCTTACTGATCTTAGTAATTTACTCAGTAATTACTTAGCTAGTACCTAGTAATTTACCTAGTAAGTAATTACTAATGGTTTTTCCACTTCTTACATGAAATGCTTCTAGTTTGTGTAGAAGACAGAACGGTAAGAGAGTTGCAATGTCGTCCGAAATTTTTTCAACTTCTTTGTTCGAAAAAATCTGCCCGAAGAGATATGAGACCCCTTAGACAAAAGATAGGCACTCTACTGTTATGTCTGGCCCGGACTAAGGGACCGCAATTAATGAAAATACTAGGAGGTTAAAATGTCCCAGATGAAGTAAATTTCTGGTATTTTGTAAGAATTTGATGTTTTCTATTGATTTTTTGACAAAACGGTTACATTTTGTTCTCGGCGCAAGACGTCTGTGTTTCGAAACGTTAAGGCATAAAATTTTTCGGTTGCAGATGTTTGCCTCGCAAGTGCTGGTGGCCAGATCACGATATTTGGATGAGAGTGAGATGTTCCAAATCGAGCCAAGGTAATAAATAGTATTGAATGCGCTGTTTCGTAACAGCGTATGCGAACCCCATAGTAAAATGGGTGTGAGCCAGTGGTTAAATGGAGCCGCCCAATTTGGGTTTACATGTATCCGCCGCTCAAAGTTTGAAGTTAAAAAGAAGAGGGGATGAAGAAAAAGGGTAAGAAAAGAGAGGGAGTTTTTTGTCAATACTGTGTGTACATTTATCCGCCGACGGGACCGATCCGGTCACTATTTAACGCCTGGTGTGAGCGCAATCGGGTTCGGTGCTAATGGGTATGAGCGCAATTGGGTTCGGCGCTAATGGGTATGAGCGCAATTGGGTTCGGCGCTAATGGGTATGAGCGCAATTGGGTTCGGCGCTAATGGGTATGAGCGCAATCGGGTTCGGTGCTAATGGGTATGAGCGCAATTGGGTTCGGCGCTAATGGGTGTGAGCGCAATTGGGTTCGGCGCTAATGGGTATCGGCGCTATAGGGTGTGGCGCAAGTGGGGTCAGCGCAAGTGGGGTTCTAACACTGGGCGGCGCAAACGTCTCGGCGCAAGTGTCTGGGACCCCATTTTAGCTATCTCTTTTCTCTCTCCTCTCTCACTCTCTTTCTATCATTTTCTCTCTCTCTATATTCTATGTCTTCTCTCTCTATATGTTTTGTCTTTCTCTCTCTTTCCCTCTCTTTTTCTGCAAGAGATCTCATTTAAGTATCCGGATAACAACTCAGTCGGAGCTAACGGATGAAGAGCTGAGCCAAGGAATTGCTGTCCTTCAGAAGGCCGTTTTTTCACGTGAAGAAGAAGAAGAGGAGGAGGAAGAACAAGAAGCCACCCAAGAATTTCCTGACTGTTGAAATATTTCAGCATTCGAAATCAATATCTGAAATAGTGATTTTTGAGAAAAAATACCATATCGATGTTATGATTTTGAGTTGAGATTCTATATAGGAACTTGTGATATGAAATACGGAGGAAAAGCCTTCACTTTTGGGCTCATATTATTCTATAATATGGAGTTTGCTCGTTTTATTCTGTGAATAGATTTTGAATCGATTAAAACGTTCGGTAAGTTAGACATTTAGAGCATCTCTAGCCTGGAATTCTAGTTTAATGGATTCTATGAGCGCGTTGGAGTTCGATTTCAACGGGCTCGAGAAGCCCAGTGAACTACTATTTGAAGGAATTCGTTCAGCCCGAAGAAATGCTAGTTATCAGTGAATATTCGATGCTATATTTGATAATAATCTACTTACACTTTTAAGTACCATTCAAATGAGTTGCTCATTCCTTAATTTGTATCTTGTATACATGCTAATAAAAAAGTTTTGTTTTTCTAATACTGGTGACATATCTGATATGAAAAGAGAGAACGTATCTGGCGTGTAAACCTTTATTGAATGGAAAAAAGAGGAAGAGTGTGGTTGGAGTTATCAGAAGACCGTGGTGATGATAGTAGAGAGGAAAACCAAAATCTATTTCAAGAATTCTCAGGTTGCACCATTCTTGACCATATCCCTAGCATTTTGATCATGGTCGGAACGTAATTTTTGAAAACTTGGGGCTGTATTCAGAGATCTAGGATGAACTCAGGGGTAAATTTTACCCTAGTATATTGTAGACCTAAGTTCAACTCAGTACTCTAATCATTCAGAGACAAGACGGTTGAGAGCGTCTCAGCTTTCCTACTAAACTTTAGTACAAAGTTTACCCTAAAGTCTACTATCTGAATTCCATTTTGGCGAAACTACAACTTAGTATAAAGTTTACCATTAATTTTAGTATAAAGTTTTGTCTCTGAATACGGCCCCAGATCTTTTTGTCGCTCTTTATCTCTTATCCCTTTCTTTATCTCCATTACTCGCGCTATCTCTTTTCAATTTCTCTATCTCCAAGTTGCAACTTTTTTTCAGGAACATCGCCCATGTTTATATTTCAATAGAAGACACTTCAAGTTGTTGAGGTCTCAAAAAGGACCGCTCTCCGAGCGAAAGAGTCCGGAATAATAAGGAGCAAGCTCGAGGTAAATGGGAAAAGAGACAGATTTTCATTATTCAGTACTTCCTCGCCCAAATAACAAACGAGTTTTTCGAAATTCTAGGCCTTTAACAAATCGCACTCAGAAACTCACTAAAACACGGCCTCAACATCACTCACTAAAACACGGCCTCAACTCTGGCCTTTTACAAATCGCACTCAGAGACTCACTAAAACACGGCCTCAACTTGAAAACTGCCTGGCTCAATTTTTCTTTTTCTCTTTCTTTCTTTTTTTTCTCTTTCTTTTCTTTTCCTTTTTAAAAAAAAATAATCTTTATAAATTTTGGGGAAAGGAAAGGGGGAGGGGGGTTTACCTAAGCAGGGAAGGGAGGGGGGCCCTAAAGGGGGAAGGGGGGAGGAAGAGGGCCCTACCTAAGCAAAGGGGGGGGAGGGGTTGGGCCCTAAGGGGGAGGGGGAGGGGGAAGGGGGGCCCTAAAGGGGGGAAGGGAGTTTTAATGAATAAGTTGAGGCCGTGTTTTAGTGAGTCTCTGAGTGCGATTTGTAAAAGGCCAGAGTCGAGGCCGTGTTTTAGTGAGTCTCTGAGTGTTTGAGTGCGATTTGTTAAAGGCCAAATTCTAAACAGTGCTGGTAATCTATTACTCTCTATCTCTATCGCTCTCTCTACCTACTAGTCTTGTCGCCTTAGCCCATGGGTTTGAATTCCTCCTCGTATGAGAAAGTTGCAATTGCCCTTGCGCTGCTTGACTAGCAGTTGTTTTTATTTGTCTCACTTTTTTTGAATTTGTCTATTTGATTTAAGTTCTTCAAGTTTAATGAAATAAGACATCGGGCCGTATTCAGAGACAAAACTTTATACTAAAATTTATGGTGAACTTTATACTAAGTTGTAGTTTCGCCAAAATGGAATTCAGAGAGTATATTTTAGGGTAAACTTTATATTAAAGCTTAGTAGGAAACCTGAGACGTCTCTACAATTTATTTCTGAATACGGAACTGAGTTGAACTTAGGTCTACAATATACTAGGGTAGAATTTACCCATGAGTTCATCTTAGATCTCTGATTACGGCCCATGGTTTCGTCGTGTTCCAGGGCTAATTGAGCATGGCGTTCCCGCTCTATTGCGGCACGTACACATTAAATGACCGATGCTATAGAACGCCAGCTTACTTTTCAAAGCTTCGCGAGGCAGTGAATGATGAAGCACTGGAAACGGCAACAGATGAGACAACCCGCCCATTCGCTGCGCCGCTCGAAGAGCCGACAGAGTGCGGATTTGGAGAGACGAGCCGAGTGCATTTCCGTAATAGTTTCAATCGATCAGTGAAAATTAAATGAATTTGACAAAAGCAAGTACACGGGGCCAGGGTGTTTCTTAGCACCCGCACAACTTTTTTCGAGCACATAGATTTTTAAATTTCAGAGTTCAACATTCAATTTTTCTATTGATTTGGACTTTCCCTACGAAAAATCCGAAAATATTTTCTCAAGCGCATAGCTTCAAATGTTTTTGGGGTTTTTATAAAGCACATAGATTTTTTACCCGCAGTGCGGATCAGAGAAACACCCTGCACGGGGCGGATCTTGCGGATCTTTCTTCATAATCAAGAGCTCAGACATCTTCTGATACCTCTGACGTCTTTCTATAATAAATCACCAAGCGCTATGGCGATTGTACAAGGCTCCTTTTACATCTGATCTCAGCATGCTGCGGAAATATTTGCAAGCACAACTGGTTTATAACTAATTATAAGAACCCAACAATTGCTCGTTACCACGGTTTAGCAGGAGTAATAGTTGTGATAACAAATATGATCGAGCTATTGCATCAACAAAACGAGTTCTAAGGGCAAGGTTCAAACTCAACGGTTTCTTTTTATCGCGAGGGAATGTGTTTGGACTGAACCACCAAAGACCATTTGGTAATTTTTACGGTTACCCTTTGTGGAAGGCTGAATGATCCCATTTGGGCGCATAGTTGAATATAAATAAGTCAACTACGCGTCACTGGTTTTTGAACTTTGTAACTGATGCGATCACTAGTAACCAGTAGATTCACGTTATTCTTTTATCTGTTTCATTTGTTTAGCTCACTTTTAGTTGAGATTCATTTGAAGTTGTTTACCTAATCTTTTTAATGAGTGCAAACGACCTAGCGCACTCATGAACTTTGAAGTTTTTATTACGCAAAATAAATCACGTGAAATACGTAGGTAAAACACATGCGGATTTATACATAAATGCGAGCAGATCACTCATCAAAAGTACTACGTTCTTTATCTCTCTTTTTCTCTTTCTCTCACTCTCTTTCTTTTATTTTCTCTTTCTCTCCTTTCAATTTCTCTAAATAACTCTTTCTCTCTTTTCTCTCTCTCTATGTTTCGCTCTTTCATTATCTCTTACTTTCTTTTTCTCTATATTTCTCTCTCTCTATCCCCATCTTAATATTGCCCTTTTTAATGCTCTTTTATTGAACGGTTAACTTACAAACAGGCAGGGGTTAAATGGAGCCGCCCAATTTGGGTTTGCATGTATCCGCCGCTCAAAGTTTGGAGGAAAAAAGAAGAGGGGATGAAGGAAAAGGGTAAGAAAAGAGAGGGAGTTTTTTGTCAATAGTGTGTGTACATGTATCCGCCGACGGGACCGATCCGGTCACTATTTAACCCCTGCAAACAGGCCTTTGCTAACTGATCAATCACTTATAGGTAAGTTTTGGTTATTCTCAAATGTTCTCCAATAATTTTTCTGCTATGAAAAAAGACAAGCTTTTAGGTTCAAAACTACTAGTTTCTCTCTTCCTCTTTCCCTTTTTATCTCTTCCTCTTTCTCTCTTGGTGTAATCAAATTTGACAATATTTGTTCATTCTTTTCACAATGGCTTTCTATGGGTTATTCCAATGATGCTTCCTTTTTTTCAGATGACTCCTCGCAGTACTCAACTGAGCAAATACAAGAAGAGACTCTCTTATGTGAGGATGAGCGAGTTACCAAGGATGGCAACAGATGGATCGCATCGTTAGTTTCGCAATGCCGAACACATAATTTTCTCCGTTTCACCGAGAAAGAGCTGGTTTTTAACTGAGTGTTGCATGTATGTAATAGATTCTTCCATTCATTCTGATCCTCAAATTTTCAATTCTTTCATAATTTGATAGTCGTTAGAAGAAGTAGAATATTCTAGTAGATAGACCATTCTCTAGCTAGCGTCAATTTTCAATAAGACTTTGAAACTGTTAAGTTTGTTCTAAAGCGAGATTAAGCTTCATTCATATGCTTTGAACCATTGTACTACTAATATCACGAATCATCATTTACCAATCAGTTTTCTTTAAATGCTGTCATAGAACGGATACGATAAGCCTCGTGATCTGTTCAAGTCTCTCTCTCGAGTTCACCGAATAAGTCTGGTCTTCATAATTCTTGCCACTCTTATCATATCCGCATCCTTCCCGATGATGCTTTGTATATTGAAAAGTGGAAAAACTGAGCCTTTGTTCGGTGTTTAGCTTTAGTATTGTATTCTCGGTAGCTTTGCTTACATTTAGGATTTTTCGCACTAGTTTTGTGATTTCCACCGGTATCTTTGATCGTTCTGAAGTAATATTAGAACAGTTTTCGCTATACTCTGAAAACAAGTGAACTTCTTATAAACTCTGAAAATAAAAAATAATTTAAAGTCTGTTTTTATATTATATTACAAAACGGGGCTTCTAAAGAAAGCTATATTAGATGAGCTGCAGAATTCGCTTACTAACTCTTCAGCCTCAACGTCCCTCGCCAATTCCACGGCCTTCTCATTGGAGCGCGAGCAGCAACCAAGCGAGAAATGGAAGACGCTACCAAGTGCAGGATTACCATACCCGGAAAGGACCAGAAAACCGAAAGAGTTGGTAAGATGCAAGAGAACCATTGTTCCGCAAAGGTAATTTGCAAGTGTTGGGAGAGAAAAAACGACCGCTCTCCAAGCGGAGAAGCCCGGTATAATGAGAAGCGAGCTGGAGGCCAAGAGCAGAAACTGAAAAGCGTCTCATTTTTCTATGCTCCCCCGCTCTATGAACGATCGTTTTTTTCAAGTTCTCAATAGTGCTGGTGACATTTGGAGAGAAATGGTCTTTACTCTTTGCTTGTGAGTGAGCTCTCGTCAAGATTGAGTCTTGTTAAAGATTGAGTCTTGTTAGAGCTTGAGTCTTGTTAGAGATTGAGTCTTGTTAGAGCTTGAGTCTTGTTAGAGATTGAGTCTTGTTAGAAATTGAGTCTTGTTAGAGCTTGAGTCTTGTTAGAGATGAAATACACTGCGCGTCATAATTATGCTAGCACCCTATTTTTTCAGGTTTTTCGGAAAAATAAAAAAGAATGCAGGCTGTAAGATATATCAATAGTTCAATACTGTTTCAGAGTCATTGTCTCTGAATTTGGTGTGAGTTGATCGACAAATAAGTTTTTTTCACAATCTTTTATTGATTTCCGACCGCGTCATAATTATGCTAGCACCGGATTTTCACAACAATAACAGCACAGAAACGTTTTTTAGCTCTATTTTAGTAAGCTAATGGCCCACCAGATGACTTTATGACACTGAACACACGATTTGGCATTGAATCAACTAGGTTATGAAGCGTCTGTGGACTGAGAGACTACCAGGGGTCCGCTATCGCGTCTTTGAGCTCTTGTACACTACAAAACTGTTTTCCATTTGCATAGATCTGACACACAATGATGCCCCAGAGATTCTCGATAGGATTGCAGTCAGGACTGCATGCCGTCCAATCCATGACATCGATTCGCTTAGACGCAAACCAAGCCTTTGTCGAATTGCTCACGTGAATGGCGGCGTTGTCCTGCTGAAAGGTGTACTGTGCACGACCACGCTGCCGCAGGAATGGAACCAAATGAGTGCCTAGAAGCTGCTGATAGTCGTCTGAGTTCATACGAGTCGAAATAAAATCTAGAGCGACCGTGCCGTTGTCACAGAACGCACCCCAAACCATGACGGTGCAACCCCCGAAATTGCGTTTCGAGAAATATAGGGGATCTTTGCGTAGATCTCGCCAGTAGTGCGAGAATCCATCCGGCCCGTCCAAATTGAACTTTTTCTCGTCCGAAAAAACCACCTGAAAGGTTATTAATTACTAAACTGACCGAAGAAAAAATAATAAAAATTAGACCTTTTTTCCAGTTTCGTGCCATGTTTTCCCTTGTGAAATCAAGGCGCTTCTTCTTGTGAGATTCAGTCATTCGAGGCACAGTTTTGCGTGTGGCGGACACCAGATGGTCGGATTGTCGAATCGTGCGTAAAATGGTTGACTTGCTCACAGATGCGTTCGCTTCGGCACCGATTTTAGCAGCCGAATTCATAGAGTTCGAAGCGATCCTGCAGAAATTTGAAATTTTACTGAAGCAAAACATCAATATAACAAGTTCAACCTGCAGATCCTCCTCCTATCTCGCTCCGACAACTTCTTGGGCCTCCCTGGATGCTTCTTAGTCCCATAATTGTCGGGGTCTTTGAGGAACTTGCTGACCACAACATCGGAGAGTCCTAGCTGAACAGCAATTCTTCTTGCGGAGATGCCATTGGCACGCAGGGCTTTTATAGTGTCTTGCTCGGAGGCAGAAAGCGTTTTCGCGCTGGGCAAAATGTCTAAACAGCAAAAAAATTAAGCAAACTTGTTCAATATCTGGGTGCTAGCATAATTATGACGCGGCAGAAAAAACAATTTTTTTTATAAAAAACTTTTTTTGCGTCCATTGATTACCATAATTCCACATAATATTTCAAAAATACTTTCGAATAGGCCATGCAATTAACTATTAGGTATCATCAGTGGTTTTCCGAAAAACCTGAAAAAATAGGGTGCTAGCATAATTATGACGTGCAGTTATATTCAAGTGGTTTGATTTTGGAAAATGTTCACTGTGTTAAATGCGAAGCATAAGGTTAATAGCTTATCCTAGCTCACACACATTTATCGAAATAAAGGACCGTTCTTCGAAGGGGGGAGAGGGTTAGAAAATGATGCAAGTTAATGCAGAGAAGAAACAGAAATTGGGTAACATGAGAGGTCAAGACTGGAAAGACCAAATAGCTTCTGTTAGATCCTGGATAACCTGAAATAGTCGTTCCGTTTAATAGAATGTCCTTCATAATCGGCACCTCCACTCATTGCAACTAAGAAATATTCAGTGAAGAAGCGAAGTAGAAAGTCATTGAGGAGAAAGGGAGGTTTCTAATATATACCTACAGGAGTTAAATGATCATGCAAGACCCTCTGTCGGCGGGTCTCTGTTTTTCGATTCATAAGAGGGGACCCTTATGTGAAAAGTTTTTTTCCGTGGGTTTCTTTGTTTTGAAAAACATGAGGGGGAAGTGAAAACATTTTTTTCCACTTTCGGTGGGCGTCTGTTCCTTTTTCTTACAAACTAAAAAAACCTGTATACCTACATAATATGAGTCAAGGTCTGTTTCGCCCCTGAGCCCAGAAAGACGTTGACACTCTCTGGGAGGGGCTCATCAGTGAGTGCCCAGAGAGTTATTGTGAAATATGATGTGAATGTATTATAAACAACATAGAAACAAAAGCAATAAAGAGAAAACAATGAGAAGAGAACAAAACCAACTTTAATTAAACAGTCTAACTAGCAATTTAGGTTGAAATTTTACAAGTAACAATTTAATATTATATATGTAGCTTGTTAGATTTCAATACAAAGGTGATAAAATCTGCTCGTAGATTGCATTCGAGACAATTGTACTATGTGTTAGATATTTGGCGACAAGTGCCATGTATTTGTTCGCTTTTTATACAAAGAGCTCGTGTTTTCAGATATTTTGTCAGTCGTTTCTCCTGAAAATGTGAGTCGCTGCCTGGATCGAATTCAGGTGAATTTTCCAAAGACTTCAAAAAAGTGGTCTGTGAAATGTAAAAAAAACCTAGTTTTTCAATGAAATTACGATTAGTCTGAGTCAAATATGAAATGAGCAAAACCTGGTTGATAGGGTGAGATCGAACTCAGTTAATTTTTGTTTTTGAAAAGGAAAACCTCGTCTATGTACTAGTTTTTTAATCCGATCGAAAGTTCACTCGTGCTGGTCTTAATCAGACGTCACGGCTTTCAAAGTGTTTTACGAAGCACTTTTTAATGTACAACTCTTGCTAGGGACCCATTGTCATTATATGATCAAAAAAGAAAGAAATTGGGTTGGTCAAGGAAAACAATTAAAGCTTAACAGAAGAAATTAGGTTTCCGAATATTATTCTCCGCCTAAAAATGAGAAAATAAGAGAGAGAGAGAGAGAGACTGTGAAGCCGAGTTTTACCACAAGAAACTCGTGAATGTCTACTTTCCAACAAAAAAAAACCCGCTCTTGCAACAAAAAAAACACAACAACATTTTCCGCCTATTCTCAGGCACTAGTGTGGAGCAAGCGATGTGACAGCCGTCCCACCCACTTTGTAGGGCTGCCTATGAGCACTTCTGAGGTCACCAGCTCCTATGAGACTTTCAAGAAACGAGTCTTGGAGTCAAAGACGATTGATGTTAGTTAATTGGTCTCGGTTTGCAGGTAATCATCAGTTTAATCATCAAAGTACACACAGTCATGTTATCAATTTATTTCATTTTACTATACATCATGAGATATTTTCATTGTTTTAGCTACCAAAAGATGGTTTGTCAAGATTTATAAGTGGCTATGATGAATATCGCAGCAGGAATTTATCAAGTTTTGGAAGACACCAAAGTTTGTCGAAGTTTTCAAAAAATCATCTACTAACGTGCGGATCAAAAATTTGTTTTCCAATTCCTAGTAGTTTTTTTCCTGAAGATTGTCGAATTGATAATTTGCATCCTTATAATAAAGATGTGGATGAATTCTGGAAGGAATGATAATAATAATCTTCCTCGCGCAAGTTTCCGCCTCGTGGCAGGGGTCCGCGCTCCCCTGAGATGCGGGACTGAATTATGACTCCCCTGATGAATTCTGGAATGAATATTTGAAGAAATTTTTTGAAGGATTCCTGCCGGAACGCAGATCTTTTCCCTTCGGCGAGTAAGCTGCATCTGACCATTTGCATGCTGCAACTCTACACTAGTGAGGAGAAAGCGAGAACGAAGAAGCTACTTCAAGAGCACATAGAGACGCTGAGGTGGAAGAGAGAGAACGAGGGACCGAGAGGGAGAGAGAGAGAGAGTTAACTGCTAGGGATTTTTTAATGTTTTCCTAGATCATATATTCATCTTGTAGGAATTTTAGGTTATTTAGTAGTTATAATTTCGAAAAATCACTTAATGTATGAATAATGAATGAACAATGAATAATCTATCATGGAATTTTAGGTTATTTAGTAGTTATACTTTCGAAAAATCACTTAATGAATGAACAATGAATAATCTATTATGGAATTTTAGGTTATTTAGTAGTTATACTTCCGAAAAATCACTTAATGAATGAATAATGAATGAACTAGCATGGCAGCGTTTGTATTGAATAAGTGCTTCGTTAGTTATAATGAAATCAGAAGGGAAAAGAGTAGGTGAAAGCTGTTGACAGATCGATGAAGGCTTCTGTCGATATCTGTGGCTTGAATATCATGAACGACGATCCGGCAGATGTCCACGTGCTGTTCGCGAAAGTGGAAGGCGATGGGTCAGCTGCTTCAATTGTTCTGAGAGAGAGAGAGAGAGAGAGAGAGAGAGAGAGAGAGAGAGAGAAGAGGAGAGGAGAGTAAGAAAAGAAAGAGAGAGAAGACAAAAGAGAGAGTCGAACGTTGAAGACTCGATGCTTTGATTATTTTTTGAAAGCAAAATTGGTACATGTTGAAAAAAAGTTTGTTAAACAACTTCTCACTAGCATTTGTGCCAATTAAAGGAAAGTTGTAGAAAGCGATAGAACAGTCACACTCTGTGGTTACGCATCGGGAAAATGCGACCGTTTCCAGCATAGCCCGGATGTCGCAGGAAAGTCGAGAGAGAGAGAGAAAGAGAGAGAGAAATAAATAGTGAAAAAGAAGAGAAATAGTCAAAAAAAGAAGAGAAATAGTAAGAAAGTTCAGCCTTATTTCTATTCTTGGCTCAGGTGCAAAAAGTTCTTGAAAATTTATTTAGAAGGTTTGGATTTTAGAGCACAGAAGATGGCGAATTACCTGCGAGACATCTTTAAAGAGGCCGGACTCGCCAGCAAAGTTGATGATGTTAGAGTATCCATGAGTTATATTTGCGAGACATCTTTAAAGAGGCCGGACTCGCCAGCAAAGTTGATGGTGTTAGAGTATTCATGAGTTATATTGCTCTTGTTCCCTCTTTCGTAACTCTACGGGTTTTTGAAGGGAATTGCCTCAGTTTTTAGTTCAAATGTGATAAGTAGCTTTCCCGGTAAGTAGCAGGTTCGATCTCTTTCAGTGGTTCATGTGTGATTTCCTGCGAACAAAGCCAGTTTTTTCAATTTCGTCTTCAAACACAATCTCATCCATGAATTTCCAGAATTCGTCTCCGACTCTCATTTCCGATTTATCAAAGACTTATAAAAAAATATAATATGATTCTTTCCATTTTGATGAAAAAAAATTTAACACTATTGATCAATAAAGCAATCAATAAGTGCCCATGAAATCAATCTCCGCACTTCAGACCGAACCCTCAAATTAACTCTGATGAACTTTAAACGATACAATGACCTACTTCATTTCTTTTCTAGAGCAATTGCTTTATGGAATAAAGTTACAGATAATTTCAAAGAGACTCAAGATATTGAACGAAGCATTCGGCCAGGCTCTAGAAGAAATCGACCTCTCGAATCTCATAGCCCTACCGAACTATCTGTTGTCAACAACAAGAGTGGACACCAACAAAAATTGATTATCTTATTCCCCATTATTTCCCTTCCTATTTCATGATTCCATATAAGCGATGGCCTTACAAGCTATCCTATGGTAATAAAGAATTTCAAATCTCCCATCTTCATTCTCCCCTTCTCCAAGCAATAATGTCGGTCGCCACACGCCACAGTTGCTTATTCCTCTTCTCAAGTTAACTCAAAACCCTCTCTGTCCACGATGTTAGTGATAAAACTGAAAAAAAAAAATCCTTTGGTGATAAAGATATAATAACAATGATAATCAATAAACACTGATGAGTTGCTGTACATTTTCAGATGCCGGTGAAAATGCACATGACTGTGATGAATTCTCGTTACGTCGCCCAGAAAGGAGTCAAGAAAAGAGAGTCATTCGACGCGACTGTACTGATGAAGGAGTTCGAGGACTACGTATTCGGATCCGTCGCTGTGGATAAGGTGAATAACAATAACAACGATGATAATATTAATGTTAAAATTAATAATAAGAATAATGATGATGATAGTCGAGGGTAAAAGTCATGTGAATAAACTCTCCCTCGAACAAAAAACTAGTTCACAAGGTGGAATTGAACCTGAGGTTCCATTCATGTGGTGGTTGCCGAAGTACAGCCGCCCGCATAAAATCTTGTTTTCTCCAAGAGAGAAGCTTTCGGATAAAGTTGTTGATATCCTTTGCTGGCCTGAGACTGTGACGCGGACATCGTTTCTCTTATAGCAGGAACGACTTTTATCTTTCATACCAGCCTTTTCTTGGTCTCGTTTTTATGTTGTTGTCAGTACAGAACAAAGTTGAGATTTCTACTCATCATTCAAATTTTCTGGGTTTTTGAAGTATATTTGAAATGTTATTTGAAAGATTATCAATTGGGTAACTTGAAATGGAACTTTTGCCGTTTAGGCCCCCTCCCCCTCCTAGAGGTTCCATGGGTCATTTTCTTGATATGGTCTCGTTAGCCTAAGTTGTACGGCTTTTTTTTTTCTAAGCCTAAGCGTTTTTTAATGTAAAAATAATTGTTTAATGTAAAAACAACTTTTTTAATGTAAAAATAACTTTTTTGAAACTGTAAATGAGTTAGAAGTATGACCCATGAAACCTCTGGGAGGGGGGGGGCTAAACGGCAAAAGTGCCCTTGAAATAAAACCCTCC
This sequence comes from Allodiplogaster pararmata, assembly GCA_964056735.1. Classification (NCBI taxonomy): domain Eukaryota; kingdom Metazoa; phylum Nematoda; class Chromadorea; order Rhabditida; family Diplogasteridae; genus Allodiplogaster; species Allodiplogaster pararmata. Next base: position 4,174,837 of record OZ057404.1, read on the forward strand.
AGTCTTCGTTTATTTCCAGGTTTCTATTTGCTGCTTGGATACGGTAGCGGAAGGCGGGTACTATGAAGTGTTGACGGAGCAGAATATTTGATCGGAGAAAACGGAAGAGAATAAAAAATTCAAGAATGATTTTTCCTAGCGTTTTCCCCTCTGCAGAGCCGTTTTCTGTATGTAGATAGCACTTGGACACCTCACACGGTCTGAGGCGTCTTTGACTTTCAGCCCGTTAATCTGCATTCTCTCTTGTTCATAATCTCTAGAGCGGTCGACTGTTCATTTCCATATCTATCGCATCATTTTGTCTGATCAACAAAATAGAACCCGGCTTCTTGCAGGAGTTGAACACCTTAGAGCCTTCGATTTCCTACACCTGAAAATGTTTGATTTTTTGAGCTTCCTGTCTTTGACAAAGAGATAAAGAGTTTAAATCAAATCTTTTGTTTTATAGTGTTTCTAATAACAGAGTCTGGGTGAAAACTAGTTTTGACTGTAAGATTGATAAATGATAACGGTGAAATGAGTTTCTAATAATTGATAATGAATGTCATCTTTCATGCTACTCGTAATGAATGATTACGCATAAAAAAGCAGGAAGATTGTTGAATTTCACATCTAGGAGGCAGCCACTGGTTCTACCAGGATAGGTCTGTCCCGCATCTCAGGGGAGCGCAGGCAGCCACTGGTTCTACCAGTATAGGTCTGTCCCGCATCTCAGGGGAGCAGGCACATCTAGGAGGCAGCCACTGGTTCTACCAGGATAGGTCTGTCCCGCATCTCAGGGGAGCAGGCACATCTAGGAGGCAGCCACTGGTTCTACGAGGATAGGTCTGTCCCGCATCTCAGGGGAGCGCGTACCCTGCCGCGAGGAAAATTATAAAATTTTTGTTGAATTTAACATTTATGACTGACAATCATAGAAGTCATAGACCTTGTACAGTCTTCGTTCATATCTTATTCGAAAGCAGGTTTGCATACGAAACCAAAAAACATAAACTCGAGATGTGCTATCTTGTTTAAACCTTGTTTCCGGCCTTCCGGCATTTGAGCAAATTTTGTGCATTTTCAAACAGTCATAGACTTCTATGATTTAGTCGATAAACTGGATGGAATGGAGCCCAGCCGTCTTTAATTTATAGTGGACAAGCGTGTCACCTACCTTAAACACATTGCTATTCCTTGTGATATTTCTATGTATGCTGAAGTCACAATATCTGTGTCACCTACCTTAAACGTGTCACCTACCTTAAACACATTGCTATTCCTTGTGATATTTCTATGTATGCTGAAGTCACAATATCTGTGTCACCTACCTTAAACGTGTCACCTACCTTAAACACATTGCTATTCCTTGTGATATTTCTATGTATGCTGAAGTCACAATATCTGTGTCACCTACCTTAAACGTGTCACCTACCTTAAACACATTGCTATTCCTTGTGATATTTCTATGTATGCTGAAGTCACAATATCTGTGTCACCTACCTTAAACGTGTCACCTACCTTAAACACATTGCTATTCCTTGTGATATTTCTATGTATGCTGAATTCACAATGTCTTTAAACGTTTTCCATTTTTTAACAAAAAACATTTAATAGCATTTGTATGCATTTTTTACATATAAAATATGGTAAGTTTTTATATATAAATTAATCTGATAAATTTTTTTAAAACCATAATTCCTTTTCTATTCTTTCTGCGACTTTTCGAGACATTCACTTCTCCTTCTCTCTTTTCTCTATCATTCCACTCTAACTTGTAAGGTGGTTTTTTGCTGCCGCGAGTTTGAGGTGACTTTTCTCAAGATGACTTTTGCGAGTTCTCACATAAAATAGAAGTCGTTCAACGCACAGACTACCGGACTGTATTCTTGGGAGGACCACCGTTTGCTGCAGAGTAGAAAAACAATAACTCATTTATTTATTTTTTTGCCAAAATAGTATTTGTAATAAAACTAAATAAAGTTGCAGGAAGAGGAAAGATCATTCATTATCTTAGCTCGAATAAATCATTAGATTCGGAAGAGTAAAAAACGGAAAGACAAGAACAATTCAATAAATATGTATTAGTTTTAAAAAAATGAATTGTGAAGTGCATAAGTAGAATAAAAGATAGCGCGGTAGAATCTTCAATAAGTTGCGCAAGATTTAGAATCCGGTCTTTACCCCCATCATGATTCGGAAATATTGATTTCGTATGATCATTTTTTTATGTTTTACATATTATCACGCAAGACTATCCATCAAGAATCGTAGAATCATACGCGAAATTGACATTGATGAGAAAGCGTTGAAAGTTTGAAGGGAAATATTTAGATCGTATAAACCAGAAACCTGATAGCATTGAAATTTGGTAGGTGTTTATGAAACCTGATAGCATTGAAATTTGGTAGGTTTTTATGAAACCTGATAGCATTTAAATTTGAAAGGTGTTTATATATATATATTAATATTTAGTATTTCTATGGACAAACATTTGCGGGTATTTGGGTACTGAATCCTTCACCAGTAAAGAACTACTAAACGCCGCTCGTTTTTTGTGCAGTAAACTGAGCGGATTTGGATTCAAAACTTTCTGGTTTCAGAAGAAAAGAGTGATATTTAAGTCACCTTCTCTTGTTTCTGCGGTGTTTCTTCCGAAGTGGACAGTTGTTTCTCTATTACTTCTTCGCTGGTGTAAGAGTCCGGTTGTTCCGTGCACACAATCCAGAACAAGAAGTGCATCTAAACTCAACAAAAAATATCAATATTTCAGTGTTTAACTTATACTTTACCTGAACTAATCGTCTGCAACTTGGTAAAATCAGAAATAAATAAAACCTTTTTTCAGAAACACTGCCACTGTATTACTGTTTATTTTCAATGGAATCACTGTAATTGTCTGTTTGCCACTGTAGTATAATTCATGCCTGTTTCCCAAAAATCTTATGTGGAACTGTAATTTGTTAATGCAACTACATGCTAATAATTAATTGAGATTGAATGATAATAATTGATACTATGAGGAATTTTTGATCTATGTATGTAAAAATTTACATAGATCAAAAATTGATCTTCTTTCTACCATCATCTTTCTGTCTTCATGGATTGCGGAGTTACACTCCTTTCATGACGCAATTGCTTCCTAAGCATGCGTGACAAGAAATAACGGGCATTGTGCCTTAGACATAGCAAGAAATCTTAGGAAAAAACTATGTTTTATAATGAAAAAGATTAATGAAAAAATGCTCTAATGAGAAAATGTTCTAGCTGGTATTATCCGAGTTGTTTATGTATAAAAGCATTGTTGTCGGTGTTCTAGCTGGTATTAATGTTCTAGCTGGTATTATCCGAGTTGTATATGTATAAAAGCATTGTTGTCGGTGTTCTAGCTGGTATTAATGTTCTAGCTGGTATTATCCGAGTTGTATATGTATAAAAGCATTATTGTCGGTGTTCTAGCTGGTATTAATGTTCTAGCTGGTATTATCCGAGTTGTATATGTATAAAAGCATTGTTGTCGGTGTTCTAGCTGGTATTAATGTTCTAGCTGGTATTATCCGAGTTGTATATGTATAAAAGCATTGTTGTCGGTGTTCTAGCTGGTATTAATGTTCTAGCTGGTATTATCCGAGTTGTATATGTATAAAAGCATTGTTGTCGGTGTTCTAGCTGGTATTAATGTTCTAGCTGGTATTATCCGAGTTGTATATGTATAAAAGCATTGTTGTCGGTGTTCTAGCTGGTATTAATGTTCTAGCTGGTATTATCCGAGTTGTATATGTATAAAAGCATTGTTGTCGGTGTTCTAGCTGGTATTAATGTTCTAGCTGGTATTATCCGAGTTGTATATGTATAAAAGCATTGTTGTCGGTGTTCTAGCTGGTATTAATGTTCTAGCTGGTATTATCCGAGTTGTATATGTATAAAAGCATTGTTGTCGGTGTTCTAGCTGGTATTAATGTTCTAGCTGGTATTATCCGAGTTGTATATGTATAAAAGCATTGTTGTCGGTGTTATAGCTGGTATTAATGTTCTAGCTGGTATTATCCGAGTTGTATATGTATAAAAGCATTGTTGTCGGTGTTCTAGCTGGTATTAATGTTCTAGCTGGTATTATCCGAGTTGTATATGTATAAAAGCATTGTTGTCGGTGTTCTAGCTGGTATTAATGTTCTAGCTGGTATTATCCGAGTTGTATATGTATAAAAGCATTGTTGTCGGTGTTCTAGCTGGTATTAAAGTTCTAGCTGGTATTATCCGAGTTGTATATGTATAAAAGCATTGTTGTCGGTGTTATAGCTGGTATTAATGTTCTAGCTGGTATTATCCGAGTTGTATATGTATAAAAGCATTGTTGTCGGTGTTCTAGCTGGTATTAATGTTCTAGCTGGTATTATCCGAGTTGTATATGTATAAAAGCATTGTTGTCGGTGTTCTAGCTGGTATTAATGTTCTAGCTGGTATTATCCGAATTGTATATGTATAAAAGCATTGTTGTCGGTGTTCTAGCTGGTATTAATGTTCTAGCTGGTATTATCCGAGTTGTATATGTATAAAAGCATTGTTGTCGGTGTGGAGAAAAAAATCATTTGTTGTCTGTGTGGAGAAAAAAATCTCACCAGAATCAGGCAAACGCCGTTGACAATAAACACTTTGATCCAGCCCTTCTTGTCCTCATCGTCTGTGACCAGAACCGAAACCAGACCAGGGCCGGCAAATAGAGCAAATGACTTGCTGAATTGTATCATGGAGTAGACGAAGTGGGCGTGTTGCCTGGAACGGTGGTTACTTGAAGGAGTGAACCGAGAGGTGTGAATGTGAGAAAGATAGAGAGAAGAGAAGAAAGAGAGAAAAGGGAAAGAGAGAGATATCGAGAGGTTATTAGAAGAGAAAAGAAGGAGGAATTCGAAGATAGAGAAACAGAGAGGGAGTTTAGAGAGAGAAGTAGAAAGAAGAAGACTCGGAGAAAAAGAGTGCGTTTTCGAAAATAGAGCAATGAAAGATAGAGAAAGATGTAGAGTAAAAATAGATAGAAACTGGTTGAAGAAAGGAATCAGAACCTGGCAGCAAAGGCAGCAAGTTTGTAGACGCTGCCAACGTTTGCAGAGATAAGAAGAGAGACTCCAGCAAATAAGAAGACAGCTCCGAGAGCCCAGTTGACGAAGACTAGCAGGATGTAACAGAAACCTGTCTTCGCACTTGCAGCATCACCGATATATGTATATATGTAAAATTCTCACTTTATCAGAAAAGGAATAAAAACCCGTAATAAACTCGCATGACGAAAATGGGAGAAATTGTTGATTGACGGGGTAAAAGTTTATTGCATATTCCTCTTTATTGCTTTCTCTGTTTCCTTCCATTCGTCGTGGCTGAGAGCGGTCGACTCACTTCTCACTCTTCGTTTTCATCGCCAAGAATGGAGGATTCCTGTCTCTAGCAGGATTTGTATACCTTTAGGCCGTAATTTTCAAACCATGATCGACACTCCAGTCAACATTCAACGTTCTCATTCTTCTGTACTGCCCGGAGAATCAGGTCGAGCTGTTTGATATAATGGCGCTTCATGTCCCATGACATCGAGAATAAAGCGTTTGAATTGAATCGACTTGAAGTTTCTTTGTAGCCTGCTCTTTCTGTTTCACTCTCTCTTTCGCTCTGTGACTCTCTCTTCAAATGAATATTCCTATCAATTTTGACTCGTGACGTTTAAATTTCCGTCTTTTTCTATTCCAATTGCGTGATTGTGGCCAACGCAGTAGAACATCGAGAAGATGTAATGCATTCATTGTTTTCCTTGTTTTGTTTTCCTTAATTCCTTGTTACCCATGTTCTCCAAAATGCTGCTGTTATTGAAAATGTGGAGAAAGACTTTGTAGTTTGACTGTAGCTTGTAGTTTGTAGTTTGAAAAAGACTATAGAAAAGAAAAAAGACTGAAGAATTTGTAGTGGATAACTTAATAAGAAATCTTTCCGTTGTCTGCTCTTTCTTCATTCTTCATCTTGGAAACCCTTTTTAGAGGTTCGCTTCCCCTTTTTAGAGGTTCGCTTCCTGGATACTTTTTCTATTTAGAAAACAATCCTTGTGAAGCTCAAATTATGCCGACCTGCCCCTACAAATGCGAGTGAGTTGAATGCCAGCATCTTCTGACGCTCAGAAATACACCTGAAGTACGCTCAGAAATAAACCTGAATTATGCTGAGAAATACACCTGAATTACGCTCATGAATAACCTGAATTACGCTTAGAAATATGTATACCTGAATTACGCTCATAAATGAACCTGCAGTACGCTCAGAAATAAACCAGACGTACACTCAGAAGCCCACCCAAATACGTTTGTGTTTTAGATCTGTTTAAGATTGTAAAATTCTTTGCTTGTAAGTCAAAAAGGAACACGGTAATTACATTATACGCAGAAGACGCGATAATTTTATTCCAAGCTCCATAGGTCAGAACATGCTCGAAAGTCAGTACTAGCCGGTAAGTAAGAGCAAGCTTGTGAGTCAATAATCAGCGCCAACTGTCACCATTCAGCGCCAGCTCCCACTAATCAGCGCCGACTGTGGCTAATCAGCGCCGACTCTCACTAATCAGCGCCGACTGTGGCTAATCAGCGCCGAATCCCACTAATCAGCGCCGACTCTCACTAATCAGCGCCGACTGTGGCTAATCAGCACCAACTCCCGTTAACTAAAACTCACCGTATTCTGTCACTGCTGATACCGAAAGAAGTTCGGACGAAGAAGTGCACGAATGGGATGACAGAAGTGATGAAAGCTGTTTCGTCTACTGAGTAATGGAGAACCTAGGAGAACATCTTATTTTTTATTATTCATTCATTCATTCATTCATTCACTCATTCATTCATTCAGACTCAATTTCGAAAAAAATGACACAACACTCTGAATAAGATGAAAACATGATGAATTTTCTACAGTTTAGGTGACTGCAGATTGAGTAGTTGTTTTAAACATTTTATCTTGTTCATCTTTATCGCTGAGCTCACATGTGACGTGTGACACATGTGACACAAGTGACGAACGAGTCGTTCGTCACTTCAAAATTAGGTTTTGTTTTGAACTGGAATGACAGAGTTATGATAAAATTTTATACGTTTTTGTTATACATAAAAACAATTGTCATCCTTACCATGCCTTCAAAATGCGTAACTGAGCATTTGCAGATTTTGTATGCATTTGTTAAGTTATCCAATCGCTCCACTTTTGATTTCAGATAGATAAACCGCTATTTGTCACTTAGATTGATCTGACAATCAATCATATTGAATTTTCTTCAGTCAAGAGATCGTTTATTTCATCATTGAGAATTGAAATTTGATCGGTCGTATATCGATTGTATGAACTTTCATGTAAAAAAATATCTACCAACTAAATCTAGCACATAACCAGTGAACGTTTATTCAAACTGCACGACATCAGAATAAAAGTTTCGAATAAGTAAAATTGAGCCAACTTTTTTCAAATACGTCGGCGAGTAGGTCGTGATGATGATGGTAGAAACCAAATCGAAGAACGTGATGAACCATATCACAATCACCCTCGGACTTCTAGCGATTCGCTCAAACAGCTCTTGACTGCTAAGAGTTCCCATATAATTCAGCTGGTTTATTTACGCTGGAGATACGACTTTAGGAGCTGCGATGGAGTAGATTTCTTGAGAAAAAAGTCGCAACTACATAGAAGAAATTGATTAGAATGAATGCGATCCGTTAGAACTAGAGTTTCGTGCCACCGTAGTCGCCAAAACGCCACATTTTGTTAATCCTCTTCACAATTGTACTGTAAATTCTCTCAGTGAACCAGTTTGACAGGGACTCTAAAAATGTTATCGACAACTCAACCAAATATTATGCTTTCTTTCACTAAACCTAATAACATCCAGAAGATCCTCGACTTTTGCACAAATTTGACTATGCTGACCTCTGACCTTATAAGGGACTGGGTTCTTCCCTTCTTTATGTGCCTTCTCTTTGTTCTTGTGAATGACTGTGAGCTCTCGAGGTGTGACGAGACGATGCGTTTTCGGTTGATCAGAATATAACACTCCCCTCAATTCATCTCTTCGGTTTACTTAAGTATGAGGAAGTTCCTAGTTCTCCAGAAGAACCTTGTAATATAAACGATGGACGAAAGTTATAATTCAGCTTATCCAACACCTCTCATGGCAACAAAAAAAACTTTATAATGCTTTCGCGACTACTTCAGCAACAAGGCTTTTGGATAAATCATTATCAAATTTAGAGAGTAATAGAGAGATAGCGAAAGAGAGATAGAAAGAGAAAAAGAGAACAAAGAGCGAAAGAGAGAATTAAAAATGGCTAGTTTTGATCACGCCCCGTAGTAAAGCTTTTTTCCGAGTGCTAATTTATTCGTACTGAATCTTCCGTGACCATTATCGTAAAGTGGTTAGTTGTCCATGATTTATAGGAAACCCAACACCTCCGAAAGCAACAAAAACAACTTCAGTAACGTGAATAGCAGAAGGATTGGGTGAGATTGTATGAAATTATTGATTGGATTATTCAATATGATTCAATTTCAGATCAATGTCAAACAAATATGACGGTTTATTTCTCTGTAATCGGAAACTGAGCGAATGTTTAACTGAATCAACCGAATGAATATTACTTCGAAGCCATGTTCATCGTTTGAACAACGCTACTCATAATCGCTTTCCTTGAACCCCGTACTTCTGTTTTCATCGTTGATAAACTAATATTTGAGCCTTTCATACACATAGCGGTATCGCAGGGAATAGTGTCACCGTGGTGTTATGGTAACGAGCTCGAGCTCCTGGTGAGATAAGAGATATGAAGTATGGCTGGGTTCGATCACGCCCGGTGGACTAGCGTTTATCCATGTGTTCAATAAAGTCTCATCTTAGCCAGTATTCAGTACCTTTGAAATGTGTAACTGAGCCTTTGAGCAATCTACATTGCTACAGTGGTGTAATTAATCGAATAGCCTTCGAAGGCACAAGAGTTTTGATGCTCAAAAACCCTGCATGTCCTTCTTCAGACCCTTCAAAGTTATACATCTAACGAACCACAGAGCAAAGATGACGACAGTCCCCGCTGCATGCGTGTAGAATGACCATCTCCAGCCGAATGTTTCTGAATCGCAAAACTGAAAAAGGCAATCACTATGATAAAAATACAAAATAAAATATTCAAAGAGTTGTTTTGTTTTAGCTATGATAATTCTGATATCAATAAATTCTGTGATTATCTGAAGAATGTGTTTTATTTTTGTTAGAAAAAGAAATAGAAGGTTCATTTGCTACAACCGAGAGTTTTAAAAATGCAGTCTTCTCGCTTACAAAGTCTATAACGGTCAAATCTCTTATTCCTCTCTATTTTGCATATAACGATTAATATGATTTATATGTCTGCGTGGTGTAAATTACAATTTAAAAGCAGGGTGCAAAGTAAGTCTTCAGAAAACAAACAGCTGCAGTGAGAGGGTTAGTAACGCCCGGAGCGATGATGTTGTACATCGTCAGGAATCCAATGAATGTTCCCGTTTCTTCGAGAGGCGACCAGTCAACGACCAGAGCCCCGATCGTCACATAGTTGCCCGAGAAGGACAAGCCCTGCGTTGCATTATTCATTCATACATTTACTCATTCATTTATTTATCTGATCGAGACTTTGGTAAGTGACATACTGTCAAACATACTGTGACATATCTTCCTTGTCCTACATTATATGACAAAAAGGTTTGAGTATTAATGGAATTAAAATCTAAACCATTTTCATTATAACAACCAGAGTTGAAAGCGCTAACAGAAAAAAAAGGATTTTTAGAACGTGAGAACGAAGTTTTTGCGGTCATCAAAGGTTTCAAAAATTTCAAAAACTGTTTAGATACAATTCGATCACAATAAATAAATTCAGTTGATTCTGAAGAAGCTTAGCCGTCAAAACATGATTCAACCAAAGCTCGGACTGTAGCAAATTCACGGGGGGTAATTAAAAAGTTGCGTGCTCTCTCTCACCGGGAGTTCAAACTGGTTACCACAACCTTACCAAAGATAACCGTGCTATACATGAGAAACTCAATGGTCTGGTTTTCTTAGCCTTACAGTACCGCCCAAAATGTTGGCATATATTGAATTATTGAACATAACTTTTTTTTTCAAAAAACGAATGAAGCTCAAATTTCCAGATATTTTTTACAAGCCAAATTCACATGTTTTGAGTGATAGAAAAACTTTGGAAAATGTTTTATTAGGTTTATTCGTTAAAAAAATGGAAATTGTAAAAAGTGCTTATAGAGATGTTCAATTTTTTTCGAAGTATTAAAACAAATATTCTAGTATTTGGTGGCATATCCTTTGTAGTCAATGACTGCCTGACATCTACGAGGCATAGAATCAATCAAAGAGTAAATGGTTATCTGCGAAATCGCCTTCCATTCCTCCTCTAGCTGCTTAAACTTTTCATCATCATTTCTGCATGTTTTTCCCGTCAATTTTCGTTGCAAATGTTCCCATAAATGTTCGATGATGTTCAAATCGGGAGACTGCTCGACCAGTCCAAAACATCCACATGCCGACGGCGAAACCAGTTCTGAACGTGCTGAGGTCGATGTTTCGGGTCGTTATCTTGTTGAAAGGTGAACCCACGACCGAATTTGGAGAGGGCCCAAGGGCGCATAGTGCTTTCCATTATGTTCTCATAGCCGTAAAGATCGAGATTTCCGACAATACGTCTCAGTGGACCCATGCCGCTGGCGGAAAAAACAGCCCCAGACCATCACAGAACCAGCGCCATGTTTGACTGTGAGCGACTGGTATTGCGGCAGGAAACGCTCGCCCGCTGGACGTCTTACCCACCTCAGACCGTCACTGCAGAACATTTTAAACTTGGATTCATCGCTCCAAACAATCTGAGACCACTCACGGCGTGTCCAACTGAGGTGATCCTTAGCCCACTGAACTCGAACTTTACGATTTTTTCGCTGATGAAAGGCTTCTTTGCAGGCCGCCTTCCATTCAGTCCAGCGGCTTGCAAACGGCGTTTGATGGTGGTTATTAAAGGAGCAGGAGTCGCGGGCGTTGATATGACAGCTTGAATGTCTTTAGCAGTGCGTTTCGGGTCTTCGCGAGATGCGTGCAGGATGCTTCGGTCCATGTACCTCGAAGTTACGCGGGGTCTCCCCGAACTTGTCTTCACGATGACTCGTCCTTGCAATTTTTTGTGTTCCAAAGTTATTCAGTTGTAGAAAATTCGTTTACCTGGGTTCGAAAACGCCGGAGGATACGGGAGATAGCGCTCTGAGTTACCCCGAACTGCTGGGCGAGCTCGCTCTGTGACCGGCCCTGTTTCGCCCCAGCAACAACAGCTTCTTTCATTCATTCTTTATTCCTTGCATATATTTGCATATAGTACATGGGATGGTTTTCACTTGTGTGATTTCGGGAATCAAAAAGAGAGAAAAATAGGTAAGTAGTGAAGTTATAGGCGATGTATTTTGTAATTTGACAAGACAATTTCTTGAGGAAGTAGTAATAGAGCACTTTTGAAATGCAAAGAAGAAGATAACGAAACGATGTGAGATGGTAATGAATTCCATATATTGATGGACCGGGACACACATGTACTATGAGAATGAGGAAGTTTGAAAGGGAGAATGATTCTTAGTGAGTGAGAAATACAATGTGAGTAAGGAGAAGGGAAAATCTTAAGTAAGTCTTGCATTCTTTTACTTGTATTTCGATGTCCAACAGTTCGAATCATGACTTGAAAAAATTTTTTATGAATGAAGTTCGAAAAACAAAAAAATCATGGAGAAAAAACTGAAAAATGGAATATATACCAATTTTGGTGTATTTCTTGGAGATAGTTAATAAATCACTCCAATTAATGTCCGGTACGGTACAGACACCCCAAAAAACTTCTGTGAAAATTTGAGCTTTGAATTTTATCTTTAAAAAAAGTTATGTTCAATAATTCTAAATATGCCAATATTTTGGGCGGTACTGTACATGCTCATGAAGCAATTTCATTGTTACTTAAGTGTAAATCCGATTACTCGATGATTATAGCAGAGAGTGTGAGTCATTACTCTCTGAGTTATTCATCAAACATGGCTCCGTCCAAGCAAATCGTCTCTCAAAAATATTACTTTTCCATGAATAACTGATCGATAAGTTTTACTATGATTTCGCAGACTTTTTGGAGATAAGAAGTTGTTTCAAAGGTCTAAAGTTCTCCTGGGCACGAAGTTCCTTTAAATAATCCCCTCCCTGGTAACCGCGTCAGCGGTAAATTCTACAGTGTATTTTTTGGTAATGCACTTATGAACCAATAAACACATCAGTCATAAACGCATCGCATCAGTCATAAAAAACCTGTGAATTTTAGTGAACCTATCGGTCAATAAATCCATCGAATATTTCTGGAACTTGTAAGAATCGGATGAAGACGAAAAGGTAAAGGCTGAGATGCGCTGCAAACGGCGAGATGGCGGTGACAAGGGCGGATAGAATCCCGCAGCACGTGAACATACATCTAAACAATTTCTTTGGGACTATGAATATTTACAAATCACATATCTAAAAACTATAAATATTCATACATCATTTATTCGAAAGATAGAAATCTTTATACATTACATGTGCCCTAATCCATTCTCGCTGAATGATCATGTGTGACTCATCAAACAAGGTTTTTTTTCCATACCAGGTCAGGTCTATTTCTCTTTTTGGAAAAGTGCTCACCCTGTGCGAGGCGACGGAAAGATCAAAGGAAAGATCATGATGACAAATGATTGAACTATCGCACAGAAAAAGCTAGTCCACCGGGGGGGTTCGAACCCAACCATCTCGACTCAAACCGGGACCGCGCGTTACCATTACACCACGGGGACACATTGCTATTCCGTTCGATAGTACTATATGAAAGGCTCAGATGCCTTGTTCTCTTACTCACGCATGCTATTAAGCGATCGCCTCATGAATGGAGCGTAACTCCTGAATTCACGCTTAAGACAGAAGAGAAATGGAAGATGAATGAAAAAACAAAAATTATGACCTTCTATCCTGAAGAGGTTCACGTTACTTTCCGATTCAAGCCAATATCGACCTGGCTCGAGACAAACCTGGCTCCAATCCTTGTGTAAACATAATTCATAGGAAAGGTTCCCACGATGGTTCCAATCGCTAGGGACATCAATATCGCACCTTTTTCTTGACTAGAATAGTCATAGCGTTGACGCATCTGAATTCTCGATCTGAGTGCGGAACTAAACCCTTTTTTTCTAGATTTGCAAAAGAATTTTCGCCAAGACTGTGTGATGACAGTTTTTGAGCTAATGTGAGAATTTGGACGATTCAAAGTCATGAACCATTGCAGTCCTCCTATTGCTGCGGTAATAATGAGGTTACGGTCGCACTAACAAAACCCAGTTCACAAAGCGAGGTCGAACTCGGTCTTCTTCGTTTTTCTCTCTTTTTGTCTCTCTCTTTCTCTGTTCTCTCTCTCTCTCTCTCTCTCTCTGTGTCTTCCTCTGTTTTCGCTCTCTCTGTTTCTCTCTCTCTCTCTCTTTCTCTGACCCAAATTTCGATTGTTTTACCTTTGAAATTTTAGAACAGGACACATTTATAATTTGTCCAATGCAATGTCCCTGTATTAAAGACGTGTTAGCCTTCTTTGTACTATGTTGATTCTATAGAAGCTCATACAACACGGTTTACGAGGACCTTGAAAAGGGTGTGGAAGGACTGACTGTGTGACCTATTTCAATAGTGTCGTTCTTGTCTGTCGTCATACAGATGAAAGAGAAGTTGATGATGACTTGATTCGCATAGATGGAAGTCAGAGCAAGAAAAGTCACCAGGAGCAGAATGAAACGAAAGCGTCCTTCTAGGAGCATCGGATCCGGTGGCAATGGCGATCCCTTAACCTATGATTTGTTTCTATAACAATAAAATGTATTTATCGCGATTTGTATGAATGACCGGCAAGGAAGCAAAGAATGAACTGTTACAATCCAATTAACACATGCAGGACACTTCACTAACTAAAGTGAGAAAGAAAGAGGATACTAGGATAACACTTCACTAACTAAAGTGAGAAAGAAAGAGGATACTAGGATAACACATTTAAAATACACAAAAACTATTGGAACACTATGTGTTACCCATGAGAAGTTATCAAAGGCCAGAGTTCTGATTACTTTGACGGATTGAGCTGAGAAAATCGTGTCTGTTAGAGAATTCCATCTGTCCACTATCCTCAGAGGGAGAATGTTAGAGTGCTTAGAAGATTGCAGCTTCAATTCAATTCTTTATTCCAGTTGTACATGTAGAAGTTATGACAATGGATGAATGCCACGGATGTGGGATCAGTGTTTTAAAAAAAAAACAAAAGGAAATAGAAGTTTAGTAGAAGAAGAAAAAATCATAAAAATAAGAAAACATTCACAGAAAAGAGTAAATCTGTTAACTTGATGCTATATTTGCAGAACTGATCTGGGAACGACAATTTCCGCAGGCAAACTTGAAATAGCTTTTTGGAACGTGTTAGATGAAGTTAACGTTACAATGTTAACAGGCAACTTATTCCAAATTTCAATTACTCGAGAGGCGCACGTGGAGTTAGAATGCTTTGGGTTTAAAAAAAGAATAATTCTCAAAGAGTGTGAAGATCTACTCAGATAGGGAGATGGACGAACAATGAACAGGGAAGAGTGATCAATATCAATGTTACGATGAATGCATTTATGAATAAAACATAGGTCAGCGATTGATCTCCTGTATTCTAATGTGGAAAGGTTGAGTATAGAAAGCCGATTAGTATAGCTCAAGTTACTTAGACCGGATCTCATTAGTAAGCGACGTGTGAAAGCTCTCTGAACCCGTTCAAGGGCATTAACGAGGCCAATGGAGACAGGAGACCATATTTCACATCCATATTCTAACAGGGGTAGAAAATACGACTTGTAAGCTCTTAATAATACTGAGAATGAGCAAGTTTTGAAAACTCGCAGAATAAGATTCATGCAATTCGTAGATTTCTTGATGGTTAATTTAATGTGATTAGAGAAATTGAGGTTCTGGTTAAATAATATGCCTAGATCTTTGACGATGTTGGATGATGGTAGTATGATGTCATTAATAAAGTAAGTAGAATTGTTGTTAAGAGGTCCACAATTAGTGACAAAGCATTTAGTAACGGAGATAGTGAGCGACCAATTGAGAGCATAGTCAGCGATTGCGTTAATAGCACTTTGCAGTAGAAGAGGACATTCTGAGAATAACTTGACGTCTTCAGCATGAAGAAAACATTGGACGCCTATGGGTATTACATCTACAATATCGTTAATGAACATCGAGAAGAACAAAGGCCCTAGGGAACTTCCTTGGGGAACACCGCAGGGGTAGGACCTACTTTCAGATAAAGAAGAGCCGACTCGTACTCGAGATGTTCTGTTAGTAAGAAACGATACGATTAATCTGAGAAAGGAGGAGTTAATACCTAATGTTGCTAGTTTGTGCATTAAAAATCTATGGTTAATACAATCAAAGGCTTTTGAGAAGTCTATCAGACATATGTCAAATGGCTTCTTTCGTGCTATGAGTGTAAGGTATAGACTGTGAGCTTGTACTAGAGAGGTCACTGTAGAACGTTTTCGTCTGAACCCTGATTGGCAACAATTTAACAGCTTATTGTCTTCCAAATAATTGTAAATGATGTCATGAATAAATTTTTCAAATAATTTGGACATTGAGCAAACCAGAGTTATGGGCCTAAAATTGTCAACATTAGAGCTACTACCTTTCTTATGAATGGGTCTTTCTTATGAATGGGTGCTTAGGCATGAGAAGGTGGTATCTGTGAGCTCGTAGATTTTAGTCATGGTTTGGAAACAGGAATAGGCTTCCAGCGGGTATTGAGGTTCTGCCAGTGATGATTTTTAAAGTCATGATCAAGTCCGCATGGTTTTCGTTCCTCCAGTCGATTATTCTCAATCAATACTTCCAAGTTAATACTTTGCAATCAATGATTTAGATCAAGACTAAAACCAACAACAAAAAAACTGGATTGACATTTTTATTTCATTTCTTTACTCCAAGCACAATGAATGTCATAAGAAAGAATACAAAAACAACATAAAAAGCATGACCTTTCTTCTTAGTGGCGGTGTTAGGGGTTCTTCTTAGTGGCGGTGTTAGGGGTTCTTCTTAGTGGCGGTGTTAGGGGTTTAAGTGGTTTTAGTGGCGGTGTTAGGGGTTTAAGTGGTTTTAGTGGCGGTGTTAGGGGTTTAAGTGGTTTTAGTGGCGGTGTTAGGGGTTCTTCTTAGTGGCGGTGTTAGGGGTTCTTCTTAGTGGCGGTGTTAGGGGTTCTTCTTAGTGGCGGTGTTAGGGGTTTAAGTATAAATGGGGAGTTAAAATTCATCAAATTCATTTTTATGAGTCATATACAATTGGTTTAGGCACGATCTTTTTGAAACGTAAAGCTAATAGCTGTTTCTTGAAAATATAGTTATCTGGTGTACTGAATACTTCAGATGGTAATGAGTTCTATACAGATAACTGGCGTGAAACACATGTTGAAATAGAACATTTGCTAATATTATGAGACATAATATGTCTCAATCCATGGGAATGACGGAAAAATCTTTGTACCGCAGACAACTGGAACAATTTCATAATTTCAAGCTCAAATTGTTTATGAACACATTTGTGAATGAACAAAAGATCTGAGATGGTGCGACGATATTCAAGAATCTCTAGACCTAATTCAAAAGTCTCTAGATATCATTTCGTTTATAATGTGGTCACGGCGAATATCGTCTTAGGCGCGATTGGCTTGCTAGAGGACAAACCTCACAGTCTGGCAGCTCTATTGTTGCATGTTCGGTTCCCATGCAACCATGTCAAAAAACAGCGGACATTTCGCTACCTCACCTCATGATTTCTTCAGTTATAAGCATCTTCAAACAACGTCTCCAGCAAGAACGTCTCCAGCAAGAACGTCTCCAGCAAGAATCGGACACCTTGAGACATTCTAAAAGAGAGATACAAGAAAAAATCAAGTTCACGTCTCTACGTTCGACGTTCTAGCTACCTACATTCAGTGCAACAGGAACTTGTAAAGTTGGAGGACTTTTCCAGTTACTTCTGCCTGATAATGTATGAAAAGAACCACTTGAAAACCCTGATATTGATAACAAAGGGAGAAAAACACTTCAACTGGTTCAAAAGCTTCTTATCAGCATCTTAAATACACTTCCGCAAGATATTCTTGTGAGTCTCTCTAAGCTATAGGTGACCGGGGCCCGAAAACTGAGGAACAAAATCATGCGAGAAAAAATTTAACAACTTAACCACGTAAATATTTTTATTTATTTATTACATGTTGTTCAATTCAATTCAATTCAATTCAATTCAATTCAATTCAATTCAATTCTTTATTCCAATTGTTCAAGTAACGTATAAACGTGCATGACAAAGGATGACTGACACAGTGTGTTTCAGTATTTAAAATAATGATTCAGGTATTCACATAGAAAATTTCGATTCAGATATTCACAGAGAAAATTTCAATTAACGAGGAAAAAATCAAATCTTAAAGAATCATGTAAGGCGAAGTTTTGTGCTGGGCACAATTGACTCAGGGTCTAAAGTAAGCAATCGGCTCTTAAACTGCGATGAAGAATTAATTGAGACTATGCCTGCTGGAAGAGAGTTCCACATGTTAATACAACGAGAAACACACGTGTTATGAGCCTTCGGTATGTTAAATGGTAGCGTCAATCTAAAAGAGTGTGAGTTCCTGTGAGAATAAGGGGATGGTTGGATTAGGAAAAGATGTGAGTGGTCAAAAATAATGTTACGGTGAATGACTTTGTGAATGAAACAAATATCCTGAATGTTACGTCTATACTCCAGCGAAGAGAGAGATAATTTATTCAGGCGAGACTGATAGTTAGTAGATGGAAAGCCTGCTCTTGCAAAAATACGCCCTTCTTTGAATCTTCTCGATTTCATTAACAAGCCCAATAGATGTTGGTGACCAAAGTTCGCTACCATATTCGAGCAATGGGAGTACGTATGTCTTGTAAGCTTTGAGCAACACTTCAACAGAAGAAGTCTTAAAACAGCGAAAGATAATGTTAGACATTCTTGTAGCTTTGAGGACGGTCTGGTTGACATGATGAGAAAATGAAAGTGAGCTGTTGAAAAAAACGCCAAGATCTTTTATAATTGTGCTCTAAGGTAAAACATCGCTTTCTATGTGGTATATGGTGAGTAAGTTATTTGGTCCGCAGGACAGGATAAAACATTCTGAAACAGAGATGGTAAGGGACCAGTTCATAGAATAGCTATAGTGAGAGTCCGCGGGTTTTAGTGTGGTGTCCCCTGTCTTGTGGCCCCGAACCAGAACATGAAGGATTGACACGTTTATTAGATTAAGACGTCGTAACATGGATACCGAGAATAATTATATTAACGTTATGTTGTAGAATATTAGAAGCGACATTAACATTATGTTGTAGAATATTAGAAGCGACAATGACAATGGGGGATTATTACGTTACGAATAAAGTGCATAGGTAAGAGGGGTGGGGGTGAGCGACCGGGCCCGGTCTCCTCACTGCCTAGCGAAGGGGCGTATTTATATGTAGCGCCCGGCACGAAGGCGTGGTCTCTAGCTTACATTCTCTCTGGCTTATGAGCTCTATCCAGAGAAGGGCGGCTTGCTATAAAGACCTATCCTATGTTCACAGTTATAATAGGGAAGCGGGATTAGCAATACAGAGCTACCAGATATTCACACCTCCAACCTTTACCCCAGGTCCGTCCTCGGACCGAAAAAAAAATTAAGAATAGTTTTAGTTCTACCTTAAATGCTATTTCTACAAAACGGTAAGGCCGAGGATTTTAAACGGCATGCATCTAATTGAAGTCTTGTGAAAAAGAAACAATCGAAACAAATGCATAAATCAAGTAAATTGGTTAAACCATGGATATATTTTATTTTATCTACATTTTTCTATGCAAAAACAGTTTCCAGAGAATTAATTAGCAACTCATAAAGCGTGACATGATAAGCATCACGTAAACAGAGGAAAATTAAATATATATATATACATATGCCACCAAAGAAAGACTATCTTCTTCTGCCGTCCTTTACTTGCTGTGTCCGTTGTTTGTTTTTTTTTCATCTTCTTCGTATCCTTTTCCCGAATTAGGCATCGCTCCCCCTTCGATCTTGTCCCGAGATTTGTCCCTTCCGAGTCCGCTTTTAGTGGGTCACCGCTTTTACGACTGCTCCCTGCAATCAAGACCGAGAAGTATATGTTCCCTCCTTTTTGTTTTTGTGTGTTTTTTTTTTTTTTTTTAATTTTAAAATTTATTGTTATTATTATTATTATTATTTATTTATTTATTTATTTATTTATTAATTTATTTATTTATTTATTAATTTATTAATTTATTAATTTATTAATTTATTAATTTATTAATTTATTAATTTATTAATTTATTAATTTATTAATTTATTTATTTCTTAATTTATTTATTTGAATTGAATGATACCAACCTTTTCTTCCCCCTTTTTTTTTTCGACGCTTCTTTTTTTTTTGAAGTCTTCGATCTCGCACTTTTGCCTTTCGTTTTCACGTTTGGAGTCCTCGACGCTTGACCAATTGTCCTGCAATTAGAATCAAGAAGTGTCTCTCAATGGAACGATATACATATATGTAAAACAACCTTTTTAAAAAAAATTTGTATTATTGTTATTATTATTATTGTTATTTTTTTTTTGGATTAGATATTAAAAACGTCACATTTGAACTAGCTGACTTTCCCGATCGCCCCTCCTTTCCGCCGTAGAGTTCACCAACTGCCCTGACGTTGATCTAGCATCGGGTCTCTGAACAAGTACATAGCTTTTAGTATGCCCACTTCATTTACTGCCTGTTCGAATGTGACTATGTAGTTGCGATTTGAAAGGTTAAACTTTCTCTTCTTTTTTTTTTGAAAGGGTGACTTTTATGAAACCCGCCGAATACTCACCTGATCTCATAGGTTCAGCTGCTGGGATTCTACGACCGTTCCATGCCTTGCTGCGTACCTCACGACCTCATACCAGATCGCGAGATCGAGGAGCGTCTTCTGGTGGCCGACCACTATGGGGGTGTCCCTCGCTCTTGTCAGTGCCACGTTGACCCTGGCTTCGTCACTTATGAATTTCGACTCCCTTTTTTAGAGGCATCGGTGTAAGCCCGGTAGGTTACTCCCAAGGCCATGGAGTCCTCCATGCACGTGGTAGTTCTTACTACATTACGATCATATCCCCTAGCCTTTCCGAATCTGTCATCGATGTCTTCTTGCTCTTCTTTGCTCAACGGTTGAGCAAACGTTATGGGTTTGACCGGTGGAGGTCGTGTGTAGCCCTGTACTGCCTCCCGGTACTCTTTTTCTTTTCCTGCTCTTGGTGGTTCGATCGTGCAAAAACCTGAGGATTTTGGTGGCCTGCCGTATGCCCAGA
Organism: Allodiplogaster pararmata; assembly: GCA_964056735.1. Lineage (NCBI taxonomy): Eukaryota > Metazoa > Nematoda > Chromadorea > Rhabditida > Diplogasteridae > Allodiplogaster > Allodiplogaster pararmata. The sequence goes on from OZ057404.1 coordinate 4,195,344, forward strand.
CAATCTCGCCTTCATTAGGAGGATTGGCCTCTTCTCCATTTCTGTCCACGAAGTCCCTCGGCCTGATGTTAGCTATATTCCTGCTCCCACTTCGCAGCATAGTAATTCTCTTTGAAGCTCTTTTGCCCATTACCACTTCCATGATGTGTGCCATCTTTTTCGAAAAGGATCCCATGGCGACGGGCACTGTTAGTTCTGCCACCCAGGGCAGCATGGTTTGTTCCGCGAGGATGTCTGGGTTTAGCTCGGGTACGTATTTGTTCATTTTACCCGGGTTTCTAAGCGCGACTTTGTATACGTAAAATAGGTCATCGTAAGCCATTTTTGACAAGTCGATGTTCGGTCTGCCCGTAATTCCCGATATGGTCAGGGCGTCTATATATATATATCTCAGGTCTGGTCGATCCGGTGCGAACACTTCGTAGTGGACCGCTTCCAGAACCGGCCTTCCGTTCAAAGCGTCTCCGCAATGTCTATACAATACTGGGCTTAAACCCTCGATTACTTCGGGCGTGAGCATTGTTCGACTGTCCTTCTCACCCTGTTTCTTTCCTTGAGGCCTTGGCGTTCGCGACTCCATCAATTCTTTCGTCGTGTTACGGAAGAGTTCGACCGTCTTAAGCGTGATCAAGGAAGCACTCGGGGCTTTGTCATTTCGTGACGTCCCGTGCTCTTTTCTAGGCGCCTGAATCTTCTTCCTATCCGCGTCGATGTAGGGGTTATTTGCTCTCGCGTTTTCCCAGTAAGCCTTTTCCACTTCCGGATCTACGTGCGGCATCGTGTAGATGGCTGGCTGTGGCTCAGTTCTCTCGTCTAGCATGTGACGAAAGGGGTGTGTCTGTGGCAGCGATTTTTTTTCTTCAGATAAGGACATCTCGGCCATCTGGAGAATGTTCTCATTGATGGGCTCGTCCTGGGGGTTTTGGTGATTTATTTCTTCCGATAATGGTGACCTCAGAATGAGGTCGCCAACCGGTGTGAGAGAAGCAACCGGCGGAGCGGTGCCGAGGCCTGAGATGACGTCCGTGTTTGGGGGGGAGGGTTAAATTGTTCCAACAACGGTGTCCCGTGAACGGGGGCACCAGCTGGGGTGGGGGTTCTGACGACTTCGGCATCTTCTGCGTTTAGGGGGGAGGAGTTAAACAGTTCCAACAACGGTGTCCCGTGAACGGGGGCACCAGCTGGGGTGGGGGTTCTGACGACTTCGGCATCTTCTGCGTTTAGGGGGGAGGAGTTAAACAGTTCCAACAACGGTGTCCCGTGAACGGGGGCACCAGCTGGGGTGGGGGTTCTGACGACTTCGGCATCTTCTGACGCCGGTCGTTCGTGGTCGGGCGGGATCGACCTCCTGGGTTTTTTTGCCGGTGGTGGTTTCCCTCTTATCGCTTGTCTTGGCATGCTCGCTCACTTAATCAATGCTGGCGTTTTTGCTTCTTTTTTTTTTTGACGTGAGGTTACTCGACAAATTCTCGCCGCGCGCGAACATATAGGATTTGCGAAACCAATCAAGAAAACGCTAATACGAACATCAACGTGATGATGAGCTTGCGACATTTAATCTACCACGTTATAAAGACGGCATGTCCGTTACTCGGAGCTCGAAACAGATCAATGCTCGATTGTCGGAAGCCTTTCGCAACAATAGGATGGAATTTGGCAATCGAAAGGGAGGGAAGTGACTATTCTTTATGAGAAGACCAGACCTATTTTGTTGAGAAGCAAACAAGATGTGAGAATACTGATTTCCGTGTTGGGATGCATAATGATTGAAGAATATAAGGTCCCGTTTAATTCTTAAAACTTTCTTAGATTTCCACCATCGCGGTTAGAAACATTTAGGGGTGTAGAACGAGGGCATTGTAAGCGAATAATTCTGGGGAGTGCAAAGTACGTTTCTAGCTAGAAACTGAAGACGTTCATTGATAAGACTAGGCAATAATAATCGGCCGAAACGAATCCCTAAGGACTCCGAGAGGACTGAATAAGACTGTGAGAGGGATTTATTAATAGGTATTGCTTACGTTCGTTGAGAGAGAAAGGCGGACGAGAATTTGGTAAAATTTTTTTTTTGAAAGTGAATGAAGATGATTCATGAAGATGTATGTATATTAATAGGAACAGTATCAACCGACTTACTGTAATCAACGAAAATAGTTTTTAAAAAAAAATTTTTTAGAAAAAGCCAACTGATCAAGTGTTTGATGCCATTTTGAAAGAGACATTGGGAGAATTGATGAGCAAGCCCTTTGGAAAGAAATACGTGGGTATCGATCACGTTTTAGAAGTAACTACTTTTCGAGAAATTGCCAAAAAAAAAATCACGATACGCACATGCATATTAAATGGCGGGAATTGCATTTACATGAACATGACGACGTGTAAATGAAAGAATAACGTTGTATGATTAGTCGCTTAATTGATTTCCTTTCGCGCGTTAGTAATGATTGATATGACTGGATTTTTAGCGCTGGTGTAATTGAGAGGCGATTCCGAAACGATAACTGATGAGAGTGTGGTGTGAATTGTTGATCTTATAGGACAAAGAAGAGAAAAGAGGCTAAGGAGAAGAGAAAAGCAAGGCCTGGGAAATCGTACACCATGATATAAACGAAGGTTTGTATGGGATAATTGGCAAAGTAGGATATATTACAGTTCAAAATGAAAATAAGAATGTATACATACATATACATTGCCACATATACATACAAATATACATATACGCATAAACATATACACGTACGCATGTACATACACATATATAATATATACACTCATATCCATATATATTTTAGGGAGAAGTCGTTCAAAAAAGCATGAGAAGAATGCGCAAATCACAGATAACGGAAGGACATGAGCATAGTAAATATAAGAATGCATAAACGAAGTGAATTGCGAGCACATGATATGATATAATTCGTCGAGCGCAGAAGCATGAGAGCGCTCTTATGATCATCAAAGTTCAAAGATAGACAAGAGTTACAGAAAAATTTACGGGAGAACATGAGCATAATGAGTATATAAAAAAAGTGCATGCACGAAATGAATTGTGAGCATCACATATTATGATGTAATTCATGGAGCGCAGAAGCAAGAGAGCGCTCTTGTGATCATCAAAGTTCAAAGGTAGACAAGAATCACAGAGGAATTAACGGAAGAACATGAGAATAATGAGTTTAAAAAAAAAGCATACATGAAATGTATTGCGAGCACCACATGATATGATATGATTCATCGAAGGTAAATTAATTCATAGAGCACGGAAGCAAAAAGAAAGAGAAAAAAAATGAATAAAATAAAGCACAAAAACAAAAATCTTATGTTCTGATTATTAAGTACCTATTCCTGGGCGTTTCTATATGTGGTATTGTTAGCTTTTTGGAAAAGCCTATTTTTGTAGTATAGTTCTTGAGGAAAACCCTAGATCCTACCTGAAATACATTTTCTCTGACGTGTTTATAGTATATTCACGCTCGGAAAGGAAATTTGCGGTGGCCAACTTGCCTGGTCCTGTGAACTACGCATTGTGAATCCGTCAGTATTTTCCTTAAATCTTTCGAAGCTACGATCATAAAACGACATATTCCGCCAAGTTCTTCTATTGGGTGTTTTCGGGGCTTCTAATTGTTCTGGTATATTGCCTTCTACTCTTGGGACGTTTTCGATGGTAATAGACGTAAATGGTTGTCCGTGGTTGTGTTGAAACGTTGTTTTTCCCATATCTTCTTGGTTGGGGCCTTGGCTTCGTGTTTTTAGCCTTTGAAATACACCCCACGCGGCTGGATATCTGATGGCTATGGCCCATTTCATTATTGCTGCGGCTAATGTTAAGGAGGAGTAGAGGCAGCATACCCTAATCCATAAGTTTTCCCACGAAAAATTGAAGAATACTGACAGTGGATTTGTAGCCGTCGTTCCTGACCCGTAGTGTTCTGTTCCTCCCTCGGAGTGGTCGGTGTTCGCTTCGAGCATGGCTGCCCTGGTTGAGAACGCCTGCCACATCTCGCTACTACGATGCTCCTGTAATAATTCCGTAAGGTTCGTTAAGACTAGGTTGTGGAATAGAGTAATGCTACTGGTTGTGGTTTTAAAATATGAAGGTATAAATGTGTTTAACGACGTAATTCTCTGGTTTGAAAGACGACTTACTGTACCCATGACGCTGTCCCATTGCCAGATGCCGTACCCTACTGCGAACTGAAATGGTGCTACTTCTGCGCAAGGAACCTTGTCTGCGTGACTCGTTATTATTAGCGATTTGGGTTCGACAAAGGTGATCCATGGTTTCTCGTTTGGCACTGACACCGCCACTTGGGGTCGTGAGTAGCAGGTCTGGTTTGCTTTGAGCAGCTTGTAAGAAGATTCTTGAATAGGGATACATGGAGTAGTTTTTACTATGTTCTTACCTACGTAGGCCGCCTTAATATCCGACTGGTTTAGCAGGAGTCGCATTGCTAAAGTCGGGTTAGCAGCCACCGACGGGATAAGGGTGGCGGTCAGCGAGTTTAGAGAGCTGCATAGGCGGCGTGTAGCATGTTCAAACATGATACTCATGTACGTTCTTACGCTAATTTCCACTGCTTGCAACTGGGCTGCCAATTGATTCGTGGTGGGAACTCCTGCTACTACGTCTCTTTTAGGTCTAGGGTAAGTTACCAGTATGCCGTATTCTTGGTCAGTCAACGTGAAGGCTAAGCCGCAGTCTGATATTGCTGGGCTGCGTTGAGACCACGATAGCGCAAACTCATGATTCTCGCTCAGCCACACGTTACCCGCTCTAGACCCTTTGATGTCTCCTAAAAATGTAAACTGACATTTCTGTTTTGCTTCTGCTTTCCAAAGCATGACTCGACCGTCTTCAAGTGTACATTCTCCGTCGGCGTAGTTACATCCGCTTATGTCGCCAGCCGGATTATCTGGCTTCGTATCGCCGTGTCGGGCGTATACCGTTGTCTGAAAGGTTAGACATTCATGAAATGAGATGGTTCGTTCCCCGGCCCAACATCCTATTGGGCCCCATTCCCATTCTACGTCTCTCGCGTTTTCCGTTTTAGCTAGTTTTCCTTGAACCCTAAGCACGCCGTGAGTGCATTTGTTGAACCTTATCATTTGCCTACACTCTTCAGCGGAGACCGTGACTAGTTTACGACTTTCCTCTTTAGACCTATACCCAAAAAACGACACAGCATATTTAAGCTCGTGCCGTGATATCTGGCACACATGCGCTTGCGATTCGTATCTTACCGTGTTGGGTCGCCATACTGACAAACTGAGTGCGACCGGTGTCGCGTTTGACACCGTTGATAGGAAGCTGCAGTTGAAGGTGGTCGGCAGGGCCCAGAAAGACTGAGGTGTGCCCCGAGGGCACATCCATATGGGGCTAGGTACACCTCCCGCGAGTCCGGAAGCGGGCAATATAACGGTCATTGCCAGGCCTTTAATTAAGTGTACGTGCCTAGTTGCTTTCCTCAGGATTATTAAGAGGAGAAGCATGATAGTTTTGAAAATAATCCAACCGTGAACAGAACGGAAAGCCCTGATTGGTTGATGCGCTCCCCTGGCAGGGAACGCTGTTTCACCCGTGCTTGCCTCTGCTCCCTGACAACAAAGCACAGATGCCGCAATTGTGAGCATTAACGCTGTGCTCAATGAGGTTCCCGGTGATCTTCTGCCCTGTGACAATTGGTTATTCCTGGCTAGCAAGGCTGCAGTCCTCGCCTTTTCTTGCTCTAGGGCAATACTCTGGTGCTGCAACTGACCCGTTACTATTTCTAATGTCTCATTGGCTTTCGCGACCGCTTCTTGTAAACTTTTTGATCCAACTTCGTTGTTTCTACCATAAGTGCTTGGGATCTAGGCTGTCTCGAGTATTTGTCTCTCTGATATCCTACGTTTTCTCTGTCGAACCTAATCGTCCTAGGCCCTTCGTTGCTTCTTTCATACCTGTCATTCCGGGGATCCTCGTATGCATTTCTGGCGTTTGACCTGTCATATCCGCCCAACTGCCTTTGTCCGTATCTCTGTTGCGGTTGCGAGTACTGAAACTGGGGTTCGTTGTTATATCTTACCCTGTTGTACCGGTCGTTCCTGTTGTACGAAGAGTTCCGTCCTCCGCCACCGTTCCTCGGGTTCCATGCTGCTACCCTTGCTGTGCTCACTGCACAATCTCTGGACATATGACCTCTCTGCCCACACCTGTAACAGATCACGGTAAGAGTGGGGCCTTTTCTATTAGGCAGGGCCGGGTTTTGTAGGGATTGTGCAGCCATCACGTCAGGTTCGGTAACTCTTGTGACCGGGAAGATTGTCATGGCTGAGGTTGCGTCTTGTAATAGGCTCTCGTAGGTCCTGGCTTTTGTGATTGCTTCGGTGGCCGACGCCGGCGAAGCTGCCTGAACATAAAAACGCAACGCCGGTTTTAAGCGATGTTGGAACTCCTCAAGGAACCTCTGGTTCACTACTTCCTCTGACTTACCAATGCAAAAGCCCCTGACTAGCTTCATCAATCTAACAGAGAAATTCTGCACTGATTCACTCAACTCCTGAGTGCAACCCGCCAGCCTCTGTCGTGCTAGATTTAGCAGGTCTGGGGAAGTTACTACCGCTTTTACCGCCTCAACAACTGCCATGTAGTCTTTGATCTGTTCTATGGAAAGGGTCGAAATGGCGTCTCTAGCCCTACCGTCCAAGTGACCTATTAGCTGGGCTGCTTTTTGCGCCTCGTTTAGGGTTGATGGAGACATTCTTATCAAGTCCTCAAACCTTCGAATCCAAGCTGTCCAGTCTAGCTCATCTTCTCCCGTGAAAAGGGGTAACGACCTCGACCCGTCATTTTTCCCGAACGCGTCTAATGCTTTGACCACGGGTAGTTGGTCGTCCAGCCTTTTTGACACTTGAAGCACACACTGGTTCACTTGGCTAGATATGTCCCTTCTTATGGCTAGTTCCCTCTCCTCAATCTTTGACAATACCGCTTCTATCGGATCTATATCATCCTGAAGTCTTATTCGTGACATATTTGTAACTAGACTACCTGGGCTTTTGCTTCCCGCGTCCTCTAGTTGTGCCTCCTCGCTGCCTCCATTTCTGCGACCTGGTGTCTCTAACGATTGCGACCGACAGCTACTTCCGCCAGTACCCCTCTCTCCGGAGTCGATCGTCTGCTGGATCGCGGCGGTGATTGGTGAAATTGGAGGGTTTTGCATACTAAACCTGTTATTTACTGATCGTCCGAAGGAGGGTCCGAATGGACCCTCCCCTGACTGGGGGCTCTCCGTCGGCGTCTCGTTCGTGTCCGGCGGTCGTCCTTGGATGTTCTCGAGGCTTCTGCCACTTCGCAGCTTCATCGCTTCCTGAAAGCGGAAGCTGCCTACTTTGAGTCTTATTAAAGGGAACAATGACGATCAGTCATCCAGGGATGTGGGAGGGGCCTGCAGCCTCTCCCTGCTCGAGAGTGAGAGAGAATGGGAGAGAGAGAGAAAAGGGGTGAGAGCGTTATGCCTGCCGATGGGATGAGATAGATGTATTGGGTGAACTGTCCGTGGCTCACTTAAGATTTCTGCGCTGATAAAATTCTTCTTTATCTCCCGTTTCCTCTGATAAAAATTCCTCTCTAACCTTTGGAATGCCTTTTAGTCTGGGATGTGTTTAGTACTTTTGAAAACTACTGGTTGGAATGTGGCATTTGTCGGGGACTTTTTGAAATAATCTCACAGCTGAATCATTCCCAGACCGCAAAAGCCCCCTTTTTTTTTTCTAGAATCTTTCTAACTTACTTCAGATTTAATGGTAGAAATGGCATCTCAGAGCGACTCCTTTAAAAATAACATGGTGAAAAGAGACAGAGACGATTCTCAAAACAAAAGCCTTTTAGACTGGAATGTCGCTTCCTTCGTCAGATCACGGATCTGAACCAATCTAGAAAGAATTTTTTTTTTTTTTTAGTACAAAGGAAAGGAAGAGAAAGAAAAAAAAGTTGCCTTCCTTTGACTAATCCAGCTCTCAGAAAGAGAGAGAGAGAGAGAGAGAGAGAGAGAGAGAGAGAGAGAGAGAGAGAAGGAGAAAGAGAGAGAGATACAGAGGCACATTCTATTCGTCATCTCGCAAAGAGCGTGCACCGCTACGCCAGGAGAGTGTTAGAGGCGATGATATATTGTATGGTGAGATTGAAAGAGCAAAGCCTGGCTGAAATAGTACGAGGTCTACTGTAGGTAAAGAGCACGGAAGTTAGGCGGGTAGAGATATGTCTGAGCGAGAGGAATAGACGTAAGTACGTAACTCGCTCTTTTCACAAAAGAAATGTGCCATTAATCGGGGGAAATGTGAGCATAAGGCAACTTTTCCGAGGATAACCTATCAACAGTCAAGAAACGTACCGGCAAAAGCTTTGTCCTAACAGGTGGAAATTCACATACGCTACCAATGTTTTGGCCTGGGAGAGTCACCCTATACTCTGGCTCTCCACTGCTAACGGTTTAGCAAATGTAAGATGAAAAGTAAAGAGAGGGAAAATATAACTCTTCTGGTTCAGCGACATGAAAACACGAACAGAAAAAAAAAACAAAATGAAATATTTCTTCTCTCTCTTTTTTTTTTCTAACTGGGTATAATGAAAATGAATGAACAATCGCGTCACATGAAAAGAGCGAAAATAATAGGAACTTGAAGAGCTTACTTAGCATTTTCGTAATAGCTACACATTAATTACTGAAGACGTTTTAGCACCAATAAGTTCATATGACTCAACCTGACGTGGAATAATATTCTCTCAATCTTGCATAAGGAGGAAAATCATGACATGAATCCAAAGTTAGCATCACATTGACACAAAAAGAAATCTTACGATAATCAGGAATGAGATGACCTTTTGAATAATTTACTTAACATACGCGCTTTAACTTCTAAAGAAACGTTTGCAATGATAAGTTCCTCTGACTCGAGCAAGGCACCTCTCTCTTTTCTCTTTCTCTTATCTTTTCTTAATTGGCCGAACGGCCCAGACAACAGTGTTAACAGCCGCGCAACCATATGCCTATGACCTCTGAAATTGATACGGTCTCTCTGAGACATAAACAAATTTGCGCCACAAACACGATAGAATAAACTGGACTTACCATTTGGAGTACATTGTGTACGCTGCTTCTTGCTACTTGATCCTCCAAAGAACCCAGTATCATCTTCATTCTCCCTCTTTTTCCCATTTCGCTTCCCTCTCTTATTTCTTTCTTCTTCTTCTCTTTTTTTTCCGTTATTTTTTTTTCTTCTTTTTTTTTTCCTAAACTTTGGTTATTATAAACTCGGGGTGGCGCCCCCCAGAGAGGGAGCGCCTCCCGAAGTGGGTCATCACACGTCACCTCCAGCTATCAACACCAGGACTCTCTCTTCTCGCTCTGCTTCTCCCCCTTTTTTTTCTCTTTTTTTTTTTTTTTTTTGGTACCTTATATTTTTTTTTTTGCAAAGATCTAACGTTAACTGGCCAACCTAGTACGTGATCCTAGGATTTTACTTCAAACTCACCGGTCCTCCTAGTACGTTTTCCCTAGGGCATTACACAAATCACCGGTCTTCCTAGTACGTTTTCCCTAGGGCATCAAAACTCACCGGTCCTCCTAGTACGTTTTCCCTAGGGCCTCCTAGTACGTTTTCCCTAGGGCATTACACAAATCACCGGTCTTCCTAGTACGTTTTCCCTAGGGCATTACACAAATCACCGGTCCTCCTAGTACGTTTTCCCTAGGGCATCACAACTCACCGGTCCTCCTAGTACGTTTTCCCTAGGGCCTCCTAGTACGTTTTACCTAGGGCATTACACAAATCACCGGTCCTCCTAGTACGTTTTCCCTAGGGCATCCTAGTACGTTTTACCTAGGGCATTACACAATCACATCAGCAACACACACACGCGCAAACACACACACGCGCACACACACACACACGCGCTAACACACACACAAAAAAAAACACGACGACGGCGCTCGCATTTTTCCCCTTAACCCACCCCTTAACTTGTTATAATGTAGAAAATTAAAGAGAGTTAAAAGGGCGTCAAGACGGGACACCAAACCTTCCCCCGCGGCTCTCTAAATAAGAACCACTCGCTGCTACCAGTGAGAGTCCGCGGGTTTTAGTGTGGTGTCCCCTGTCTTGTGGCCCCGAACCAGAACATGAGGGATTGACACGTTTATTAGATTAAGACGTCGTAACATGGATACCGAGAATAATTATATTAACGTTATGTTGTAGAATATTAGAAGCGACATTAACATTATGTTGTAGAATATTAGAAGCGACAATGACAATGGGGGATTATTACGTTACGAATAAAGTGCATAGGTAAGAGGGGTGGGGGTGAGCGACCGGGCCCGGTCTCCTCACTGCCTAGCGAAGGGGCGTATTTATATGTAGCGCCCGGCACGAAGGCGTGGTCTCTAGCTTACATTCTCTCTGGCTTATGAGCTCTATCCAGAGAAGGGCGGCTTGCTATAAAGACCTATCCTATGTTCACAGTTATAATAGGGAAGCGGGATTAGCAATACAGAGCTACCAGATATTCACACTATGCACTATGTCCAGAGCTGTCTGGAGCAGAGAAGGTGAAGTGGAGAACAGTTTAATATCGTCGGCGTACATGAAGCAATACACATCATCCGGAAGAAGATCACAAATATCATTTATAAATACAGAGAAAAAAAGTGGGCCAAGGCAGCTTCCTTGTGGTACTCCGTTTGGACATGACTTGGCGCTAGATAAGCAATCATCAATTTGAACGCGAGAAGTTCTCTCAGATAAAAATGATCTGATAAGGGAGAATAAAGATGACTGAACACCAAGGCGATGAAGTTTGTGGAGCAGAAATCTGTGATCAACATTGTCGAAAGCTCTTGAATAGTCACAAAAAACATAATCAAGAATATTGGAACCACGTGTAGGAGAGAGCACAAACTGGGTTAAATGATAATCACACAAGAATTGAAGGAAGCAGTTAGAGATAGAACAATTCATAGGGGCTGTGATGGTCGCCCAGTCTATATTTGGAAGATTCAGATCGCCACAAAGAATGGTTGGAAAGGGCAGGGAACAATGTATAGAGAGAAAGTCAATAAGCTGCTTCGAATCATCGATTGAAGATTGAGGAGCACGGTAGCATGAAACAAGACGAATACGAGGGAATGGAAACAAAAGTGTTGAGCTTGGATAGATATCGGTTACGATACATTCGATAGATCCTTGTGAGAATGAGGATATGAGTACGGGTGAAAGGCTAGAGTTGATCAATAGGAGAGAGCCTCCACCTCTATCACAATCTTTTCTATCTGCTCGGAAGACAGAGAACGGAAGGCCATCGGTGAGAGCTGAGTCGGGGTCATGGGAAGAAAGCCATGTCTCACAGACAAACAAAATACTGACAAAAGAGGATCTCAACAAATGATAAAGGTCATAGAGCTTATTCTTTATCGAGCGAGCATTAAATGACATACACTTAAGAGAACTCACTTTTGTCGCCTTATCCTATTTACGAGAGGATAGCGTTCTGGTGGTCTTGGTTCGGGTGCTTCTTCGTAGCGTTTTCAAATCAGTCGTGGCTTCGTTCTTCTTGGCTAGGACAATCGACGTTCTACCAGAAGACACATCGGAGTATAGAGGACGAGGAATAAGCGATGAACGAGGGCGAGAAGGGGATTTTGGGACTAGGTCTGAGACGGTTTGATTGGAGACGAAATACACAACCTCGGTGTTCGAGGGCTGAAACGGCGTCGTCTGAGTAGTTGAGAGGGACTTTCTTCCGTTTTTCCAGTTCTGACGAGAGAGGACAGGCTCCAGGTGAGAATCAACCAGTCTGACGGAAGGGTTAGAAGCGTCGAGGGAGATACGTTTACAGTCACGTTCAGCGATAAGTTCCGCGGGAGAAAGATCAGATCTGTGCTTATGTACTTTCATATCGTCGGCAAAGACCTTTATTTTACAAGAAGAAGAGGAAATTTTAGAAACAATATCTGAAGTGAAAATGATGAAAAGTAATGGGCCGAGAACACTGCCCTGGGGGACTCCACTGCTCACAGTGAAGCTATCGGAAAGTGCGTCTCTAACCCTAACTTGATAGGTTCTGTTACTTAAGTATTCTTCTATCCAAGAAACTATCTTAATTGGAAGTTGATATTCTTTGAGTTTATGGATAAGTTTAATATGAGAAACTTTATCAAAAGCCTTTTCAAAATCGAAGTAAATTACATCTGTAAATTTCTTCTTATCAATCTCTGATGTACATTCGTCTAGAAATAAGAGCATAAGTTGTTCTATGGATCTCTTGCGACGAAAGCCATACTGGTCATCATGAAGAATATCATTTCTTTTACAGTGATTATCAATTTCTTTAGATAAAACTTTTTCGAATATAAGACAGAAGAGAGAAGTTATACTAATTGGGCAATAATTAGATGTACTGTTGAAAGGGGGCTTCTTTTTGACTGGAGTCACTATAGAGTGTTTCCATCTTTGGGGGATCTGAGCCTTCTGATAGGAGTCGTTATATATGATTTCAAGAGGGATGGATAAAGGTACGGCAATCTTTTTTATAAAGAGCATGTTTAAATTATCTGGAGTACTACAAGAGGAGATTGGATACTTTTCAATTAGATCACAGATTTCATGACGTTTAAATAATGGTGTTTCTGGATCCAATATTGTTTTGATAGGAGAGGGTTCAAAAGGAGGAAGTATTCCATTATCTTTAGTAAAACATTTCTGAAATGTTCTAGCAAGAAGATTAGCTTTTTCTAAATCTTTAGTCATAGTAATACCAAGCTCATCTAGTAATATATCAACACCATTCTGCTTCTCTGTGGTGTTTGTTCTAATGAATTTGAAAAACGAGTTTTTGTTCTTGCTATTCACAATAAATTTTTCAAGGCTACCATTAAATTTATCTACATACTTCTTGCACTTTTTACTAGCTCTAACATATAACTCATAATCGGCAACAAGTTCACTAGAGAGGTATTTGTTCCACAAGTGAAAGCGTTTACGCTTAGCTCTTTCTATATGAGAGGGAAGAGGAGCGTGAGTTGATAGACTCACCTTCTCTAGAGGAGCAAATTCTGTCACACAACTGTCTAATACCAATAATAGCAATTCATACTTGCTATTGGTATCATCGCTTAGACTTAAAATGGAATTCCAATCTAAGTTAGATAAGAAACAGAGTAAAACTTCGTATTTTATTTTATGGAAATTGAGTCTATAAGAATATAAGGGAAACTCATAGAATAAGGACAACTCAAATGTTATTGACTCGTGGTCAGAAGAACTAAAAGATGGGGTTACAAGTGAGTTTTTGACCACTTTGGGACTATTAGACAGGAGAAGATGAGGTGTTACATACATAAACATGTATCTTCTCCCTCATTACATTATGCTCTCGGTACATCCAGAAAGTTTAGAGCTGGTAGCTTTACTTCTCGCTCTCTCCTCTCTCTCTCTCTCTCTCTCTCTCTCTCTCTCTCTCTCTCTCTCTCTCTCTCTCTCTCTCTCTCTCTCTCTCTCTCTCTCAATATGGAGATTTACCGAGAAAAAATAGATGAAGTGCGAAAAAACAAACAATGTATGTAACTTCTGTGGGGATTTTGAGGCTCTCGAATCTTGAAAAAGGAATGAAATTTATCAGTAAGCAAAGCAATCAATCAAAAGGCGCGATTTATCTTTTTGGAAGACTGGAATTATCAGTATTGATTGGTCAAACAAAGACTCTGAGTGAGCAGAAAGTCTGTTATAGAACATATAACAGACTCCTAGAAAAAACTGAGGAAGATTTGAGACGAGAATGCTGATAGTAAAGTTAAGGGAAAAAAAAAATTTTTTTAAAGGTATAAGTTAAATAAATGTATATAACATTTAACATTTTAGAGATTGACAAAAGCGTATAAGAAAGGGTCCTTTCTCCTATCAAGAGAAAAAGGAAGTGAAAGCAAAAAATAGGAAACCTTCATTTAATAGAAAAATGTGGGTAATTCTTTTAGAAAACTTTTTTTCCTGTTTTTGATGTATACGTATAAAACTTTTTTCATTATCGAAATCGTGACCGCCGTTCTCGCATCTCAAGTATTCACTTTACCTGTGATGTCGTAAACCGATTTTAAAGTAGTCGGATAAATACTTACTTAAATTTCTTACTTTCACATTATATCTTTCACATATACATAATTTCTTACGTTTTCTCTTCAATTTTGTCTCTTTTATACTTCTAACAAAATTCTGTAGTCTTTATGGGGAAACGCGGGTCGATGACTCTCAGTTTTTCGCGCCATTCTAAACAAAGTTTGCGTATTATACAGGGTGGCCCATATATTCGGCAACCAATCTTTCGGCGTTTATAATTCAATTCACAGTGAACGTTGAGCTCCAATTTTTACATATGTTCTTTTCACATGTGTTTTTATTACATGGTAGAAATTTCATTTCATTCGATCAATTCTCAAAAGAATGGTTGCCGCTCATAGAGCACGCTCTGTGATTGTGGACTTGCACAAACTTGGTCGATCGAATACGCGCATCGCTAAGGATCTCAACGTCTCTCGCAATCTCGTCTGGAAAACAATCAAACGGTTTGAACAGGTCGGTACACTTGTTGACTTGCCCCGAAGAGGTCGTCCTCGATCAGTGCGAACCCCTAACAAGATTGAGGCCGTGAGGAAGCGAGTCGGTCGAAATGCTAGGCGTAGCATGAACAAAATGGCCTCCGAAATTAACTTATCACACACGACTCTTCAAAGAATCGTTAAAGAGGATTTGAGGCTCACCCCATATCGTACTAAAAAGGCTGCCATTCTTACCTTGAAGAACAAGGAGGAGAGACTCAAAAGGTGCCGCGCTCTAATCCTCCGGACGCCTGTGGAAGAGACCTACAACCCTCAAAATGTGCGAGTGCTTGCTCGGGACTCACAGGCAGCTAATGCAGCAGGTAGAATCGTTCATAGAGCTTCCCATCCTGCACAAGTCATGGTTTGGGCCGGAGTGTCCGCCACTGGCAAAACTCCTCTTGTTTTTGTCGAACCCGAAGAGGTCGTCCTCGATCAGTGCGAACCCCTAACAAGATTGAGGCCGTGAGGAAGCGAGTCGGTCGAAATGCTAGGCGTAGCATGAACAAAATGGCCTCCGAAATTAACTTATCACACACGACTCTTCAAAGAATCGTTAAAGAGGATTTGAGGCTCACCCCATATCGTACTAAAAAGGCTGCCATTCTTACCTTGAAGAACAAGGAGGAGAGACTCAAAAGGTGCCGCGCTCTAATCTTCCGGACGCCTGTGGAAGAGACCTACAACCCTCAAAATGTGCGAGTGCTTGCTCGGGACTCACAGGCAGCTAATGCAGCAGGTAGAATCGTTCATAGAGCTTCCCATCCTGCACAAGTCATGGTTTGGGCCGGAGTGTCCGCCACTGGCAAAACTCCTCTTGTTTTTGTCGAACCAGGAGTCAAAATTAACCAGGAATACTACCACCAGCATATTCTTCAAAAAGTATTGCTTCCTTGGTCTGCTTCCCACTACCGTAATACACCTTTGGTCTTCCAGCAAGATTCTGCGCCTGCTCACAAGGCTATCGGAACACAGGCATGGTGCAAGGCTCATTTTCCAGACCTTATCTCCAGCGCAGAATGGCCCTCCTCATCGCCCGACCTCAATCCGCTGGACTATTCCGTGTGGTCCTACCTTGAGAGCAAAGTCAATGCTCATCCTCACTTGAATCTGAAGTCTCTAAAAAATCCCTACAGGAGGAGTGGTCGAAGATCGACGAAAAGTACCTTCGTCCAGTGATCGAAGCGTTCCCAAAACGTACATAGAATCAATTTTAGAATCATTGTTGTTTCGATACAGTGCAACATCGCGTGGATCAGTTTTTTGTCCTTGGCAGTGTAGTGCGAACTTTTTGTGATAAACTAGTGAGAACATCTTTTAACTTAATTTAAAAGTTTTAAGTCAGATCCTAAGAGAGAAAGTTTTTTTTTAAAATTTGGTATAGGACGCCCTTGTTCAACTTTGAGAGTTTTTTTGTGTTCTGGTAATGCGCTAGCTCTCTTTGTCAAAAAACCTGAGATGATTGGGTTTGATATCGCTGGGTTTGATCTAGCTTCTGTACATTTGTTAGTTTTTTGAGATAGGTCTTGCACTTTTTTCTCTTTTTTCGGGAGATGAGCTCGAGGATTCAGAGACATTCTTATTCTTCCCTTACCCCCGGAACGGCTGCTATATAACAGCAGTAAATCAACCATTCATCATTCTCCACTTGTCCCTTTTTCCTGAATGGCCGACTGTCAATAGCCCTTATCCTTTCTTCTCATTTCCCCTTACTGCTTCCAGGCTCTTCAAACCGTAGCTCATCAAACTTCTACTGAACTAAATCTTCCCTTACCCCATCAAGCTCTACATTGCGAGAAAATAAAAACTTGAAAAAAAACTTGACTCATTCTGGACAACGTTTTGACTGGTTTTGATGAGACCTTTAAAATTTTTGCGCGATTGAGCAAACACGATTGTTGCTTAGCTTGAAGCATCTTATGATTTCCCATTTCTCAAAATGGTCTCCACACGATTTTCCATTTCTCAAAATCTGAGTACTTCGGTTTAAAAAAAAAAACAAAACCTAGTCCTTCCATTCGAAAAATTCTCCAGGCTTACAAACCAATCATTCACATCAGACGTCCAGCGGTTTTCATCGAAGCCGTCTACGCGGCCTTTTTAAAAGCTTTTTCAGAAAAAGTGTGACACCCCAAACGTGATAAGTCTCGTTCAAGTTTGGTTTCATAGTTTGATCTTTAAAAAAAAATTTCGGATGCTATGCGTTATTGTCTCTTGATAACATTCAAATTATTCGCTCAAGTGTGTCCCTTCTTGAGCGGTTAAACTCAAAATGGAGCATAGCGAAGTCTTTGTGACGTAGGTGAATTGTATAATGACAGTGAATCGTGTGTACATCCCATATTCAGGACACGCTTGGACCAAGCCTCAAGAAGATTATAAGGCTGATGAATCACTGAAATGAATGTCTGCATGTCAAATGAACGAATCAAACTGTGTGAATGTCAAATGAATGAATCACCGAAATGTGTGAATGTCAATTGATGAATCACCAAAATGAATGTCTATTCCAATTATTCCGTCTCGGCTAGATGTTCTCAGTTTATAGAGAGGGAGAAAAGTTTTTGTGAAAAGATGAATCGTCTTCGTTTCTTTTCTTCCTTCATCTATAACGAAAGTGATAAGAAACAGCACGAAAATGATTTCGACTTATATCTGATTTTGCTTTCGAGACTCGAACTTTAAAGGACTCGAATTGCTTTCGAGACTCGAACTTTAAAGGATTGAAAATTCCCTCTTTCTTGAATTCGGTTTTCAAGATGTTCATGTTGTCAACAAAAACATGATTTCCACTCCTTCAGTCTCTCCAAAAAACTCTTGCATTGTAATCATAAGTCTCAAAAGCAAATGACTTTATTTCAATCTACAATCTGATCAAAATTGTAACCCATGAATACTGTGGAAGCTCAAGCACAAAACTACACGTTAGAGAATACCTCCTACACGTCGAATAATGAATAACTTATTCATTCATCACACTGGGACTAAATTTACTCCTTCACTCATACTTCTGTCTTATAAAACTCTATCAAGTTTATGCGGCTAGGCCTCGTGTTTTTTCACGATAAGCGGGCCAAGATTGTCTCCCGTTTGCTGATTGTGCTTAGCATGTGAGCCGTCGCAGTAGGGAAACTGCAATCATCAACGAGTTATAGTCATATTCCTTATAAACGAATTACGGAGAGTTATTTCTCATCGATGAGTTGTAGTTTGAGTTATTTCTCATCAACTAGTTATATTCAGAGATTTTCTTTACCTAATTCTCCCATCATTGGATGACTTTCAATAATTTTATTGATCGTGCCAAACCAACAAAAAAAAGCAGGCCTTCGGGCGAGAACGAACCCAACCAACTCTATCTCTCTTACCAAGTGCGAGCACCTCTTCACTATACTACCGAGGACACATTGTATTCCTTGCAGCTTCGCTATTTGAAAGGCTTTGTTTATAACTTTTCTTCTGGACCTGATAATCTCTTTTTCTTATTCTTCTTCCGTATTTTCTGTTTCTTTCTGAGAGATAATTTCTTGAACTCTTGACGAAGTTTGTAAAAAAAAACATTCATCAAACTATTCTAAAGGACACTCCTGGACGCGACCTATGAGCCAACGAAATCTTAACCAACCTAAAATCATTGTGATAAACAACTAAATAAGAAATGAATAAAAAAAGTTGTGACATTCTCCAGGGTGTTTCTTAGCACCCACCCAACTTTTTTCGAGCGCATAGATTTCTGAAAATTCAGAGTTTAAAATTCAATATTTTCAATGATTTGGACTTTCCCTACACAAAAGCCGAGAAAAACTTTTTTCCAAGTGCATAGATTTCAATGTTTTTCGGGGTTTTTGAATAGCGCATAAATTTTTCTACCCGCATTGCAGATGAGAGAAACATCCTGACCTTCTCACTCTTCCAGCAGCGACAGAAAGCCTTCTTGTCACCGATGTCT
Source organism: Allodiplogaster pararmata (assembly GCA_964056735.1). Lineage (NCBI taxonomy): Eukaryota > Metazoa > Nematoda > Chromadorea > Rhabditida > Diplogasteridae > Allodiplogaster > Allodiplogaster pararmata. The sequence goes on from OZ057404.1 coordinate 4,213,920, forward strand.
TCCATATCGACCGTATCGACAACCTTGAAATTAATATCATATCTGTTATAAGGGTCGAGTTTGCCAGAATAGGAGGCTTGCTTCGGAAATCAGGCCAGGGTCCCCGGGGTTTTTTAGTGTGCAAGAAAAGGTCCCCGGGGTTTTTTAGTGTGCAAGAAAAGGTCCCCGGGGTTTTTTAGTGTGCAAGAAAAGGTCCCCGGGGTTTTTTAGTGTGCAAGAAAAGGTAAAGACGCCCGTTTAAGGCGGAAAATTTTTCCACTAGAGGTGATAAAACTATGATAAAAAAGAAACCCGCGAAAATTTTGTTTTTGTTTTACATAAGGGTCCACCCTATTGATTTCGAAAACAGAGGTTCGCCGACAGAAGGTCAGACATGACTATTTAACCCCTCATGACTATTTAACCCCTCGCTTTTCATCGTCGAGAACTCAAGGTGCGTACAATAATATATTACCAAATCATGAGAATTAAATCCACTGAAGATTCACCAGAAAATGATCTTTTCTGTGCATTTTCCTAATCTGGAAATCATTATATCATTTTCACCCCTTCAAGATGTTCATTATCTTCCTTACCTGACTGAACTCAATTACCTAAATAATGTACTTCCGCATCATCAGCATACCTTTAAATAGTTACCGTATTTTCGTATCGCCCACCAGATATGTTGACGTCTACATGTTCGCGCCGGAAATGATCTATATTCTCTTCTCCTTCCATTCTTTTTCACTTTGAATTTACTTCTCTTTTCATTCTTTTCCCATCCCTTTCTCAACTCACTCGGCGCGTATAAACATGCCCGAGAGCGGTCTCATTCAATGCATACCCTTACAATAGGTAGCTCTCATTTAATGCATACCCTTACAATAGGTAGCTCTCATTTAATGCATACCCTTACAATAGGTAGCTCTCATTTAATGCATACCCTTACAATAGGTAGCTCTCATTTAATGCATACCCTTACAATAGGTAGCTCTCATTTAATGCATACCCTTACAATAGGTAGCTCTCATTTAATGCATACCCTTACAATAGGTAGCTTTAATGCATACCCTTACAATAGGTAGCTCACCTGCACTCTCGAGAAAAACTTCAGAATTACCACAGATTCAATGAAGATTATTGATTGATTGAGACTATTGAATAGCGAGCAAAACTTAACAGTTTTGAATTTTCGTATCGCCCACTCGATCTCTATTTTCTGCCTCCCTTTCCTATAACTTCTCCTTTTTCTGGGAAATCCCACTCGAAAAAAGTCCCCCCCCCCGAAGTTACTGACATTTGCAGGTAATATATGATCCAAACACGATACCTTTTCTGCTTCAAAAAAATTCCACTCAATATGATCAGCTGTATTCTGAAATTGTCTTGAGAAAATTTATTGAAGCACTATAAAACCTTGGAGTTTCCCAATTGATGTTTCGTGTTCGTGCGGCGAGGGAAGAAGGAATTGATCTACAACGAACTTTTTCATTTCTCTAGCTCAACTCATAGCCAGAAATCGATGACAAGCGAGAAATTAGTCTTTTCACATTCAAGGTTTTGAAGTTTTCATGTTTTCTTCGGAAGTCTTTCGAAGTCATTACCTATTCCATTCCCTTCTCCTTTCTATTATACCATGTAAGTGGTGACCTTACAAGCTATCCTATAGAGAAAAATAAATTTGAATGCGGTTTTAAAAATTTCCATTTTTTCCGCATCATGGCGGGCCTTTGTTTCTCTAACCCGCACTGTGTGTGAAATCTATGCGCAAATTTATGCGCTATCCAAGAAGGCTAGTGAAACAAACGCTCTGTTCTCGTGCTCTCTTCTCTTTCGAGGATTGTAGTTACCTCATGACTAGAGATCTTGACATATTATTTATATAAATATATACAATATATAAATGTATAACTATAAATATAAATGACAATATATAAATGTATAACTGCGGGTAGGGAGAAACAGCCTTCTTTGTTTCAATATACGACGAAAATAGCTCTTCATTAACATTGTAAACTGTAACACCAAACCCCTTTTTTAATGATTAAACTATTATAGTTCGTCATATATAGTATTTTCATTTTTTTTTCAATTGCTTACTTTTTCGCTGGCTGGGATTTGAATACATAACATTCTCTTCCGAAAGATAACAGCTTTGATCCGATTGTAACGAAAAACAAAAAAATATGATTAATAATTAAGCTCTCGGTTCTATATCATATTATATCCTCAACCAAATTCAATAACTCAACTTTTGAAAAAAATTTGTAGGGTTTTTCGGGGTTCCATGTTATTTTGCAGAACGTCGCTTTACAGTGCGTCACCTTGCACTGGTCACTTTGCAGAGCGTCCCTTTGCATCGGACACTCTGCAAAGTGTCACTTTGCAGAGCGACACTTTCGATTTAGTAGTTTGAATTGGCAGGTTATTTGACTTATGTATGCATTAAGTGGTTTTTTCTCTCGGTTTTTTTTCGGGGTTTTTTCTCTTGGTGATCTCGGTAATCGGTGATTTTTCCGAAAGTTTCTGTTACTCATACAGTCTGACGCAAAGCTCATTTCTTCTTTTAATGTAGATTTTACTGATGTCAAAATTACATTAAAAAAAACTTGAAAAAAAAACTAAATAGAGAGCATGGGGTAAAGTTGAAAATTTTCCCTCACAGTGTGGTGCATTAGTAATGATTTGGCGTGTTTGGTGTGCGTGGCGTACTTTAGTAATAGCCGCAAAGTATCGCTCTGCAAAGTGATGCTCTGCAAAGCTTCGCACTGCAAAGTGACCGATGCAAAGGGACGCTCAGCAAAGTGACCGGTGCAAGGTGACGCACTGCAAAACGACGGTCTGCAAAAAAACGTGTTACCGTTTTTCGGTGTTTGTGAATTGGTTTTTTTGTGAAACAGACTAGGTATCCAACAGCCACTCCCCCGACAAAGAGGCCGGTGCCGCAGAAAACCATTTTCCAGCAATTATCGCACTCCGCAGAAGGCATCGACGATTGAGGAGCTGCAAAACAAACACACCATAGGTAAGCTATTTATTCTACAAAAAAAAATATAAATTTTGAAAACCGACCGCTTACTCAAGCGATGAACCTTCATAAAACATCAGCCGAAACTCCTCTATACTTTGTAACGGCCAGTAGAGGCGCCAGTAAAATAGCCTCTCGCCCTTCTCCGGTTAACGGATGTTGTTGTTTTTTGCCCATAGGTCTTGTCGAGGGGAGTCCTTTGGGATAGGTTGGTGAGGATCCTTTTGAGCCCGGAGATATTTTCTCCGTCTACACTCGCACCGCAGTCGGCGATCCGGTTAACGGATGGGTCTGGCGAAGAGGATAGCCGACTGCGGTGCGAGTGTAGACGAAGAAAATTTCTCCGGTCTCAAAAGGATCCTCACCAACCTATCCCAAAGGACTCCCCTTGACAGGACCTATGGGTAAACAACAACATGAACCTTCATCGTTGGATAATTGAAATAAAGTAAGAACTCAGCAAATGCTGACCTAAAGGAATAAGTTGGTCTCACTCACGAACTAGCAGATGTCCCGGATAAATCATTTGACAACCCGACATTTCGCATCCGAATTTCACATAGCGATATTTCGCACCGCGACATTTCGTAGCCAATTTTTTACATTGAAAATTTTGACAATCGACAAAAGAAGGTTAGAGTATTACCTTTAGGGTATTATCGTTGAAGGCAATTTTTCAGGCATTTGACAGAAGAACGTGAGGTTTGATATAATTCGCACTACATTTTTCTGTTCGCTTTTTTTTGCTCTGGCTCAGGCTTTCAGCTAATTTTCACTGTTTTTTTTGCTTAGGCTTAGATAAAAGTAACGCTGACGAGGCCGTACGGCTTAGGCACGAGAACAATCTTTGTTGAGTGTGTGGTGCAATATACATCCACCCCCACCTTTTTTGTCGAATGCAAAAATTTTTTTGTCAATCAAGAAAATTGTACTAACCTCACCTTCTTGGCTGCGCAATGCTTTGCTTACCAACCGTTTTTAACCGTGAAAAAGTAAAACTAATTTGCATACAAACAGTTAAAGATTTGCTCACATACAGTTAATTTTACGTTCATGAACGGTTGGTGAGCAAAACAGTGCGCAGCCTAAAAGCTTCGACCGATTAAGCAGAAATACTTGTAAAGCTCACCATAACTTTTTCCCTATTAGAAATTAACTGTACCCTGAAGTAAAAAAAAGACTGAAAAAAATAAATGCGCCTAAAGACAGATTTTCGCTAACCCATTTAGCAGAAGGGAAATTAGGCGAGAAGATGGGCAGTCACTGAAAAACTTTATAAATTATTAGAAAATGAGTGGCACATTTTATTTGAAAAGCTTCGAGAATAACGTAAGTTGGCACTTTTTCACTTTAGTGGCCACCCACCCTACCAGAGGTTCAATTGGGTCATACTTCTGACTTATTTACATTTACAAAAAAATATTTTTACATTAAAAAATTATTTTTACATTGAAGAAATTATTTTTACATTAAAAAACGCTTAGGCTTAGGAAAAAGTTCACGCTAACGAGGCCGTACGGCTTAGCTAACGAGGCCATATCAAGAAAATGACCCAATTGAACCTCTGGTAGGGGGGTACTAAAGTGTAAAAGTGCCCGAAAGTTCTTTATTTGAATCGGTGCCCAATCTACAAAAAACCAGCAAAGATTAATGGTATGCTCTGATAACATGTGTTTCATATCATGACTCAAGAGAACTCGGTAAACAGGTTTCCCGGTCACGAGAAGAGAAGAAACAGAGTTTTTATCAACTAGTTGTACAATAAAACAAGTTCTTTCTTCCGATGTACACACCGTCTTGTATTAGAAAACAGTCCGAATCAATTGTTTTTAACTTGACCGACTGCAAAAAAGTTTATTTGTGAAGAGAACTGCGTTCAGTAAAACATTAGGAACACAATAATCATATAACATGAAACATTTTCTCTGGAAAGAAAAAAAAATTATTTAAATAGTATCATTTCGTCCTTTTACCTGAAAAGGGTTCTTTTTGAGATCTTGACCGACTTATAAAATTATCTTTCCGGAAAGAAATCGACCCGCTGCTCTACAGAATTCGTAATTTCTTTGACTTCAGTTCCAATATTTCTTTCGGGTTATCACTAATTACTTTTCGTCAGCAAAGTTGGTGAATAAAAATACATCTGAATAAAATATACACGAGGTTAGATCGAGTCCATCGGGGCGTGACATAATGGTAGAATGCTCAACGATTACGCGAAGAGTCCCAAGTTTGACTACCACCAATGGACAGATCCACCTAACCCAAGGGGGTTAAGACATGTTGCTAGTGCTGTCGCACGAATCTGACTCTCCCCACTGCTGCCACACTCACTAACAGTGACGCAGCATGGAGCCACTGGTTCTGTAAGGATAGGTATGTCCCGCATCTCGAGAGTGCGTACCCCCTCGAGGCGGAAAAAGCGCGAGGAAGATTATTATAGATCGAGCGTATCCGTCTTTTTTCGTGTGGACAGCGTTACCAGAACACTACCGCGGACACTTTGCTCTCCTGTGATTAAATTATATTAAAGGCCCATTGACCTGATCTTAATTATTAACATATTTCCACAAAGACCACCTGGAATTGTTAAAAGATTTAAAGAGCGACCACTCTTCAAGCGATTGAGTCTGTATTAACGAAAAGCGAGCTGGGGCATATAAAGCTGAGCGTCTCATTATTCGAGACTCCTCCGCTCAAAGAACGGTATTCTTCAACTGTGTAGGTACAATATGTAGAACACACCCGAGGAGCAGCTTAGGCTTGATATACATAACGTTCCATCAAATAGGAGCTTATTGAATTGTTGTCACATTAAACAAAAGACAAAAGTAAATTGCACATTTTATTCTGAAACGTGGAGTTTTTTGAGAACGCTATTAAAAGTATTACAGAAGTCTGTTTCGCCTCAAACTCACACAGTCCCCATATGTAACGTTCAATAAAGTTCTCAATAAAGTTGCTGTGTACTATTTTTGTTTGCATCCGAGATGGTGTAAATCACAAAAATGTATGATGTGTTTCAGACCTTTTCAAAATTATATTTGAAAACAATCTTTTATTTTCTTGTCAAAGCATGGAAAGTAGCTGAGAACGTCGAGTGCAGGCTGTGGACTGCAGTGTTCTTCGAGCCTAAACCTAAGCTTTTCTGTATCCTCCAGCGGTCTGCTGTACTCCAGCCGTAGCTGCCATCCGCTCGGGACAGGGACAGTACGCGGCGTCGCTACCGGGAGTGCCAGCCTCTCCGTAAGTCCCTGCTCTACCGTCCTCGCCTTTGTAGCCATCATTGCCAGGCTGGCCGGGCTCACCGGTTGGTCCTTGGTTACCAGGAGTGCCATTGTTGCCCCGAGACCCTGGCATGCCTCCTCTTCCTCGTGGTCCTGCTTTTCCAGGTGCTCCGCGTTTACCGTGACCTCGCTTGCCGTTGCGGGCCTTACCTCCGTGTCTACCAGGTTGGCCAGGAATTCCGGGCTGACCAGCGTCTCCGCGATCTCCTCGGCGCCCTCTAAGACCATTCTTACCAGGTTGGCCAGGGAATCCGTTCGTACCATCATTGCCAGCGATACCTTCGTCTCCATCTGTTCCCGGGATCCCAGGAGGTCCCTCAGGGCATTCAGTGCAACCAGAACCCGTTGCATAACCATTTTCCGCCATCACTGCCATTCCATTCAAACCATTGTTGCCATCGACACCTTTGTCTCCGTCGGCGCCAGCTTCTCCCGGCGCCCCAGGGGGACCGATTGGTCCGGGAGGACAGCTGTTTGGTCCGGCGGCGCAGGCACAAGAGGATCCTTCTCGCTTGGATCGGTTTAAGAGTGAGGCGATTTCAGGCTGCGAGGAAGAACCGCTGGCGGAGTGAGAAGACGCAATCATCTCGGCCCATGCATCGTCCGCGTATACCTGAAGAAGAAGCTATTTTTGCTATTGAGAGAAAGGGTATGAGACATAAAAAAATAACCTCTATAAAATAGCATTTCTATAAGTTCACCTCAAACTAAACTCCATATCAATCAAATCAATCAATCAATATCTTCATATTCATTTTTTTGCGTTTCTCTGTGTTCTCGCTCTATGTATGTACATCGAAAACGTTAATTATAGTAAAGTTAACTTTTCGTATTTTTTACATGTTTATATAATATACAATTTATTACATAAATTCCATATAGTTATATGGAATTGTATGATTTATATATAACGCTTTGTATGACATTAAACATAAAATTAATAAAGGAAAATAAAATTCTGATGACATTATTAACAATAAAAATATAACCTATAATGACAGTAATCATTGATAATGAAACCTTGAACTCCTGCATGTCTCCGAGAATCTCCTCCTGGAAGGACCGAATGTCACTGAAGAGGAAGCCCACTGTCAGAAGGGACAGTATGACAACAGCGGCTGATGCCGCCGAGGCTAGCGTTGCCATGTAGCGGGCGATCATTTTCTTAATTCGTTATTGTAACGGTTCTTTTTGTTGCAAATTTACTAAACGTCATCGCTTCGGCATTCTGAAGTGGAATACACGAATAAACTTAATGGTGAGCTGTGTGGTGCAGGACGCTTTTACAGGGTGCGTAAAAAGTATTGCAACAAAGTTTGACCAAGCGGACACTCAAATTCAACTGTACTTTACCTCATGTTGAGGTGTTTTTTTTATTTTTCCCAATGTTTTCTGCGTATTTTGTCCAAAACTCGTTACAATCCGTTCACTTTGAAGGGTATGGTGGCCGCGAACAAACTGCGCACCGCGATCATCGCCATGCACACACAAAACCGGGCTCCCGCAGACATCGCTCGTCTTCTGAAACTGCACCGATCAACTGTTCATCGGGCCATTTCACGTTTCGAGGAGGTCGGAGGCACTGAGGACCGTCATCGGAAAGGACGCCCTGCGACGGTAACTGGCCGAAAAAACGTGAAGAAGATCAGAGACCGCATATTCCGAGATCCGAAGAGAAGCATGCGAAAAATGGGCCGCGAACTCCAGATTTTGGAGGGATCAGTGAGGAACATCGTTCACAACGTGCTCGGTATGAAGTCGTATCGGAGCAGGAAGCGTGCGCTGGTCAGCGACCAAAATGAAGCTGCGCAGGTGATGTTCTGGCGAGCGATCTGCTCCAGCGGCAAAAGTCCACTCGTCTTCATCGAGCCCCACGTCAAGGTCGACCGTCACGTCTACCTGAAAACCATCCTCCAAGATACTCTGAAACCCTGGGCAGATGCCCACTTCAACAGAGGCCACTACGTCTTCCAGCAGGACGGAGCCCCTTCACACACTGCCAAAACCGTTCAAGAGTGGTGCAAACTCTCGCTACCCGCCTTCATCGCAAAGGAAGAATGGCCCGCGTCGTCACCCGATCTGAACCCGCTAGATTACGCGATCTGGGGCGAAATGCAAGCCAAATTGTGTGCTGCCGCCCACCGAAGTTTGGATTCCCTCAAAGCCGATCTCAAGAAGTATTGGGACTCTCTCTCTCTCTCTCCGCAGTACTTGCGCGCATGCGTCGACGAGTACCAAGGCAGACTTCGTGCTGTCATTCGTGAAAATGGAGGCCGATTCTGATGAACTTTATACTCATCGTACATACCGGTGCTATGAATGAAACCTGTCAATTTACATTTCATAGCTTTTATGAAAAGCAAGATATGAAAACTTTTATGAAAACCAAGATCCGTGTTGCAATTTTTTTTACGCACCCTGTAATGGGAGAACATTAAGTATACACAACAGATTAGACAAAAAATTACTTGCACTTGGTCCAACAATAAGATACGTTTGAACATTACACATCTGTTTTTACAATGGAACAATCTCGGGCATGAAAATACCAAATGCTGTTAATTAAATACCAAAATACCTATGTTCATTTTTCATTTAAACTGATAACATTCACGACTTCCTTTTCAACAATATTAATATAGAATAAAAATTGCGAACTAAATAGATATTTGTCGTTTAAATCAGTTGCATTTACACTCCCAGTAGCTGTCTTCAAGTTATTATAAATTCGTACACTCTAACGAGAAAAAAACTTGAGTTTGGGGAGGAGGATCCGAGCAGTTCAGATACTGTATGAGATAATATTGAATCCAGAAATGGCTTTTACCACAGAAACTAACGATTTGAAAATACATAAATTGGGGGTTGTCGGAGAAGGGTTGTAAAAAGGGTTCGATACCTGAAAAAGGGTTATAACATAAAAACTCTCAACCAGGAACCCCTATCGCACCCAGAAAAACAAGCTAGTCAAAAAATTTCGAGCATATCACCTGTAACCGTCCTCTACGCTTTGATAAAAGTTCCATAAAATGGAATTGAAAGGAGAAGAAAATGTTCCGGAATGGGGAAATGCTTGTCAATCTTTCTTAAATACACGGCAATTGGTTCCATGTTTTGGTATGTTCTAGACCGTGATTCCAAGGCTACTCCTTGCTCCTCAGATTATCATTGCTGGTTCCAAGGCTGAGTCAGCCGCTTATCTCTTGTTTTATCTCTTTCTTTCGCTCTCTCTCCCTCTCCCATCATTTTTGCCTCTCTTTCTCTCTTTCATATCTGTATTTCTTTTTCTCTCTTACTTTGAATCACCTTATCTTCCTTACTCGCCCTCTTTCGCCCTATCTCTCTCTCATTTCTTGTTCCTCTTCTCTCTCTCTCTCTCTCCTACTCCAGAGATCAAAGTTTTGATTAATCTCCCAATTTGCCTCTTGCGCTGGACTTAACCTTCAGGTTCTGAGCTAATAAAACCTTTTTGCATGAACAGACGAAAACGCTCCGAGCGAAAACCTTTTAACTATGACACCTTTCTCTCTTCTCGTGGAACATCTAAAAACTTTCACTTTGGGAGTTTGACCTTTTCGCTTTCGGTGGACCGACCTTCATAGCGACTTGCTTGTAGAGCCGACCGGTTTTTTGTAGATCAGCATTGCGTCTCTCTCTCTTTCTCCCTCTCTCTCTTTCTTTCTCTCTCTCCCCTTCTCTCTCTCTCTCTCTCTCTCTCTCTCTCTCTCTCTCCCCCTCTCTCATGTTTACAGAAAGAGTTTCTGTGTTTACGGTCGGGTTGTAGAAAAAAGGAGCTAATTTTCAGCTTTTCATGTTCCCTATAGTCATTTAAATGACAACCATCTCAGTTCTTCACCATTGCTTTGACCTACCCCAAAATAAGAAGCTGGAACTCCTAGACTGTAACTTTTCATTTTACAGGGTGCAGCGAAAGTTCATGTGGACATTATTTTTTCCGATAAAAACTTCACGGATTGAGTAAATCGAACAAAATTTTCATCAAAGTTTATTCAAATAGTTTGGGATATAACTGCGTTTCCAAATTTCGAACAGCCCTCCTTTCTCCTTGACACAGGCGCGGAGTCGCTTGTGGAAGGCACCCACCGTGGTGGACAGGTAAGCGACGTCAAGATCATCCCACGCCTTCTGTAGGGCGCGCTTCAAACTTTACAAATTCTTGTGTGAGGAAGCATAGGCCTTGCTCTCAAGGACCGACCACACACAGAGAGAAAGGGCCATCCCGCTTCTGTCATGGTATGGGCCGGGATTTGCGCGACTGGCAAGACTCCACTCGTTTTCGTCGAGCAGGGAGTCAAAACGAATGCCAATAACTACCTGAACGACATTCTCATAATTGAAGTACTTCCCTGGAGCCAGGCTCACTTCGCGGGACGCAAATGAACGTTCCAGCAGGACTCTGCGCCCGCCCACAAGGCTAAAGTTGTGCAAGACTGGTGCAAGACCAATTTCCCCTCCATGATCACATCCGCCGAATGGCCTCCGTACTCACCTGATTTGAATCCTCTGGACTTCTCTGTGTGGTCGGTCATTGAAAGCAAGGCATGTGCTTCCCCCCCCCACAAGAACTTGGAAAGTTTGAAGCGCGCCCTACAGAAGGCGTGGGATAATCTTGACGTCACTTACCTGTCCACCACGGGGAGTGCCTTCCACAAGCGACTCCGCGCCTGTGTCAAGGAGAAAGGAGGGCTGTTCGAAATTTGAAAACGCAGTTATATCCCAAACTATTTGAATAAACTTTGATGAAAATTTTGTTTGATTTACTCAATCCGTTAAGTTTTTATCGGAAAAAATACTGTTCACATGAACTTTCGCCGCACCCTGTAGTAAAAACTGGGCAACTGATAACGTCATCGTTACCGTTTTTTATTGCTTTCATCATTTAACTGTACCCGAAATGCCTTAGCTAGTGTTTCGTACTTGTAAAAACCAAAAAATTAGTAAGGAAAATTACACATATATATTTGAAAGTATGAATATTCATACCTATTAATTATTACTATTCATAATTAAACGCACGTGTATGCATAATTTTACACTTTATAACTGTGAATAGTCATATGAAGTCCGGGCGTGGCATAATGGTTAGTGTGTTAGACCATTGTGCGAAGAGTCCCGAGTTCGACTCCCACCCCGGACAGATCCACCCAAACCAAGGGGGTTAAAAAATGTTGGTAGTGCTCATGCACGAATCTGACTCTCCCCACTGCTGCTAATCACACTAGCAGTGATCTAGCAGGCAGCCACTGGTCCTACCAGGATAGGTCTGACCTGCAACTCAGGAAAGCGCGTACCCTGCCGCGAGGCGGGAACAAGCGCGAGGAAGAAGAAGAACTGTGAATAGTCATACTTTTGAATCTGTATGAGACATTTTCCATACATATTTTAAGGGTGTGTATTCTCATATTACTTGAACACTTGATTTCACTATTTTTCAATTGTGATCGATAAAGATTAGTAAGATAGAGTTACACTCGGCTGTTTCTCTTTTAACTTCACTCGCGTTGACCTATTGGTTTTTCATTTCGGGTTTTCTTTCCCATGTACCGAACACAATGGTTCCTGTCGAACCTCTCATGAAATCTGATCAGATGATATCATCATAATCATTTTAAAAAATCTCTTTCTCTCTTTCTTCCCTTTCCTCTCTGTCCCTCTCTTTATCTTTTAGCTTCTATCGCTGTCTCTCTCTCTCTATCTCTCTCTCTCCTTCTTTATTCATCGGTCTGTGTTTAGTTTTATAAAATAAACATGATTGCTAAATAAAGTGCTCAGTTAAACACTTGAAAGGCAGTGACGCTTGGTTAAGACTACAAAATCAATCGATCGCTGAATAATTTTTTTCCTCTGAATAATGAATACCTGAAAGCGATTGTTATACTTACAGTACTATTCAAGTCAACTATACAGTACTCATTCATAAAATCGGTTGTAGTTCCCGTTCTTTCCATTCTCACCAACTCATTATTACTGAATCAATATGAACTCAGCTGAGTGAGTTCATATTTATTAAGTAATAAAGAGATGGTGAGAGCTTAATTATGAAAAAAAAATATAATTGGAGCTTGGAATATATGTTATGGCTAGAATTGATCAGGCGCTTTGAATTGATCACAAGTTAGCTTCTTTATATTTTTACATTAAATTTATGTTTACGTCAAAACTTTTCTTAAGCGGTCTCGTTAGCCTAAGCCGTACGGCTTTTATTAGCGTAAACTTTTGCCTGAGCGTAAGCGTTTTTTTAAATGTAAAATAATTCAAATAAATAAAAATTTAAAATTAATTTTTTTACATTAAAAACGCTTAGGCTTCGGCAAAAGTTTACGCTAATGAGGCTGTATGTAATGAGGCTAACGAGACCGCATAAGAAAAATTCTCCTATTTAGCCGAAAGAGCCATCTGAAAGCCGAAAGAAAGAGATTTGATCAATTTAAAGCGCCTGATCAATTCTAGCCATAAGATACATATACATATGTACATAATTCAAATTCTGATTATTATCAAGTGCTCTAAATTAACAACTCAGATTGAAAAGCATGTTTCACGGTGTGACCTGCGGCTTTGACCGTCTTCATTATTCAATGTATAAAAAAATTATGTGATGTGCATATAAAATACTTTTATCATGAACTATAACAACGCGAAACAATGAATTACTCTTTATTTTGTGAGCTATTACAACGTAAAAGATTATTTACTCATATTATGACGGAGTTATAGTTTAGGCAATGTCTGGAAAACTTTGGTACGTGTTCGCTGCGATCATCACGGTCGTGAATAAGTCACCGGGATTATTTTTTTTAAATGAAGTAATAGGTGAAACCTTGATTTATTCTACGAATCTATGACCCTAAATTTAGAAAAAAAACTCAGATCAAACTAACACGGCATCTGAAGAGCGGTGATTTCGGAAACAATATGCATAAAAAACAGAGCTGCATGATAAATACCTGCAAATCTGGCCTTTTATTACAAAGAATTGTGTTCATTTGTAGCTAACTGGAAAGAGAAGTGAGAGTTGAAGGTCGTGGATTCGGTTCTAACCCGCCAGCTTTGCAAGAATTTTGTTCAAGCAAGGTCCTATCCCCTATTTCCGTGTTTGGGAAAAACTGACTGAGGGTAAATGCTAGACTGTAAACATTGATACAGTGAATTCTCGAATAATATCTTTCGAGAGTCTTACAGAAGCTGATGATATTTTACCCCGCTTCATATCTCCAGAGAGATCTTTCAGAAAAACGTTACTTGAACTTGGTGGTATTTTAGAACTACCGTACTCCCCAGAATCGACATATATTCTTCCATTACTGTAATCTCTCAAAGCTTGACATTAAAAATATTTTAATGTCGAATCGGTGGTTCAATACTTTTTTCCGTAAAAACCAGAAACAAAAAATTCTACTCGACGGCTATGACCAACTTACTTCGAAAAAAGTCGTTGAGAAAAATTTTTTTTGAAAGGCTGATTAATTATAAAAAGGATCTTACAAAATTTTCCAGAAAACGCAAAAGCTTTCAAGTTTTTTTTCTCTCCATAGAATTATCAGCTTTTCAAGGTGTCAAATAAAATTATAATTATATCAAAAATCCGAATCACTATCATGAGAAGATCACATGAAAAAGGGTCAAAAAAAATTTTTTGTTGTTACAATCACGGTTATAGAAGAAAGCCCTGCATTATTTTGTGTTGTATTGCTCACAATGAGGATGAAAAGAATGAGCTATTCGAATGAAAAGATATATTGGCAAAAAAAATCTTTTTTTAAAAAATATACCGCAAAGAATTTTTCAACTGAAGTTTAGAATTTATACGACGATGAATATTTAGAATCTTATATAAGGATCACGTAGATCGTATCAAAATCACCGGCTGGAGCTTGGAATGGATCAAATAAACCGTTAACCATGTAAATGCAAAGAAATAAACTGTTTTTCTTCATTCCGATGAGAAGTGTTATTAAACTAGGACTTATTTGACTGCTATCTAAAGGTAGGTAGGAAGTTAGAATGAAAGGGTGGGTTCGAGGGTGAACTTACGTTTTGAAAGGAAATAGAGGTTTACACTTGTCCAGGTAATTTATGGTCACCCTGTAGATGAGAACAATGGGAGGGGAAAAGCTCATAGAAAACGATTCACTTAAGCGGAGTGAATCATTTTCCATTGAAATTTCAGGCTCTCAAAAAACCCTCTCTTAGCTGACATTTTCAAGGATTATGGGCATATTTGAGGACTATTGTGAATCAGCCAGCCGAGAGACGGGAGAGGCGACGGTTGAGACATGCGAATATGAAGTTTCAGGGTTTCTAGGGTATCGAATCCGGGAATCGCTTCAAATGCAGCATATGAGAGACTGAGAATAGTCAAGAGCGCTTAGTTAAACGAGTTAGACTCCTGATGGAAAAAAAAACAACTTAAAAGCACCGGGTGACCGGGTGAAATATATGAAGTTAGAGATACGATTGCGTACAGAAGGTAAATGGTCATGTTTTACCTTCTTCTGATTCTCACCTTAGCGTCTGGACGACTTCAGGCATCTCTCTCACATTCTCCAGATTCTATCTCTCCTTATGTGTTTTACGTCATAGAATGAACCCTAGCATGGGAACTTTTGAAGAATTATCCTCACGTTAAAAACTTACTCTTTCCTTAAAAAAAACTACGGTTTTTAGCCACTAATTGTCTCTCTTTTCATACACAATAAAGAACTTTTGCTTCCTGAAGCTTCTAAAAAAATTAAAACAAAGCTGATAGACGTCGTCAGAGGAAAGCAGTGGTGTTTCAGAATTAGGCACTCGTTTGACAAACAAGACAACGCGGGCGTTTAGAGATACTGGTCAATACGGTTCCCAGCAAAAATTAAGCAGATTTAATAATAATTGTTCGGTTTTCAAATTAGAAGCTAGGGGTTGAGAGAGGTGTTGGTCAAATAAAGTGTGAAAACAGAGCAATTTCGAAGTTATTATGAGCAAATGAATTTTGGGCTTGAGAAAAGATATATTTTTAAAAAATACCCTAGACGGGTAAAATTCTGATTTCTACCACTGTTGCTATTCACACTTGTCGTGACCCAGGATGCGGCGAGTGGTTTTACATGGTTAGAAGTCGGACTCATCTCAAGCGGAGAGGGCGTACATGGTTCCGCGATGCGGAAATATCTACTACTCCTGGGAAAATGGTAACGCGTACCCTAATGCGAGGCGAAAAAAACATTGTTTCTACTGAGTTAATCCTATATATCATTTGTGAGAGAGGGGGTCTCTCCCTGTTGCAAGGCTAATAAAGACCTTGGTTACCATTGATTAGGACTGTAGGGGAGCAGGGGAGGGTACCGTGAACCACGAGGCGTATTCCGCGCTAGGAAAATTACACTGGGGTCGGCTTTGCATTAATCAGCGGCGTCGAGCAGACGGAGAGATACTCTAGCGAGGAATAGCTAGATGCGCCGTTGGCGCTGAGCGATCCTTCACGGCGCGGCGCGGAACGGAGCAGAGTCGATGAGCCGACCGCTCCGACTCCACGCGTTGAGCCGGAGCGGGAAGGAATCGACAGCGAGGCAGCGTCCCACTCCCTGGTCGAGTAAAAGGAGTCCGTGAGGGACGCACTGCTTCTGCAAGGAGTTGCCTTGCCTTCTCAAGAGAGTATTTCATATTGAACTACAATATATAAACTACAATGTTCAATCTTCAAATTCTAAGTTACACAGTTTAAAGGCAGTGACGCCTGGTTAAGATGAAAATTGTTCGAACTATCACACTGAAAAAAACTAGTCCACCGGGCGGGATTGAACCCAGCCATCTCTTTCAAACCGGGAGCGCGTGTTACCATTACAACACGGGACTCCTTGCTATTCCGTGCGATATTGTTATATGAAAGGCTCATATATCTTGTTCTCTTAGTCAAGCGTGCTCATTAAGCGATTGCGTCTTGAATGGAGTGTGACTCCAGAATTCACGATTAAGACAGAAGAGAGATGAAATATAGATAATAAATCTTCAAATTCTAAGTTACACAGTTTAAAGGCAGTGACGCCTGCTTAAGATTAAAATTGATTGAACTATCGCGCAGAAAAAAAACGCTAGTCCACCGGGCGAGATCGAACCCAACCATTTCGTTTCAAACTAGGAGCGCGCGTTACCATTCCACCCCGGGGACACATTGTTATTTCGTGCGACAGTGTTAAATGAAAGGCTGATATGCCTTGTTCTCTTAGTCACGCATGCTTATCAAGCGTCTCCGGGTTTGAGACGAGATAGCTGAACTGTGTACTAGCTTTTTTATGTGCGATAGTTCAACCAATTTCCATCTTAACCAGGCAACACTGCCTTGTAAGCAACATCATAAATCATTGTGCAACTCAAAGCCTGTACTAATCATTATGATTCCAGAGCCGGAGGCGGAGCTTGCTAAGAAGGAGGAGCCAAGAGCCAGGAGGATAAAAGAGGCCAGAGAGAGCGATCCGAGAGAGGGGGACGAACCCCAAGCCCCGCCCACAGACCCCAACGAGATCCCGATCAGTGGACCGAGCCCGTGACTGACCCCTCCCCATTTTCTATTTCGCCGTAACGATGCACATGCCTTAAAAGCCAATAAATGGATCATTGAATACTTTGTTTGTGTCTGGGGTACATTCACATTGGGGCCGAAACGCACACTTCCCTCACTGCCTTCAAAGTGTGTAACTTAGAATTTGAAGATTCACGATCCATCTCTCTTATGTCTTGATCGTGAATTCTGGAGTTACGCGCCATTCATGACGCAATCGTCTAATAAGCATGCGTGACTAGAATAAGGCATATGATATTAACCTTTCATATAACAATATGAATTGCATATAATATAGAACATATAACAATAGCCTCTAGAGCTGTCACTATCTGGAACAGCCTACCAATCGATATTGTGTCTATTCCTAATAGCGAGACCTTTTCTGAACGTCTTAAGAGTCTTCCCATCAATTTGCTACTACCGAACCAAATCATTAAAGATTAGTATTAACTATTGAATAAATATTTCAAGTACTCATGCTTCAATTTATCTATTCAACTATCTGTGTCCTAAAATAAACTTTAAATGATAATGTTTAAAGTTTTTGTTCAACTTAGTTCCATTGTAAACCACCGCCGCACTGCCAAAAGCCTCTTCGGTGCCTTACACCAAAATACAGTCCAAGTCTCCAGAGCTCATTCTTCCTTTTCTCATTTTTTCGAGCCATTCTGTACATGGAATAAACAATACAATACCGCACGGAATAGCAAGGTGTCCCCGTGGTGTAACGCGCACCCGTTTTTAGAATAGATTTTTTTCTGTGCGATTGTTCAATCAATTTTCACAAAGTGCAACATTATAACTTCAACGAGCATATCGTCTTCGGGTAAATTTCACCATTCAATAAAACTTCGATGGAACTCGGAATACTTGTTTTTTTTTCAAAATTAGTTATAGCACGATGCTACTTGGGGGGGGCGCACTTCCCTTGGCGAGGCTTTTTTCTCAATTTTTTGACAAGTTTAGTCATTGAATTGACAAAAAAAAAACATTAATATGATAAATTTTCTTTTGCGGTCTCAGTAGCCTAAGCCGTACGGCCTCGTTAGCGTTGACTAAGCCATGGCGAGAAAAAAAGAAGAATAAAAGCTAAAAACAGCCAAGTCGAATTCCCAAATAGACTGGATAAAAATAAAATATTGTGGCTAATTTTTTATACGGCCTCGTTAGCATACATTTTACCTAAGCCTAAGCGACAAAAATCAGTGACAAGTGACCTGCCCCCCAATTAACAAAAAGCCCTGATTATTATAAGTTTAAAATGAATTATTATTTTGTTATTTTTGTATTCACGATAAAATCAAATAGAACCTCGCATTTTTAATATTGTCTTTGATTATGTCTTAAGTTTTAGTGTTTATTTTTGCAGCCTATGGAGTAAAATATACAAACAAATATGAAGCTCACTTGAGAAACAAATTGTTAGCTATGAAATAAGCAATGCCAAACATAGAAAAAAAAATATTTTTGCGAGTTTACAAAAAAAACAATTAAACAATTTTTTTCTGAACTGTTAGTTCGCTGGGGATTCTGGAAGTAATTTGGTCAAACTATAATAAAAAAAAAGTTTCAAAAAAATATGAATTTAGTATACCTAGAACTTATGCTTCATTTGATAACCCAAGCAAGATCGCGAAAAAAAAAAGTAGAGCGATTCGGATAGAAAAGTCCATCTTGTTAGAAGCAGCGAAAATTAAATTAGAGAAACCAAAGACTGTAAAAAAAGCTTTTAAGGCGCGACAATCTGACCGTGAGACTAGCAAAAAAGCATGAACAGATTCGGACATAGATATTTCAATTTGTAAATTGAACTAGTCTGAAGTCATACAAACAAAAAGGATTCTTTTTTTTGAAAACTGAAAAAAACTCTTCTATCAGAGTCATCAGAAGCAAAATTATTTAACCAATACTAAAAACCAGATCAACAAAGTCTAATAACGAATGAAATTAGCGATAACCAGAGCGTTTCTCAAATTAATGCACACTCATTACATTGTGACAGGCCCGAATAGAATATTTCAGATAGAAATCGTAATTTCTGAAGTAAAACAGATATTTCAAGTACAAGCTGAAGATTCTAACACTTAAGGCAGCATTTCAGAAAACTAAAAGCGATTCTGCGCGGTTTGAAAGAAAACTTCGATACGACACAAAAAGAGAACTACTCTTTAAGCCATTACATACAACTCAGCGAAAAAAACTACTGCAAGCAGTAAAAACTAGTGCAAACAGAAAAAAAAACTAGTGCAAGAAAGGCCGATGAATTGTTCTACTTGAACAAGCTTCAAGGAGAATCTCTAATACTACGTTAGACCGCGACGGATATAATTAGAAACTCAAAAGAAGCTCTATAAAACATTCACTGAAAAAAAAACAACTTAAATTTTATTATGCTCTCAACAATCGCTCTACTGGCCTCAAGTCGCGACAGAAAACAGAGACCTACAAAAAATAGATAGAGAAGATAAAATGAGATAACTTAAACTCTTCAGCCAAAACTGAAACCAATTTTTCCGCACCGCACTAGTTTCCTTTCAGGTCACAGCTTTCATACTGTTCAACTACAGTCACAACTGATTCTTCACGTACAAGTATAACCAGATGACCATTTATACTCACAACTGATCGATCTAACATAAACAAGCACAAATGGTTCAACATCTACAGTCTTGATTTATTCTCTCTTTCTTTTACGCTTTTAAAAATCTACGCCACATTTACATCGAAGCATGCGCGGTTATCGCAGAGGTCAAAACAGCAGCCAGATGCTCAACCAAATCGGCGCAAACTTTGTAATCTGAACAGAGTCAAGAACCGCGATGACTTCTTCATGACTTTATGCGATGGTAGTCAGGAAAGTGGAATGACTATTAATATGCGTGACGTGACGGAAGACGTTCACTGTAGCTAGGATGCATCGGCGCACCCATGTCGACGTGGGCCCCACTGGAATTTTGAAATGGTTTTCTCACTACAAGGTCTTCATTTGTGCGGCAAATCGACCGCCAATCACAACTACAACTTATTCTTTCGCTACTTAAAAATTTAAAATTTTCATTCAGCTTCCCTTAAACTGAAGAAAGGTTTACAAAAAGCATCCAAGACCATTTTTTTCTATCGCTTCGAAAAATTCCTTTCTAGTCAAGTCAAGCATACAACCATACCGAACAAATCCTTGCCATATCAAACTTCTACAATCTGTTGAATACCATACCATTATAATGGTTAATATAAAGCTACTAAGAACTGGATACATATCACTTGCAACTATCAAAAACTTTAAAAAAACGAAGGTTCATTAGAGCGGGTTCCCTTCAAGGGTTAAATAATTTGTCACACCTTCTGTCGGCGGGCCTCTGTTTTTCCAATTCATAAGGGGGACCCTTATGTAAAACAAAACAAAAAGTTTTCACGGACCTCTGGTTTTTTCATCATAAGGGGGGACCTTATATAGAAAAAATTCCATTCTTGGCGGGCGTCTGTACCTTTTTCTTACACTTTGAATACTGAGAAGCAAGCGATTTGCAAGTCTTGTGCTCTTAAGATTCCCAAATCTCTCTCCCTTTTCGGTACTCCTTTATTTTTTTGATTCTCATTATAGTCAGGCGTTAAATGAGACCGGTCTAAGGCATGTTTGTACGCGCCGAGCGAGTGGAAACATGAATGGGGAAAGGCAAAAAGAGTGAAAATAGAAGTAGAGAAAAAGTGAGAAAGAACGGAAGTAGAAGAGAATGTAGATTTCGGCGCGAACATGTATGCGTCAACATAGCTGTTCCGGTAACCATTTAACCCCTGATTATAGTGTTCGCCCGCTGAAATGAGTGGTCGTTCTTCAATTTTTTGACAAACGCAGTTGAGCTCTGACAATGAGTTGTACAAAGACTCATTGACGCAATTCATTCTGATAGTTCCTAACAGGTTTCTTTTACTCTCTAGAATTTTTCAGGCAATTCTAAAACTGAAGCTGCCTTACTCTTAAAATATGTAAAATTAGTCTTTCCCGGTAATCCTATACCGATAAAGAAGGCTGATGAGCCAGCCAAAACGGTCAACGCCCAAACATACACAAGTTCACCAACAACCGAAACAACATCAACTATATCAATAAGCATGCATCTGATACAAACATTGAGACGAGCCATAGAAAAGGAGCAAACAATCACTCGGATTTAATGCGAGCCCCTTTATCGAGAGGGACCTCCAATCCCCTTTATCGAGAGGGACCACCAAGATGAGCCAAAACGAGGCCATTTGAAATTATTTAACTTAAATCCTTACAAAAAACTCGTATGCGGGTCTTCTTCACCAGCAAAAATCATTTATTTGCACCCGATGTGAGTTGATGTAAGACTGACAAATAAATTTTTCACACAATTATATGATGGATTCAAGTGAAAGAGACGAATTTGATCACAGAATTATGTACAATTCAAGAATGCTCCTACAAAAAAAACTGTGGCCTTCTGAGAAAGTTATTTGTATTCAACAAAGCAATACATTCTAAAAAGTTGTTAATAATTCAACCGGAAACTTGTGCAACAACTGAACAAGCAGCAGCGAATCGCAGTCAACTATCCAATCGAATTTCTAGGAAATGCAGTTTTCCAACCAAACCGAAAACCAGCGACTTTTTCTGAAACAAGGTAGAAAGAATAATGTTAGACAAAGTTTTAAGAAAAAAGAAACAGAGTTAGAATAACAAAAAAAACTATGAGAATATATAGAAAGGGAGAGACATAGAAGAAAAAAGTTCTGCTGAGGAGTCCGAGCAGTGGGTGAAAAAGGAACATATTTGATAGCTCTAGAGGAAATATTAACAACCTTCTGGTATTCAGACATACAAAGCAGAGTGAGTGTGGCACAAGAATTAAGCACAGAGAATGACTAATTTCTTTAGAACAAATTCATTGGAATTAGTCCAGTCCAGACTTGCCACATCACTACAAACACAACGATATTCGAACAAAACATGACAAACAACATTGATCGGAGAATTTAAGCTTCCGGAAGAGCTCAGGCTGTTTTGATTCGGCTATATCTCAAAGTAGACGATTATTCGAGTATTTATAAAGCTAAATTTCGGGGAACAAAGAAGATGGCTATCGGCGCTCTTGAAATGAATAATGGTTTCCCGAATGATCACCATTGAACCGTATTCTGCCTTATGGGTTCTCATCACCTATAATTTCATGACTAGAATGGGGTCCAAATGAAGCTCTGTCTTGTACTCGAGAGACGCGCCGTTCTGTAGAATCCGCGCTATCTTGGTGTGCACTCTGCAAGAGATCACTCTGTCGAGACATAGGGATTATGGCCAGAAGGGGAAATGAAAACTCAAAATTTAGGATTCAATCGAACAAAAAATTAAGAAGCATTGATCGAAACATTCCAGAGCATCGAAAAACGGGGCGTAGCGAGGTTACCAAAACGACAAAGCATGAAAGGACAATTTTGAGAATAATAGGGTCAAAAAAGAAGAGAGGAGGAGCGAGGCAAATGAGCGAAACATGGAGGGAAAAATTGTGAGAATAACACGGGTGAATCATTATGCAAAAAAGCAAAGCTTTCACTCCAACATACCATTTAGGCTATCATGCAAACTTCGCTTTATTAAAACGCGAACAACTCACAAATCGGGTAACTAATTGACTAGCATTCGTGAGATAATAAATAAACATAGTTAGAAGACAAGGTCTATAGCAGGATTCGGACACCTTGAAGCCGAAATGTCCAAACCATTATCGACACTCCATTCAACATTCAACGTTCTCATTCTTCTGTACTGTCCGGAGAATCAGATGGAGCTGTTCGACATGATGGCGCTTCATCTTCATGACATCGAGAATAAAGCGTTTGAATTGAATTGAATTGAGAATACAAGGGAGAGAGAGAGAGAGAGAGTAAATAGAGAGATTGTCGACCGAATTCGGATGCAGAATGGACAAGAAATTCGATAGCCCGTTGTTTGAATGATTAAAGCAGAGGTTAATGCGAACAAACAAACAAAAACGAATCGATTAGGATTCAAAGATTAACTGAAGTTAGTTAAACACAAAATTGCATTGAACAAAAATCCTTTAGTAAATTTTCGTTCAAGGTCATTGACAAAAGTATTAATACAAATATATTTTAAAAGCTAGGAATTTTTCAGTTTTGTTCTCTATGTAGTTCTGTTCTCTATGTAGTTCCCATGAACTTATCCCGGTTTCGTCTTTGAAAAAATTTTCACAAAAGTTTCATCATCTACTTATGATCATTGTACAATTCAATTAACTTACGAAACTACTATTTTGAAAAATTATGCTTTTTAAAACATAATTTTAAGCTTAAAATCTATTTACAACTAGAATTTGATGAGACAAATCGTGAATGCTCCTTTTTTTAGACTTCTCAGTACAAATGCTATCTTATTAAATCACTACAACAATCGATATACACAGAACAAAGTCAATAAATAAATCAAAACACCTGGTTATACTTTTCGAACAACAGCCGCTCTTGTTAAAACATTCATTTGACGCAGGAAACAGTCACATGGGCATAGATCGTCAGTTGAAACACTAAAAAACGGCCGCTCATTCGAGCAGAGCGGGGACCAGTGTGTTTCTTTAACCCGGACTGCGGGTAACATATATGCGCAATTCTATGCGCTATTCAAAATACCACAGATACGAGTTCTATTTTCGTATGTGTTCTATTTTTCTCTCACGATTTCGGTCTCTCTTCAAAGTCTGCCGTGCCCTCATGCTTAGTCTTGCTGATCTATACCATTGTTTGACGGGTGGTTAGCAAAAACCTGGAAAGAACCTAGATAAATAAAGACCAAGCGAAGGCTTGATTGCAGAGAAATGAGAAAGATTGAGCGAAACATGATGTCAAGACTGCGAAGACTTTCCCGCTTTTCATTATTCTTGTCGCGCCTTCAATTTCACCTTTAAAAAGTTCGTACTAGTGTGCTCATGAGATAGTTCATACTAGTGCGAGCTAGTTGATAAAATCTTCAGTGTTATTATAACTGATAAACGTAGAATTGCAACTAACGCAACCAGTATAGCGCTGAGTTGATGTTAGCAGTTAATTCAATATAGTGAAATTGAAGGCGCGGCTGGTCTCTCCCATAGTTCACCAATGTTCTAGTGTAACTGTTTAAAATTTAAAAAAGAACCACCGCTTTTTAAGCAGAGGAGTCTGGAATAATGAGAAGCGAGCTCAAATAAAGAGTGGAGAACGGATAGCTTATAATCATTCCTGACTCCATTCGCTCAAAGAACGGTCGTTTTTCCAAATTCTCAACAGTGCTGGTGACCTATGGTCTCTCCCTTCGAATGAGGTAGTTTTTTCGACATTTTTTTGGGCAAGTGTAAGTGTCCTAGGCAAACAAGTACCTTCTATTCAGTAACAAACATTGTCAACAAGCGGTGAGTGCGCAAGCTTGGTACTACTGAAGCTATGAGCTGGCTCAAAATTACTGAATCTTTCAACAGTGTACCTGATCTACAGTTTCTATCGTGCTAGGGTCTAGAGTGTTTTCCCAACGTACTATGGATTAGGTCTATGCTAAGGCATTTGTGATTTTCTAAAAGCCGGTGATACATTACACTGCTCTTATAGCTCTTGGTTTTTTTCATCTTACACGCTCACCCAAGCTTGCCGGTCTCTCATCATCTACTTGCCGGTCTCTCATCATCTACTTGCCGGTCTCTCATCATCTACTTGCCGGTCTCTCATCATCTACTTGCCGGTCTCTCATCATCTACTTGCCGGTCTCTCATCATCTACTTGCCGGTCTCTCATCATCTACTTGCCGGTCTCTCATCATCTACTTGCCGGTCTCTCATCATCTACTTGCCGGTCTCTCATCATCTACTTGCCGGTCTCTCATCATCTACTTGCCGGTCTCTCATCATCTACTTGCCGGTCTCTCATCATCTACTTGCCGGTCTCTCATCATCTACTTGCCGGTCTCTCATCATCTACTTGCCGGTCTCTCATCATCTACTCATTGCATTTTTTGTGTTAATCAGTAATTTTTTTCGTCTTTTTTCAAGAAGCTTATGACCAAATGATGTCCAAAGCGCAACGGTTCCACAATAATGGAGAACCCATTTCTGGTTACTGATGACCTCTGTGACTTTTGAGCGAAGGATGTCAAGTTCGATAACCCTCGAAACATTTCCACCCAACCCAAGGGAGAAAGGGGGGGGGTTTAATGAAATTTTTGTAGTGTTTGACCAAATCTTACAGATAACCCATATGAATTGACCCAAGAAGCAGCATTTGGTTCTTTAAGAATCTCTCATCTCGATGGACGTTAACGTTAATCGAAACAAACGTTGTAAAGCTTGAACTGTTTTTTATAGCTAAAACGGCATGCATAAACACTATTCAACTACAGCAGAAGGAACACAAAACTTCTGATTGTGTGCTCAAATTCTCATCTTTCTGTTACAAAGCAACGGTTAAAAAGGCATTTTCAGCCATAAAATTGCGATCCTCTAATTCCTTTACTAAATTTGTGACAACTATCGTATCTGGCCCCTGTCCTAACCCAATTACTATTTATACAATAGCATGGGGGAAATCCTGTTAAGCTACATGTAAAGGGTGTTTGTACGAACTTCAAAAATGGTATTTAAACCCTATTTAGAAAGTGTCTCAATAATAAAATATCTTTTTTTCTTATCCAGCTCATCAATTTTCCCACATGAGTACTACCGTAACTTTGGACTCAACATGTACGGTAACTCTTCAACTCTAGTTCAGTGCCTTAACTCTTCTTCAAAATCGGACCTTTGTCATTCTTCTTAAGCATCGTAGATGCGTGTCATAGCGGGCTTGACTTTGTAAAAAAAAAATTCTAATTTCTAAAGCAACAACTGATCTTCGACTCTCCTAAACTTGAAATGACTAGGTCTTTGTTTTTGTTCACTACGCAGGCAAATGGAGTTGTATTACAAAAGCTTTCAATAATCCCCTCTTCAACCACATTTTCTGCTCAATAGGGTCAGGGAGACAACTCACAATCGCTGATGCTGTCCATTGTTGCCCTGGCCACCAGAGGAATCGTACTCGTTTGACACCGTGATGGAATGCGTCGCAATGGCCGGCGGCGCGTTTCGATCTTCAAATAGATCACTCTGGTTGACATTTATAAAACAAAAATATGCTTCAGATTGTGTGCGTGCGTAGCTCGAGTTTCGCCTGGTAAACGAAAGGCGCGGGTTCGAGTCCCACCTGTTGTACGATTCTTGCTCATGTTTTTTTTTGCGAGTAGGTCAGTATGTATGCATGTATTTCAGTAAAAAACAAAGCCTCAGAGGTACCTGGAAACCAAGTTTTCGATGGCTGACATTGCTGGGGCTGCTCTTCCCGCGGTGCGAGGCGGATCAAGCCAAACTCGCCACTCTCTTCGTCTGAGCAGGCAGGGATTTCGCGCCGCTTGAACACTTCTGCCACGACGAGCGCCTGCAAAAAAAGTCATGGCAATGGTAAATTTAACCTGTGGTGTGGGTAAGAGAAATATAATGCTTTGATCCTATGAGGTTGAAAAGCTACAGAAGGCATTTTTCCCCTCGCTCAAATTTTCTTATTTCTAGAGCTTCGTACGTGTTGCCGATTGACTTTCTTCTATTATAATAATAAACTTCCTCGCGCTTGTTCCCGCCTCGTGGCAGGGTACGCGCTCCCCTGAGATGCAGGACAGACCTATCCTGGTAGTACCAGTGGCTGCCTGCTAGATCACTGCTAGTGTGATTAGCAGCAGTGGGGAGAGTGAGATTCGTGCATGAGCACTACCAACATTTCTTAACCCCCCTGGTTTGGGTGGATCTGTCCGGGGTGGGAGTCGAACTCGGGACTTTTTTCTATTCGACTAATAATAATTCTATTGTCATCGTTTACATTATTATACAATTGTGTGTACAGGGAAAAAAAACTAAAACAAATATAATTTACAATGGCAAAACAAGAAGTAACAACTGGGCTACTAATAATTAAAAAAAACTGTAGATAAGTTTCGTGAAGAAACCGCAAGCAGGGGTTCAATGCACCAGTACTATTGAGAATTTTTACCAACGACCGTTCTTTGATCGAGGAAGTCTAGAATGGTGAGAAGCTCTCTTTTCTTTGCCCTTTACCACGATCTCGCTTCTCATTTTCCAGACTCTCCCGCTCGAAGAACGGTCGTTTTGAAAAATAGTTCACCAATTGCAAGTGACTTTGGTTGAACTCTTGTTGAATGATCAAGTCCAACACTCTGGTAAAACGTGTTATTTCAGACACATATTTCAGACATTTCTAATTTAAGTATCGAAACTCAGCTGGTCTCTGTTTTTAATCCAGAGACGGAATCTTGTATAGCAACGCTAAACTCTTTTTAAAAAAAAACTACTTGGTATCGCCGTCGGCGGATTTCTGTTGAGGAGTATTCGGTGCGCCCATTCGTATTTCGGGCTCGGGCCTATTCGTATTTCTCGGACTCATTACAAAACACCAGGCCAAATGAACCGCAAGAACATTGGACCTCTGTCTGAGCTGAGACCTTCCACCCTTTTATACATTAAGGATTTCGGCTCGATAGCCTAATCAACAATCAATCTGAGACCCTTCACCCCAAAGACGCCAATACGAGTTGAGACTCACCACAAAGACGCCAATGACTGTTCCGACTATTCCGCCAATCAAAACATCCGACCAATGATGCTTGTAATTGGAGACTCTTGTGTAGGCGACGAAAGCCGCACCTTGAGAGACATACATTGAAATCTCAAATTCATTATTTAATTCATTCTTTACATTAAATGATCTTCAGATCTAATGTCGTTTTTATCGTGTCTGGAACTCTTCAAGAACCGAAATACGAGAATGATTTAACTATCTTACAACGAAAACTTGTTCGAGTCACCAGGAGGGAATAGGACTCACCCCGAGTCACCAGGAGGGAATAGGACTCACCTCGAGTCACCAAGGGGAATAGGACTCACCCCGAGTCACCAGGAGGGAATAGGACTCACCCCGAGTCACCAGGAGGGAATAGGACTCACCCCGAGTCACCAGGAGGGAATAGGACTCACCCCGAGTCACCAGGAGGGAATAGGACTCACCCCGAGTCACCAGGAGGAAATAGGAGTCACCCCGAGTCACCAGGATGGAATAGGACTCACCTCGAGTCACCAGGAGGGAATAGGACTCATCCCGAGTCACCAGGAGGGAATAGGACTCACCCCGAGTCATCAGGAGGGAATAGGACTCACCCCGAGTCACCAGGAGGGAATAGGACTCACCCCGAGTCACCAGGAGGGAATAGGACTCACCCCGAGTCACCAGGAGGGAATAGGACTCACCCCGAGTCACCAGGAGGGAATAGGACTCACCCCGAGTCACCAGGAGGGAATAGGACTCACCCCGAGTCACCAGGAGGAAATAGGACTCACCCCGAGTCACCAGGATGGAATAGGACTCACCTCGAGTCACCAGGAGGGAATAGGACTCACCCCGAGTCACCAGGAGGGAATAGGACTCACCCCGAGTCACCAGGAAGGAATAGGACTCACCCCGAGTCACCAGGAGGGAATGGGACTCACCCCGAGTCACCAGGAGGGAATAGGACTCACCCCTAGTCACCAGGAGGGAATAGGACTCACCCCTAGTCACCAGGAGAGAATAGGACTCACCCCTAATCACCAGGAGGGAATAGGACTCACCCCGAGTCACCAGGAGGGAATAGGACTCACCCCGAGTCACCAGGAGGGAATAGGACTCACCCCGAGTCACCAGGAAGGAATAGGACTCACCCCGAGTCACCAGGAGGGAATAGGACTCACCCCGAGTCATCAGGAGGGAATAGGACTCACCCCGAGTCACCAGGAGGGAATAGGACTCACCCCGAGTCACCAGGAGGGAATAGGACTCACCCCGAGTCACCAGGAGGGAATAGGACTCACCCCGAGTCACCAGGAGGGAATAGGACTCACCCCGAGTCACCAGGAGGGAATAGGACTCACCCCGAGTCACCAGGAGGGAATAGGACTCACCCCGAGTCACCAGGAGGGAATAGGACTCACCCCGAGTCACCAGGAGGGAATAGGACTCACCCCGAGTCACCAGAGTGCGTATGCATGGAAATCAGATTATAACAATCTGGATTGTTCAAATCCAAGGATTACAAAATCCAAAAAAAGTTAAAAAATTTAGGATTATGAAAATCGGTATGGATGTCAGATTTCTTAAACTTGGAATATTGTCAAAAAGGACGCGGCGTAAGCACTAAAATGCATAAAAATGCACTCTAAAAACTATAATTGTCGAAAACTAAATGCACTCTAAACACTATAATTGTCGAATATTAGTATTGTTATGTAATTACAACATTTTTTTCAATTAATTTCGTTGTTTTTGTTGTTGTTAAAGCCGAGTTGAATGTTGAAGGTAAAATTTGATGGAATTGGTATATAAAATATTAATATGAACATTTTCGACCTGTTTTAAATCAATCTGTTAGATGAAAGCTGATTTTTAGTAATCGTTGTACTCTATTTGGGACTTCTGCACTTTAGCCCCCTCTCCCCCCCCCCTCCCAGAGGTTCCATGGGTCAGTTCAATTGTGTCATGTTCTTGATACGGCCTCGTTAGCGTAAACTTTTACTAAGCCTAAGCGCTTTCTGATGTAAAAATAAATATACAATAAATACTTTCATTAAATCATAGCAAATTAGAAAAAATTTCCGTTCCGTTTTACTTTCACTACACACTTCAAAAAGAGCAACATGAACGGAATGGGTCAAATTGAGCCGAGAATCCTTTTGGATTACTCACTAACCCACCTCCGGAGTAGGGTTACGAATTTTGTCGGATTATCTCTAATCCAAAAGTATTATAGCTTCCATGCATACCGGATTAGTGAAATGTATTTGGATAACTTCTAATCCATGCTCATAATCCTTTTGGATTGCTCCATGCATACGGCCTCAGGAGGGAATAGGAATCACCCCGAGTCACCAGGAGGGAATAGGATCGAAACACACTGGCAACAGTGGCCATTCGTGACTCTACAGCCTTAAGAGCCAGTCACGGATGGAGCCGGATCATCCAGTCCAGAATCGAGCGCGACCTCAGGTGGCGGATAGAGGGACGCCTCCCTACGAAGAATACGTGCTGGGAGGTAGCGGGAGAAATCCCGCCGCGGACCAGAACTGGGTAGTATAGCTCGTCAAAGGAGGGCGATGCCGGACCGGCCTGGGCATGCCACCGGACAAAACATCAGCCGATACTCCTCTATACTTTTCAATGGCGAGTCGAGGCGCCAGTCAAATAGCCTCTTGCCTATCTACGGTCAACGACAGGCGAGATGTCTCTACTCCCACCAAAAACGATGCTAGGCTGGCTTGACCACCCACTCACAAGGCCTTTAGCATGAACAGGTTGCTACAACGATGTCCGCCTTCACAAGGTGCAGCATGACAGTCTCAGGACTGCAAAGGACATCAAAACCCTTCTCCGTACGCATCTTGTCCGAAGAACACGAGAACTTCTCTCATTAAAGAGAGAGTTCATAACCAAGTCTTCGATGCGGGATGCTTGCCGGCAACAACAACAACAAGGAGGGAATAGGACTCACCCCTAGTCACCAGGAGGGAATAGGACTCACCCCGAGTCACCAGGAGGGAAGAGGACTCACCTCGAGTCACGAGGAGGGAATAGGACTCACCTCGAGTCACGAGGAGGGAATAGGAGTCACCCCGAGTCACCAGGAGGGAATAGGACTCACCCCGAGTCACCAGGAGGGAATAGGACTCACCCCTAGTCACCAGGAGGGAATAGGACTCACCCCGAGTCACCAGGAGGGAAGAGGACTCACCCCGAGTCACCAGGAGGGAAGAGGACTCACCTCGAGTCACGAGGAGGGAATAGGACTCACCTCGAGTCACGAGGAGGGAATAGGACTCACCCCGAGTCACCAGGAGGGAATAGCACTCACCCGTCACTATCTTACCGAGATCGAGACATTCATACCAACATATTACCAGGAAATTGCTTTTGTCGGTGCGAAAGTATCAGAATTCTTCTTTTTAGCTTTTCCTTTAACTCTACATCATGTCTTCCTTATAAAATACGTATTAAGCGTAAAACTTTTTCTACGCTTGATTGTATAAAAATGCTTCACGTAATAAATCATTCATTCATTCATTCATCAACTTACCTCATCTTTCAAGTGACTCTTTTTAGGTGTTTACAGTGACTCATCCTTTATTACTCTTCCCTCTTCATATTAAACACATTCAAATTAATGTTGTTTTTTTTTTAATTTCAAAATTCCTTCTTACAAATGATACGTCTAAAACTATGAATGAACCTCCGTAGAGGGCGAATTGGATGACAGGAAGAACGAGTCTCGAGTAGAGCGGTCGATATAATCGAGCTTGCAGGTATAGCTAAAAATCAGACTTTTTATTTCTCCTGTATGATAATCATAGTCTAAAACTTGAGTTTCCATGGAACATCTAGCTCGGCTGTTTCTCCACCATACTATTTCCGAGGGAGTCAACCTGGGGTTTCATGCCCAGAAATACCGTCCGTTGGCGGACCTTTTTTAAATGTCGGCGGTTGCCTGGTTTCTTTCCAACGTTCTCATATTCTTCGCGACTATGTTCACCGCCTCACGGCAGAATAAGCGCCTCCATAAAACACGTTATATTCCTGAATAATGCACACTAATAATAATAATAATAACAATAATAATAATAATAATAATAATAATAATAACATTAGCCTAAAGTGTTTTCCTATTTGAATGCTCGAATGAATGCACAAGCGTTAATCAGGTCTCTTTTCGGTTTTAATGCTGTCTAGACTCGTGTTATCCAAATTACAACTGGTTTCCAACATTGGAATTATATATAATAGGTACTGGTGAATTGTTCGATTTAAACATGGTCCCATAAGGAAATTGCATGGATGTGACGCATCAGAGCGGAAGCGTCGCGGTTGACGCGTTCACTTGGAAGAAAAGAGGGAGGAAATTCCATTCTAGACTGTTCGGGATAGTTAAGCGCGCAGCTTATCGCAAGAATATTTGAAATTTGTATTGGATTGTGTGTTTTAGGCTGTCAAGCACCGATCGTTTAACTTTCGAGCCAGCCGGATTTTGTCAGAATTTAAAATGTTAATTTATTATTCGATTGGTTTCCGCATGTCGCATGAGATAAAGTAATATACATAAGGCTAGTAAGTCAGCGGTTGAATGCGGTTTGAGCCATTGGGCTCTTTTTTATATGTATATATCTCTTTATCTCCACAGGATGACTTGTTGAGGTCATCATTATGTATTGGTTGATTATGTATTGGTTGATGAGGTCATTATAAATTGGTTGATTTATTATTTAGTGGTTCGTATTACGTTTGCCTTTTTGTACGGAATGAGCGTTTTCAAGGATGTCAGGCACCTTTTCGAATCAAGTTTTGCGTATTCCTGTGATGAAGTTTTTGTCCGGCTGTCAAGCAGCTGCATTTTCTACCATACTTGCGGGCTTTTCACATTGCGCTTTTTGAGTGTTTTTTCGATTCACTTTGGTTTAAAGCATTTCTATTGATTGAAGCGTTTTGGATGTTTTTTAGCTGTTAGATATTGTTGAGGCATCTGAGCTTCAATAAGGACATTGGTTAATTTCTCGCTTGCGGTTCGATTCAGTCGCGGTAATCAGGTGCAATATGCGTTTTGACGAATCATTGTTATCGCTCATGTAGTGCACACGGCACATTTTGTTTGCGCTAAAAAACCGAAAGTCGCCAAGCTGTCCTAATCGTATGTTTTCCTGTCAGAACAGTGGTTTCTCACAGGACCGTCAGGCAGTTTGGAGCTGGAGTTTTCCGGTCTGCCCGGTTGTTGCATATAGGCATGCTAAGCAGTTTGTAGAATTTCCTTTTTTTTTAAAAAAAACGTTCTGGCTTGTTTCCGGTCAGGCCGGTGGTTGCGTACAAGACTGTCAGGCAGTCTAAAGCGATTTGGGAGTGTTTTGGGGCATCCCCGTTCGTGTTGTCAGTGCTAGCCCATGGCTATAAGCTACCCTTCCAGGAAGGTGTTGAAGTTGAATCAGTCAAACTGTCTGGATCGGGAAATAGAGCGTCAGTTCAAAAGGAAGCCGATTTTGTGGTGGCAGAAGTATGAAAGTGGCTTCGCAGTTGAGCATTAGTGGAAGGTCGAAATGAGTGGAAATTTCGCCACTTTCGGTGGTTCGCTCAGGTGAAAATTTGCGCTTGATCCATGATCTTTCTAACCTAAATGAGTTTCTTAGCAAAACCAAGTTTGCGTATGATGATGTTCGAACTATCTGTCATTTACCAAGGTTATATGGCAAAGTTTGTTTTCGCCACGAATTACCATAATATCGCCATTCCTGAAGAAGATACTTGTTTTGTTGGCTTTCTATGGGATGGGAAAGCATATCAATTCAAGGCCATGCCATTTGGATTGAGCCCCGCTCTTTATATTTTCACTAGGGTTCAGGATATTATTTAGGAGGTGGAGGAAGCTAGGAATTTTATGTGTGCTTTACTAGAATGAAGGTATAATCCTGGCTAATTCAAAAGAACAGTTTCAAGAAGCGGGCAACAAAATAAGAGAGGATCTGGTGTGTTTAGGTGCTCAAATTTCGCAAAAGAAGAGTAGATGGGATCCGCACCAGGTGGGTAGCTGGCTGGGCTACACAATTAACTTGAAGGATGGATTAGTTAAATTGTGGGAAAAGAGAGCAAGGAAATCAGTTTCGAGAAGATGTGAGCTGTTGCGAAAGACAGCTCCGTCAGTGAGAGACAGACAAGTTGTGTCGGACACAATTGCTTCAATCCATGTTGTAGGAGGAGAAGATATGGCCCTGTTCACGAAGAACATCAACTCACAAGTGTACCAGATGTAAGAGTTGGGTGAGAAAAGTAGGATTCTGAGTGAAGAAGAGAGAGGTGAACTCGAATACTAATTAAAAAGGTTTCAAGGGCCACTAGCAAGATCGTTTTTAGTTTTTTGGTTATAAGAATGGATTGTTGAAACAGATGCGTCATCAGTAGCAATTGGAGCTGTGCTCTGGGGATCAGTACAGGGTTGAGGCTCGAACAACTTGGAAGTGAACGAAAGGACATATTCCAGTACATATAGACAGCTTCTGGGGGCGATTTTCGGTGCAAGAGCGTTCTTGAAAAAAAGTCAGATGTACTAGCGTGTCCTTCCGCATAAATCAGTCAGCAGTGCGTATTCTGCAGAGAGGCAGTATGAAAACGATGCTCCATGGAGAGATCGCGGTCAGAGTCTCAGTGATAGAGATGACTGGGGTGTAAAAAAGGAGATTTTTGAATCGTGTTCAAAGTGATTGAATTATTCACGGACGAAAGGAACAGAAAATGTGCAAGTTTTATTACTAGAGGAGCCGGTTCAGAAGCAAGTCACATCGACGCTTTCACATAGCCACCCAGCTGGAGATCAGCTCGTCGTTCTTGGTGCGTTCTTCCACCCTCTGCTTGCTAGAGCACTTGGCTTGGCAACAGTGCGATACCCCTCTTAAAAAAGAACGGAGAGTTGGTTCCTCAAATGGTTGATAGCATAGTTTTTGGCAAGGGTGCTAAAGCTTCGATGCCTTCTTCGATAAAAACCGGACTGTTTGG
This sequence comes from Allodiplogaster pararmata, assembly GCA_964056735.1. NCBI lineage: Eukaryota > Metazoa > Nematoda > Chromadorea > Rhabditida > Diplogasteridae > Allodiplogaster > Allodiplogaster pararmata. Next base: position 4,248,430 of record OZ057404.1, read on the forward strand.
GTCAAGTAAAACGCCGTCGGATTTCGCATTCCTTCGGCGTAACTTCTAGCACGCCTTTATCTGTTCTACCCGATAAACAGTCGTTGCCTACATGTGTATGCAATTTCCATGGGAGACTTTGTTTAAATCAAAGTTATACTTCATGACGAAAGGAATGAAATGACTGGAGGAAGAAGTGTAATTGTTCGATTTAAACATGGTCCCATAAGGAAATTGCATGGATGTGACGCATCAGAGCGGAAGCGTCGCGGTTGACGCGTTCGCTTGGAAGAAAAGAGGGAGGTAATTCCATTCTAGACTGTTCGGGATAGTTAAGCAGCCCCCGCCCTCCCGCCCAGTGACGGATGTGTGTTGCAGAGAGAAGGCAAGTAAAAGAAGGCTCTGGAGATGAGGGAGACAGGAGATCTTATACCAACACTCGAGGCTCTTCCAAGCGGATGTCTAGCCCCCTCATCACTCTCAACGTACAAAGCTTCGAAAAAAGAAAGAAAGAAGCGAGACTGGAGTTTGCTGTACAACGAGGCCTAGACCCAGCGGCATCATTGTTCTTGTGCCTTTATGTTGACGATAAAGTGGTTAGGGAAGCCAAAGCGGCAGCGGTAGTCGTTTCAGCAACGGCTTTTCGGTTCACGAGAGGAACGGCTGCGGATGAAACGGAGTTTGGAAGTTTGATTACAGCTATGAAGCGTACGGTGTAAAAAGAGAGAGTCGTGAAGCACACGAAAGACCCGCCATTGAACAACCTACAATTTTTTTGTTGAGCGGCCAGGGAAGAAGCCAGCAGAGAGGATGCGCGAGCGGGTTTTTTGTGACAGCAGCGTTCGGGGCCTTGCTTCGCATTTCAGAGGCAGCAGCCTTGTTCTGGAGAAACGAGGCTGAGAAACAAAAGGAAGACGGCACCTTAAAAGTCAAAGTGAAGGTGGACAAAGCGAAGAACGATCAAGGAAGCAAAGGTAGAGAGAACTTTTTCGCCTAAGTTCAGGCTCGCCAGGCAAGGCAGTGTGAAACCTCTACCGTGGTTGGGTCAGTGTTGGACCCGATGCACCGGTATTTGAGTCTTTTTCTGCGGGCCGTCCGTTGTCTAAGGATACCATGAAAAAGAAACTAAAACGCGCGTGTCTCGGAGCGGGGGTTAATTCCGTCAACCCGCATTCGCTCCCAGTTGCCGCATCGGTGAAGAAGGAACCACACTTGAGCAGGTCCCGGAAAGAGGCAGGTAGATGTCAGCTGGAAAACTGGTACCTCACAGAAGAGACTCGGAGGATTCTTAAGGAGGGGGACTTTCTATTTGAGTATTGGGGTCGCTAGAATATTTTTTTCTAACGTTTCAGATTTAATTCAATATCGATGGAGGAGCTGGTGTTTTCTTCGATGATGTGTGATGTTTGAAGTTAAAGTATGAGTTATCGTGTTATTGTTATTATTTTCATCATGTGATTTGAATTGTTTTGTGTTGTGGCGGCCAGTCCGCGTTGTAAACCCGATAAACAGTCGTTGTACCCGATAAACAGTCGTTGTATCCGATAAACAGTCGTTGCCTACATGTGTATGCAATTTCCATGGGAGACTTTGTTTAAATCAAAGTTATACTTCATGACGAAAGGAATGAAATGACTGGAGGAAGAAGTGTAACTTTACATATTGAACTGACTGAGGTGAATGTCGCCGCATAGAAAGAAAAGGCTGCGTGCCCCGAGTAGAAGGACAACATCGCTTCGTGCACCAGCTTCTTATCACTTCCCGTGCACACAAAGTCCGTGATGTACACGTCCGGATTCTCGCACTGTGAATGCAGATACAATATTTATTTGCACAATTTGTTTTTTACACTCATTAAGCTGCTTTTAGTACCAGGAATTAGATGATATATGGTGAAACGTGTTATTTCAGACATTCAACGTGTTATGAGATTTTGTGACTTCATATCAACTCAGCAAGAGTAATCTGAGTATCCGAACGAAGGCCAGGGGTTAAATAGTGACCGGATCGGTCCCGTCGGCGGATGAATGTTCACACACTATTAACAAAAAATTCCCTCTCTTTTCTCACTGTTTTCCTTCATCCCCTCTTCTTTTTTCCTCCAAACTTTGAGCGGCGGATACATTTAAACCCAAATTGGGCGGCTCCATTCAACCCCTGACGAAAGCGTGATTGGAATAGCCAAACAAAAGGAACTCTTTGTTTTTCTACTGAATGACAAACAAAAATAGCATGGAATTTTCTAGAAGCTTCAAGAATTCACACAAAAATGTATCTACAAAAGTTTCACTTTCAAGCTCACTCTCTAATCTACGGGTTGGACAAAACTGAACTGTCGTCCACAAATCCACTATCCTCTCCTTTCGATTCTGTGAGAAATTTTCCATCAGAACCATATGTGAACAAGACACTTGTAATTGATGAAAAATCCATAAAAAGACCACTCTCTGGAGCGGGGAGGGAACCACTCTCTGGAGCGGGGAGGGAACCACTCTCTGGAGCGGGGAGGGAAGAATAATGGAAAGCGTTAAGAATGAAACAGCAGAGAAGGAAGGGTAAGCTTTTTTCTTCTTCAGATTCCTTTGCCCAAAAAACGGTAGTTTATGAACATAGGTAAACTGCCAACTGACAAAAAAATATCTGTGGCGACCGACCTACCGACCCTCTCCCTTACTCGGAATGAAAGCTTCATAGTTTTCACAGCTAAAATCGAAAGGAAAAATTCTCATTCCTCTACATAAATAGAACGTTTTATAAGCCATAACTCAGCCTCAACCGTTTTCGTAAAGGGAAAATGGAAACTTTTAACCAACTTTATCGATCAACCTATTGAAAAATTAAGACGTATTTTACCTATGTTTATGAATAAATTACATTGCCTATGCTAAGAATTTGTTTAAGATGTCACCGACAGGAGCCAAAAAACGTTTTTGTTCGAAAACGACCACTCATTAAAGGAAGGACTCGGATAATGAGGAAGAATGAGTCTTCCCAATTTTGACATCAAAATATATAATGACCAATCTCTCCCAATTTTCTGACCATGACCTATCACTTGCTTCTTATCTCCTTATTCTTGAAAACGACAATCTTATCTGTATTGACATTAAAAAATAAGTAGAAATTGTTCGTTCAACTTTAAAGTATAAACAAAATATAAGAATTTAAATTATAGTAGACATTGTTCGTTTAACTTTAAAGCAGTCGTTAAATGAGGCCCGTCTAAGTCATGTTTGTACGCGCCGAGCGAGTGGAAGAGGGAATGGGGTAAGGAAAGAAGAATGGAAAGAGAAGTAAAGAAAAAGTTAAACAGAACGGGAGGAGAAGAGAATGTAGATCATTCTCGGCGCGAACATGTTTGCGCCAACATAGCTGGTCCGGTAACCATTTAACCCCTGCTTTAAAGTATAACTAAAGTATAAGAATTTAAAGTATAAGTAGAAATTGTTCGTTTAACTTCAAAGCATAAATAAAGTATAAGTAGACAGTCACCCTGTGAACAGAATTTCGTATACTATTCTTTCCGCATTCCTATTACTCTATTCTCCTCTTTATTATTGATTACTCTTCACTTCTCTCTATTCCGCTTCCTTGAAATCCACCAACAATGAGGGGATCTTGCCCCTCAGGCTGGAATGATGGATGATAAGGGGTTCAAGAGACTTGACGACATATATTAGCAAGAGAGTGATCAGTGAGAAAAGGACGAGACCGGGGAGAGAGGGAGTGGAAGGGTGGGGAAAATGAGGTCGGATGATATTTGAGACTTCCTGGCTGAGTAGGATGAGGCCGGAGGATATTTATGACCTGGCTAAAGAGGGAACTGACCTTGTCGTAGCCTACGTTCGGTCTACAGACATCCATGAAGTGAGGGCGGTGCCTGCCAATCGTGTACTTCGCTATGTCCACCATCAGTTGATTGAAGCAGACGCCCACCAGAAAATATCCTGTTCAAGGCAAACCAAAAACAGTTACCAGTTCCAGAAAACTGGTATTTATAATCAGAAAACTAAAACTTTACTAGAATAAGTTTGTTTTTTTTTCTAATTGAAAGAAACCAGTTTTGAACTTCCCAAACCATGCCTAGTACAGAAATCAACTGCAAAACTTTCTACAACTGAAAACAAATTGTACCCGAGAAAAAATTCAGATTCAAGGTATCAAGGTACATAATTACAGGGTCGTTTAAACTCTGAACCGGATATTTTGCAGAGTGTTTCTTTCATCCGCACTGCGGGTGAAAAAATTCTATGCGCTCTTCAAAAAGTACGAAAAACTTTCAAATCTATGCACTCGAAAGAAGAAATTTTCGATTTTTCCCTATGAAAATTCCAAATCTTTGGAGAAAACCATTCCAATCTTTCAAATTCTGAAAATCTATGCGCTCTAAAAAAATTATACGGGTCGTAAGAAACACCCTGATATTTTGGTGAAAGACAGATCAATCGATAATCCCACTCTGATGAATCAATAATAAATCGATAACCTAAGAATATATATAGGCGAACGACGAGTCGATGCACGGAAAGCTGCTTCATTCGGTAAGTCTTGAACTGCGAGACGCACTTCTTTTCCCAGGCGAAAGTTCGAAACAACTCCGTCATCACAATCTGAAAAACTCGCCCTCAAAAAAGCATTCATTCGATGTTTAAAAAAATGATGATAAAAAGATCAGTCGATAATCACATAGAATGAGAATGAGAAGCGACATTATGATAAAAAAATTTAAGAAAATTATTCAAAAAACATACATTTTAGAAAAATTCAAACATATACGTATGTTTTGTCAACTTCTCAAAATATATTACACAGCTGCACTGTTGAGCATTTCGAGAAACAACCGTCTTTCAAGCGAGGGAGTATGGAATAATGAGAAGCGAACTAGAAGTATACAAAAAAACAAATAATAATCTTCCTCGCGCTTGTTCCCGCCTTGCGGTAGGGTACGCGCTCCCCTGAGATGCGGGACCGACCTACCCTCGTAGAACCAATGACTACCCGCTAGATCACTGCTAGTTTGTGTAGCAGCAGAGGGGAGAGTCAGATTCCTTCCAGAGCACAACCAACATTTCTCAACCCCTTGGTTTTTAAACCTTTCATAATCTCTTCTGTTGAGTAAGTCCACTACCTCCAAAATCACTGACCAACAACGTTGGGACGATAAGACCGACCACTATAAGCATCTGCAAAAAAACAACTTACAATCATTGTGTTTCTCGACCCGCACTGCGGATAAACTCTATGCGCTATCCGAGAAACTAGTAATGCAAATGACATATTCGTCTGCATCCTCTCTTTCACATTACTTTACTATCGGGCTCTCTCAATGACCTGCAATCTCCTTGTGATTAGTTATCTTGATATACGCGCTTTTCCTGCGGGAGGTATGCACAAGTAAAATAAGTCTTGATTTTTCGATAGTTCGGTCGTTAAAGTAGGTGAAATGTTTCACTTTTAACTTTACGAAACCGTTTAATGCTGAGTTATGGCTAATGAAACGTTCTATTTATGTAGAGGAAGGAAGATTTTTACATTAAATTTTAGCTTTACAATTTCTATTCCATTCATTTCGAGTGAGAAAGATGGTCGGTAGGTCAGTCGCCGTAAAACAAAATTTTCCAGTTTGCAGTTCACCTATGGTGGTATGAAACTGCCTACTTACCATGAGAGGAACATTAAGTAAGATTATCTTGAATGGAAAAGCCAATTCATCAAATGCACTAGTCAAACTATAAATTTTCGAATGTGATAGCTTCCAAAAAGCTCTTTCTCGCTAATTGTTTCAAAAAACTCATAATAATCTATGGCTCATTAATTAACGTTTAAGTCTATTGTTTAAATACTTCACATCAGTACTTAAACATTCATCGAATCATCAGTTGCACAGTTTAAAAACAGTGACAACTGGTTAAGATGACAAATGATCAAGCAAAACAAGCTAGTCCACCGAGCGGGATCGAACCCAACCATCTAACATGGATTGAGCGTGTTACCATAACATAAACGTTCATTCCACCTCCCTTTTATAAAAGGTACATTCACAAACCTCTCTGGTCACTGTGGATGACCTGTATGGATACCGTATCGACTCGTCATCGCAGTAAAATCCTCGCTTGTAAGGTGTCACGAACCAGTGAAAGAGCGCCAATGGGATAGCTATAATAAACTACTTAAGACTTACCATACCCCCTAGAACTGATTATTGAATCTAGAACGAGAATGCCGCTGAATGCCAAAACTAAAAAAGCTAATTCATTAAAGCAAATGATAATAAAACCTTAGCATCATTATTTGTAGGATGTCTATGCCATACCAGGGGTGAAATAGTCATCAGAGAATACATGTCCACGCCAAAAATGATCTACCTTTTCTTCTCCTCAAGTTATCTTCTACTTCTCCTTGTTGTTGTTGTCTTGCCCATAGGTCCTGTCGAGGGGAGTCCTTTTGGGATAGGTTGGTGGTGAGGAGTCCGGAGAGATTTTCTCCGTCTACACTCGCACCGCAGTCGGCGATCCTCTTGGCGAGACCCATTCGTTAACCGGAGAAAGGCAAGAGGTTATTTTACTGGCGCCTCGACTCGCCATTGAAAAGTATAGCGGAGTATCGGCTGATGTTTTGTCCGGTGGCATGCCCAGGCCGGTCCGGCATCGCCCTCCTTTGACGAGCTATACTACCCAGTTTTGGTCCGCGGCGGGATTTCTCCCGCTACCTCCCAGCACGAATTCTTCGTAGGGAGGCGTCCCTCTATCCGCCACCTGAGGTCGCGCTCGATTCTGGACTGGATAATCCGGCTCCACTTCTCCTCCAACGCCCTTTTCTTTTCAGCTTTTACTTCTCATTTTCCCAATTCGCACGAAACGTACACAAATCAATTAGACCGGTCATATTTAAAAACCTTTTTTCGGTACTGCTATCATAGCCAGGGGTTTTTTAGTGGGCAAGAAAAAGGTACAGAAGCCAGCCAAAAACTCAAAAAAAATTGACTTAAGGGCCCCCCTCATGTTTTTTCAACAAAAAACAGACAACCGCGAAAATTTATTTTTCTTATTACATAAGAGTCCTTATATTTGGGGCTCTTATTTTTTAGGGGCCGTTATATTTTGAAAAAACAGAGACCCGCCGACAGAGGGTCTTACATGACCATTTAACTCCTGATTCGTAGCAGGCATGGAATAGCTCAATAAACCAGCAATTTTACCACATAGCTCGAGATTACAGTATTTCGAAAGTTAAAGCAGAAAAGAGACTCACCGCATGCCGTCAATACAACGAAGTCGCAGATGATGCGTGAGATGGAGATGTTGTTCGTCATCCTCGAGGCAACTACCTGCACATCAGATGAGATTTTACTAATACAACCCTGCGCATCAAAGATAATTCTCTCCATAGCTTAACATCGTTCGACAAGTTCTGACTATGCAACGTATTTATCTTACTTCCCCCGACTACACACCAGAAGTTTCATTTCAATTACTCCATGTTACTTTGAATTGCTTGGGAGGAAGGTAAGGGGAGATAGGTTCAAGAACATGCACTACATTAATAGATTTTATTTTGCGTGAGTGGCTCATGTTTTTTCGGATGTAATTGTTAAACTCTCAATCGTGACAGAATTTTACTTTTTTTCAGTGATTTACACGAGTGATGGCTGTTACTTAGAGTTGAATAGACAGAATAGTCAAGTTGAATAAAAGACAAGACCATAGCTCACCAGGATGTATTGAAAAAATTTTTCTCGGGTGGGTGACCGGGCGACCCTGGCGATCAGAAAGCGGGGGGGGGGATTAACAAAAATTTTGGCCCGTTTCCCGTGGTCAATTGATCTTTTGACTTGCGTAGGACGGGTCGGAGTTCAATATTCTACATTTTGATCACTTAATAACGACCATAGGTTACCAAGGGGTACAAAAAACCTCCCGGCCCCCCGCCCAGGAAGGAAATTTTGTTTCTCACGTTCATGAGCACGTATCAGATGCAGATTTACTTCCTTATGTTTTATTATGGTGTTTTTGGTGTTTGATGAAGTATGTAGCAGTCCATTTACCATTTTATTTAAGTTGAAGAAGTTAAGGTCAAACACTCAATTGAGAAATCAATTACAATAAAACTATGCTAGGAAATTCAAAATTTTTCATTAATTGAATGTAAATCTAAGAAAATACAATAAGAAATCGAATTGGTACACAAAGCCCCGCCCGGCCCCCCACCCGCGAAATTTTTTCTGATAAATTTAGGTGACCTATGATAACGACAAGCTTTTTGAAAAGCTAATTTATGTCATAATTTCTTCACTATAAAAACTTTTTCTGGGGGACCGGGGGGACGACCGGGAGAAATGTAACACGTTTGGTGACCTATGGACAAGACAAGTCCCTCTCTTAAGAAGCTTCTGTTTCTAACTTCTGCGTTTTTACGCTACCATTTGAAGACATACATCGTATGCTATCGTGGAACCTCTAATCTCTTAGAAAAGTTACTTCTTATTGCTATAAGGGGTTAAATAGTCCTGTGAGACTTTCTGTCGGCGGGCCTCTGTTATTCCAAATCATAAAGGGGTACCCTTATGTAAGACAACAAAAAAAAATTCCACGGGCTTCTGTTTTTTTCTATCATAAGGAGAGACCCTTGAGTGAAAAAAAAATTTTTCGTCTTCGAAGAGCGTACGTACCTTTTTCTTGCACACTAAAAACCCTTGATTGCAACCGTTGGATCTCGTTTCAGGCATCTTTCCGCTTTGGGTGGGCCTCCGTCCTTTTTGGACTCATTATCAAGCCTTCGCTACATTCTGGCAGTCACCCAGAAAGCACTCACTGTCAGGGGTTAAATAGTGACCGGATCGGTCCCGTTGGCGGATACATGTGCACACACTCTTGACAAAAAAACTCCCTCTCTTTCCTTACCCTTCTCCTTCACCCCCTCTTCTTTTTTCCTCCAAAATTTGAGCGGCGGATACATGTAAACCCAAATTGGGCGGATCCATTTGACCAATGCTCACTGTTTATATCATTTCGGGTCTGTCTGTATCTCAAATACAAAGATTTTCAAACAGGGTGTTTCTTAGCACCCAAACAACTTTTTTCGAGCGCATACATTTTTAAAATTTCAGAGTTCAACATTAAATTTTTCCAATGATTTGGACTTTCTCTACGAAAAATCCGAGAAAAAAGTTCTCAAAGCGCATAGATTTCATTGTATTTCGGGGTTTTTGAAGAGCACATAGATTTTTTTCACCCGCAGTGCGGGTCAGAGAAACATCCTGGTTTTATATCCTTCACCGATCTTGACTCAAAGCGCTAGCAATACAGAGCTCGCTTAGCCTGGACAAAAATGCTTACTTAAAAATTGGGAGTGTTTCGACTTCGACGAAAAACTTTTTTTTCGATTTTGGTAAAACTTCGACGATTTCAACAACAACAAAAAAAATCGAAAATATAGGAACATAAAGTCGATATGAAGTAACGCGGTAATTCAAAAATTCAACGACTTTTTTGCCTATGACTAAGAACGCAAGGTTACATTACAACAAAATTGTAACGCGCATGTAACAAAGTTACTCAAATGAAACTGAATATAGACGGCCGCGGAAAATGTTGAGAGAGAGAGAGATAGAGAGAGTCAGTAAAAGGGAGAGAAAACAGGAGATGAAAAAGAGAACGAGTGATAGGGCAATACCGAGAGGGCGTGTGAACTCAAAAACATGACACAGAAAAGGGCAAGAACTGAAATTGAAAAAAATGCCGAGTTGAAACAGAGCAACAAAAACTACTTGCTTTGAAAAATTGGGCAATTCGAGAATAATCAACAATAATCTAACGCCTTAAAACGTTTTTTTTCTTCTTTATCAAGTTGACGTCAGGGGTTTTTAGTGTGCAAGAAAAGGGTGTAAGCGAAAAAAATTTTACATAAGGGTCCTCCCTTATGATAAAAAAACAAAAACCACAACAAAATTTTTTTTAACATAAGGTTACCCCGTATGATTTGGAGAAAGAGAGGCCCGCCGACAGAAGGTCGGACATGACTATTTAACCCCTGGTTGACGTCGATTTCTCTTTGTAAACCCAAAAAAAATAATCGACAAAACCCCATAATTCTGCAAAACTCCAAAAATGTTGTCCACGGAGCGGTATTGAACCCAGCTATCTCAATTTCTCCCCGGAAGTGCCAATGCTTTCCAATTACACTAAAACATATATTTTCAGAAACACTCACTTTATAATCTACAATATATCTCTGCAATCAAACGCAAAATAACATTAAATTAGCCGCCTTTTTGTGCGCCTAACTCTTATAATCGAAGGGATACGGTATAAATCATGATCTGCTATTAGCACAGCTTTCACAAACATATCTCGCCTATCCGTTCAATCTCAAGATCTTCATCAAACTATGCTTCACTTCCTCTTTTTCCTCTATCTATGAATCAAATATCTCTCACTATTCGAATCCAGTTTTCCTATCATCTTCATTATTCTCCCATTCATTTCAACAATTCTCCTTGTTTTTTCCTCGAATTTTTAAAATTTTGATTTTAAAAGGGGGTTAATAGAAGCCCTCAGTTTTTTCTTAAAACAGCTGTCAAAAATTGTTCGAACAACGTGAACCTGCCAGAAATCAATGAAAAACATAAAACTTTGCCTGGATAATTAGGGTTGACAATGAGTTTCTTGCATGACTGCTCTTTCTCTCTCTCGTCTCTCTTATTTTCTTCTTAGCTCTCTCCACTTCATCTCTCTCGCTCTCCTCTCTATCATCTTATTCTCTCTTTTTCTTCTCTCTCACCTTTAGCCTGTCTGTCTTCTTCTCTCTCTCCTCTCTATCTTATTAATCTACTCACTCTCTGTCTCTCTCCTTCTTTCTTTCTACGTATCGGAACTCTCGCGGGGGCAATTAGGCATATGCCAACCGGTCGTCCTGTCTATCCATTCCCACAAAAACAATAAGAGCGCAACCGGATGTAAAACTATATAGTATTACAAATGATCATTTGTCATCTTAACCAGGCGTCACTGCCTTTAAACTGTGTAACTTAGCATTTGAAGATTTATATAGTATTAGCATCGAGAAGCACGCTACCGAGAAAAAACATGGGCGAACCGCATTTAGCTCGCCTATGTTAAGCCTCACACTTGAATTGTGTACACTGCTATATAGGGGAGTTAGGAGAGAAAGAGAGTAGGAAAGAAACAGAGAAATGGAGAGAGCGAGAGAGTAAGCGAAATAGATAGAGAAGCGGAGAGATAAAAAGACATAAGGAAAGTTATAGAGAGTTAAGGAGAGTGGGAGTAAGAGAGAAACAGAGAGATAGAGTGAAAAGGTTAGAGAAATGACGATAGTGGAGAATTTCGAAGTATATTTTCGCAACATGAAGAGAAACAGTGAGAGACGGGAAAAGGAGAACCAGGGGAACTGAGAGGCAATTTAGTTGAAGAGTAGGCGAGAGCGAGAGAAAACGAAGTGGGGGAGAAGGTGAGAGAGAGAGAGAGAGAGAGAGAGAGAGAGAGAGAGAGAGAGAGAGAGAGAGAAAGAGAGAGAGAGAGGGAGAGAGATAGAGAGTAGGAGAGAGAGAGGAAGAGACACAGAGAGAGAGAGAAGAGAGAGAGATAGAGAGAGACAGAGAGAGAGAGAGATAGAAGAGATCGATACGGAAGTGAAAAAAACACAACTGGATAAAAATAATGTAAAGGAAAGTAACAAAAGAAAGAGAGCTCAAAATAAAAATGGGCAACTTACAAAGTCAATAGCCGAACGCCCTTCACTACATCTTAGAAGTAAACATACATAACTCCAAATTTGTAGCTAACAAAATCTACAAATGTTAAGTTACACAGTTTAAAGGCAGTGACGCCTGGTTAAGATGACAAAATTTCACTGCCTTCAAACTGTGTAACTAAGAATTTCAAGACATTTGACAGTTATACATTAGAAAGAATAACAAAAATATTGTTCAACTAAAGAATACTAAACCGGGTGGTCTATAGGAAATGCAAGATGAACCTCATTTTCTCCATCTTTGAATAGCATCCTCATTCAACGGAGTGTTTTCTTTCAAATTTATGAGCCATAGCTCTCTTTTTCCACCCATTCATTCATCATATTTTCATCTTCTCATCAAACCCTTTCTACTTCCTTTTTCGTTTACCTTCCTCTCTCTTTTCCTCTTCTTCTATATCTCTATCATTCTCGTTCAACTATGTTTGAATCTCATACTCTCTCTCTCTTCTCAAACTTTCTTTTTTCACTCTCCTCTCTCTCTCTCTCTCTCTCTATTTCTCTTTTTCTACATCCATCTCAATCTTTCGGTCGCTCGTTTGTGCAGAATCTTCTATCGAAATCTTCTTCATATTCTTTTCAACAAAGGAAAATCAGAAGAAGCAGGAAAAGGAAGCAACTACAATGGAAAAGATACACAGAGAAAGAGAGAGAGAAAGAGAGGGAGGAAGAGAGAGAAAGATATAAAGAGATAATGAGAGAGAAAGAGAGAGAGAAAGAGAAAGATATAAAGAGATAATGAGAGAGAAAGAGAGAGAGAAAGAGAAAAAGAGGGAGAAAGAGAGAGAAAGAGAAAAAGAAAGAGAGGGAGAAAAATAAAGAGAGGGAGAAAGAGAGAGAAAGATATAGAGAGAAAGAGAGAAAGAGAGGAGCTCAAACAGAAGAACGAGAAGTGGGGAAAAATATAGGTAGAAAATAAGGATGAAAAGGGGAGGGGGTAGAGAAGAAATAAACGGAGAGGTGTTATAGTCCTCGTACAGATGCATGAATGTGAACACAAAGCGATGTTCAGAATGAGCTTCAGGTGACATGCAGGGTTTTTCTTCGACCCGCGTGGCAAGTTAGAAGAAAATATATGCGCACTTTGAAATATTTAAATCTATGCGCTTGGAAATTTTTCGGCGGGTGGTAAGCAAAGGCCTGGTGACATGAAACAAAACACAAAAAATACCGAATTTCGAAACTCAAGAACGCCAAGAGCAGAAAAAAAACTTTAAAAAGTATTCTGCTGTTGTTGTTGTTTGCCCATAGGTCCTGCCGAGGGGAGTCCTTTTAATAGCTTGTTGAGGATCCTTTTGAGTCCGGAGAAACTTTCTCCGTCTACAGTCGAACCACAGTGGGCGACCTTACTGAGACTCATTCGTTAACCGGAGAAGGGCAAGAGGCTATTTTACTGGCGTCTCGACTCGCCATTACAAAGTATAGGGGAGTATCGGTTATGTTTTATCCGGCGGCATGCCCAGGCCAGTCCGGCATCGCCCTCTTTCAACGAACTACACTAGAAATTTCTGCTCGGAGCTATTCCATCCCAATTTTGGCTTGTAATCAAGTATGCTCACTCTACCACCCCGCCCAGTTCATACAGAATTCTTCAGAAAAAAAGTGAATTACTCACAAACTACACAAATCACCATTGGAAGACATATATCCGCGATTTCACAAAATAAATACGAACAAAATCTCAATAGTGAAAATTAGCTTGAACGGGCACCCGTGAGCAGAGGTTTTATAGTGTGCAAGAAAAAGGTAAAAACGCTCGCGAAAGGTGTAAAATTTTTTCACATAAGGGTCGAAAAAAGTGTTACTAAAAATTTCGGTTTCAGTTCAATATCGAGTTTAATTTTTTTCGTATTGAGTGGCGGATACGTACATACACCCATTTGGAAGGACACATATCCCTGCTGGGAGCACCAAAACGGATACGTACATACACCCATTTGGAAGGACACATATCCCTGCTGGGAGCACCAAAACGGATACGTACATACACCCATTTGGAAGGACACATATCCCTGCTGGGAGCACCAAAACGGATACGTACATACACCCATTTGGAAGGACACATATCCCTGCTGGGAGCACCAAAACGGATACGTACATACACCCATTTGGAAGGACACATATCCCTGCTGGGAGCACCAAAACGGATACGTACATACACCCATTTGGAAGGACACATATCCCTGCTGGGAGCACCAAAACGGATACGTACATACACCCATTTGGAAGGACACATATCCCTGCTGGGAGCACCAAAACGGATACGTACATACACCCATTTGGAAGGACACATATCCCTGCTGGGAGCACCAAAACGGATACGTACATACACCCATTTGGAAGGACACATATCCCTGCTGGGAGCACCAAAACGGATACGTACATACACCCATTTGGAAGGACACATATCCCTGCTGGGAGCACCAAAACGGATACGTACATACACCCATTTGGAAGGACACATATCCCTGCTGGGAGCACCAAAACGGATACGTACATACACCCATTTGGAAGGACACATATCCCTGCTGGGAGCACCAAAACGGATACGTACATACACCCATTTGGAAGGACACATATCCCTGCTGGGAGCACCAAAACGGATACGTACATACACCCATTTGGAGAACACATATCCCTGCTGGGAGCACCAAAACGGATACGTACATACACCCATTTGGAAGGACACATATCCCTGCTGGGAGCACCAAAACGGATACGTACATACACCCTTTGGAAGGACACATATCCCTGCTGGGAGCACCAAAACAGATACGTACATACACCCATTTGGAAAGACACATTTCCCTGCTGGTAGCACCAAAACGGATACGTACATACATACACCCATTTGGAAGGACACATATCCCTGCTGGGAGCACCAAAACGGATACGTACATACACCCATTTGGAAGGACACATATCCCTGCTGGGAGCACCAAAACGGATACGTACATACACCCATTTGGAAGGACACATATCCCTGCTGGGAGCACCAAAACGGATACGTACATACACACATTTGGAAGGACACATATCCCTGCTGGGAGCACCAAAACGGATACGTACATACACACATTTGGAAGGACACATATCCCTGCTGGGAGCACCAAAACGGATACGTACATACACCCATTTGGAAGGACACATATCCCTGCTCTGAGCACCAAAACGGATACGTACATACACCCATTTGGAAGGACACATATCCCTGCTCTGAGCACCAAAACGGATACGTACATACACCCATTTGGAAGGACACATATCCCTGCTCTGAGCACCAAAACGGATACGTACATACACCCATTTGGAAGGACACATTTCCCTGCTCTGAGCACCAAAACGGATACGTACATACACCCATTTGGAAAGACACATATCCCTGCTGGGAGCACCAAAACTTCGACCTCTCGTTATGAGCTCCTCGCATGGAATACTTCACGAGAAACGAACACACAGCTATCAAAACGGGGAAAAGTATCTGGAAATTAACCCGCTTATCGGTCGCAGTCGTTGCAGCCTGCGTGTTGAAGAAGAGGCGACTGGCCGCCAAGAATCTACGACACACGCAGCAGCAGACCGAGTTGAGGAAGCGGCTGTATTGAGAGCATTGTTCAACAAAGTTCATTTGTGATTTTTGAAAAGTTAAGAACAACCGCCTTTCGAGCGGGAGTCTCAGAAAATGAGAAACGGTTTAAAGGTCAAGGGCGGAGAAAGAAGAGCTTCTTATTATTCTAAAAAAGAGGGGTTGGTGCTAAAATAATGATAGGCGAGAAATTTTCTCAGTATTGAACTTAGACTAAACAGCGTTTTTACTTTATTGTTAGAATCTTTTTAAATCTACTCGATTATCGAACAATCAGAAAACAGAGACAAGCAAATACCCCTCCACCGCTTTGAGTTTCTACATGTTAAAAAGTTATTATCGACATACTATCAGGGTGTTTCTCTAACCCGCACTGCGGGTTAGAAGAAAATCTATGCGCAGTATGATACTATTCAAGCAGACAAACGATTGAACTATCGCACAGAAAAAAGCTAGTCCATGGAGCGGGATCGAACCCAACCATCTCGACTCAAACTGGGAGCGCGTGCTACCACTACACCACGGGAAAACATTGCTATACCGTGCGAAAGTGTTTCATGAATTGAATTTGACAGACATGGCGGCTATCGGGCTGATAGCCGAAGACGCCTCGAATCGTATGATGGGGCGAAGTGCTATCTACACAGCGGACCCCGCTCTTCAGCGGGAATAACGCTAGGAAGAAGAAGAAGTGTTTCATGAAAGACTCATATGCCTTCAGCGGGAATAACGCTAGGAAGAAGAAGAAGTGTTTCATGAAAGACTCATATGCCTTGCTCTCTTAGTAGCGCATGCTTATCAAGCTATGCTTATTTAGTCACGCATGCTGATTATGATTTTAAAAAAAAAGAGGCCCGCGAATTTTTTTGTTTGTTTTACATTAGAGTCCCTCCTTATGATTTGGAAAAACAGAGACCCGCCGACAGAAGGTCTGACTTCCCCATTTAACCTCTGGCCATAGGTGAACTTTGCAAGATTCGTAACAAACAAAAATTTGAGATGATCGAACTACCGATCGATTAACTTTATGAACTCTAAGCTATCTTTCAAAACCATTGGAAATTGGAAATTGAGAAAAAATCTTCAACGCGTGAAAATAAGTTTCATGTGCCTGAACTAAGCTTTCTTCTTCTTCTTAGCGTTGTCCCGCGCAAGCCGAGGTCGGAGTAGGGTCCGCTGTACGGCTTCTAGCTCTCCAGAAACATCTGTCCGTTGCGTCTTCCGAGTGTAGTCTTGCAAGGCGCAGGTCCTGGTTGAGCGTATCCATATATCTTGCTTTCGGTTTGCCTCGCGGGCGTTTGCCTGGTACTTCGATGTCAAGGGCGTGTCTTGCGATGCTGGTCGCGTCTCTTCGCATCACGTGTCCATACCATCTAACTCTCCCTTCTCGCATCTTGTCTTGTATTGGAGCAACACCGAGTCCCCCTCCCACAATTGTGTTACGCACACAATCTAGGCGAGTCAGTCCTAGTGTCCAGCGTAACATTTTCATCTCATTCGTGTGGATAATGTTCTCGGTTACACGCGTTGTAGGCCAGGTCTCCGTCGAATAGAGAAGCACGGGACGGATCGCTGTTCTATACATCTTTCCGCGTATGCCAGCTGTGATATTCCTATCACAAAGGACACCTGTAGCTTCTCTCCATTTCATCCAAGCTGCATTTACTCTTTGGCGTGCCGCTGCATTTGTTGACGTGTCTGAGGAGCAGGGGTTATTTAGTCATGTCCGGTCGCCTTTCGGCGGACGTCTGTTTTAGACCTCTGGCGGGCGTCTGTCATTCAACTCATAAGAGGGGGACCCTTATGTGAATTTTTTTCATCTCATAAGCGTGAAAATTAAAAAAAACTTTTTATCTCATAAAATTAAAACTTGAAATTTTTTTCGAGATGTGAGGCAAGTGTCTGTATACTAAAATTTTGGCCTCCGGCGGGCGTCTGTAGGATTTTCGGACCAACTAAAAAACCCCTGCTGAGGAGATGACAGAACCAAGGTACTTGAATTCGGAGGTCTTCGGGAGCGGTTCACCGCTGATGTGAAGAGTTCCCGTCGTTTGCAATCCGATTTCCTGATACTCGGTCTTCTTGATGTTGAGGCGTAAGCCATGTCTACTAAGAGCGTCATTCCATTCTTGGGTGCGTTTCTCGATTTCGGCACGTGTAGGAGTAGCAAGGAGAATGTCGTCGGCGTATGCGATGGTTGACGGAGCCGGAGTCAGTGTTGTTGTTGTTGTAGATTGCCCGCCGTAGGTCTCCGGCTGGGTAGACGAGGTCTTCTTTGACATGGCTCAGAAAACAATAACCTTACTTACATCATTTATCTAATTACATTATTTCTCTTTCTCTCTCGGGTTTTTTTTATTTTTTTTATATATTATTTATTTATTTATTATTTTTTTTTTGTTATTTTTTTTTTGTTTTTTTTTGAGAGAGAAAGGAATCACTGGTATAAGAACTTAACAACAGACGTCGGGCTATTCCACAAATCTATACTTCTTAAAAGTGTGTGGTCACAGCGACACGAGAATAAATGACTAGTTGTATGTGGCTCTTCTAAACATTTTGGGCAAAGAGGTGATTGGGCAGCTCCTATTCTGTGTAGGTAGCTGTTAAGGGAACTTGCATAGCCACTACGTAGTTGCGATAATGTTATTTGTTGTTCCCTGGGAAGTTGATTCGTTGATTTATGGATTCTGGGAGGTTTCTTACCTAGAACTGGGTTAGGGGAGCAAGATCTAATGAAATTTCTAACAGTCTCAGTATGTATTCTTTTAAGTGCGGCTTTCTGATCACTGTCTACTAGCATAATTTCTAAGTCCTTGGCATGTTTACGAATAGTTCTAGGTGGTTTGGGTTCCATGCATCGACGATTATAGGGGTGGTTTGGGAGGAGTCTTGCTCTTGCAACGAATTGCTTGGTAAGCATCGTGTTGTGCTCCTTTATGGGTAACATTTCGCTTTCTAGAGCTAAGTGCTCTGTGCCGGCCATTGCTAGGTTTCCTGTTGCTATCCGAATTGCTCTATTTTGGTTTGCCTGTAGTTTTTTCCAGTTCGTCTCGGCCAATTGAGGGGAGTAAATTGGTGCGGCGTAGTTGAGAACGGATCTGGTCATTGTTTTGTAGGTTGCAAGAAGGGTGTTTTTCTGTTGGCCCCATGTTCTTCCTCCGAGGGCACGTAGTATATTCAGTCTTTTGGCCGTTCTCTGTTTAAGGTATTCTGCATGTTGTCGGAAGGTGCCGAGTTGGTCTAAGACGACACCGAGTATTTTGGGTGTTTTAGTTGTCGGCAAAAGGGTTCCGTGGATTTCTACCTTGGGTTCTTTTTTACATTCGCCTGTATGGGTTGTGAAAAGAGTGACCGTAGTCTTTTCCTTGGATATGATCATTTTACGTTGTTCCAATTCTTCTACGAGTTTCGGTAGGAAGTGGTTGATCTGATCTTCACAGGTTTCAATACAGGGGCTTGAGGAGAGAATTGATATGTCGTCGGCGTAGGCTGTCATCTGCGTGTTTCCTGTGGGTTGCGGGAGGTTGTTTATGTAGAGATTGAATAAGAGGGGGCTGAGCACTGCTCCTTGTGGGACACCAGATCTGCATGTGAGACGTCGACTGCTTTTTCCTTGGAAATCTACCTTGATTGTACGACCTCTTAGGTAGCTGGACATCCATCGAACGATGGCTCTTGGCATATTCGTTTCAGTGAGTTTCTTGCAGAGATGGGATATGTTCACTAAGTCATATGCTGCAGTGAGGTCAAGGGCGACCATGAGAGTGCGGTCCGGGGGTGGTTTCCGATTGAAGCCGTTTGTTATTTTCCCGGTTATTTCCAGGAGTACGGTTGTAGTCGAGTGCTCTTTGCGGAATCCATGTTGCCAGTCAGCGATTTGAAAGCCTTCCGCCAGGAATGGTAATAAGACCCGTTCGAATGTTTTGGCTATAGGTGATAGTATTGATATTGGTCTATAGCCGTTCAGGTTGCTGGAGTCCTTTCCTGGTTTAGGTAACATTATCACTCTTGCATCTTTCCATCTGGACGGGATAATACCTGTTTGCAGCGTGTTATTGAAGAGGATGCAGAGACACTTTCTGAAGTTTTCACCGGCCATTTTGAGTAGTAGAGGGCAGATGCCTTCACTGTCTGGGCATTTGGAACCTTTGGTTTTCTTGATTGCTTCTTCGATCTGTGCCAGGGAAATTTGGGGAGCGTCTGTCCGTTTGAGGCCTTTAATTAGTCGTGTTGTGCTTCTTGCTGATTTGTCGACCTCTTTAGGGGCTTGTTTAGCTAATTTTCTGGCAAAAGCGTTTGAGGCAGATGTTGGGCAAAGACTTTTCCCGTCGTGGGTGATGGTCAAGTGCGTCGGTTTTATTGATTTGCCGTCGATAGCCTTTATCGTTTTCCAGAGTTTGTTGCCCGGTTCGTTGTGGCTAATTTCAGATATGTACTTTTCCCAAGCCTTCCTCTTTTCGAGGTTGATGCGGAAGGAGATTTCGGCCATTATTGAGGGGAGTGAGGGGTCCGTAGGATTGTCCCTCCTCATTTGGTCCCGTTCTGTAATCAGCTTCTTCACATCTTCGCTCAAGTGAGGCGTGTATTTTGGCACCTTTCCACGGGGAATGTTGTTCTTAGCCGCTTTGGTCAAGGTGGTGGTCAGGAATTTGTGCATCTGAACTGAGTTGCCGGCGAATGGGAAATCCATGAGAATCTTGTTGATGTCCCTTTCGAAGCCTTCCCAATTCGCTTTGTTGTAATTTGTATAACAACGTGCGTTTGAGATGTTGGATGGCTGTGTTTCGACGTCAATCAGGCATGGGAGGTGGTCAGAGTTCATTCTGTTGATTGTTGACCAGTTGCAGTCGATGGCTATGTCGTTCGAGGCGAGAGTGATGTCTGGTGATGCTTTTTGTCTTGTGGGCATCTTTGAGTTGTTGAGACATACAAGATCGCTGTCGTCAATGAAGTCGCATAGTTCATCTCCTCTGCTATCCTCCGTACCTTCACTCCAAACTTTATTGTGTGCGTTGAAGTCTCCACCGACAATGAATGGTTTCTTCTGTGTTAGGAGTCGGTTGAAGTTCGGCGCGTATGTGTTGGGGCAGGACGATCGAGGTGGGATGTAAATGTTGCAGATTCTTATGGTTCCTTGGTCGGTTGGCACGTCCACGCTGAGTGTTTCGGCTGTCTGGTCCGTTGTTGGGGAGGTCACGTTAGCATAGCGAATATTCTCTTTGACTAGTATCGCAAGTCCGCCTCCAAAGTTGGAGCGGTCTTTTCTTATGATCGTGTAACCTACGATATTCGGAGATGGAATACTAGCATCCATTTTGGTTTCTTGGATGAGTGCTACGTGAACATTCAACTCATGTAAAAGGTCCTCTAGCTCGGTTAGTCGGGCTCTCAGTCCATTAGCGTTCCATTGGATTATCCTCAGGTTAGCTACCGTCTGGGAGGCAGTCTGCTGGATCGGGGCTCTCTCACAAATTCTACATCTCCATTGGGGGTTCCAATCATTAAGATTGTTAAGGTTGGAACAGCGGAAATGTATCCCGGAGTCAGTAGAGGACGCGTGACGGTATCCATGACCAAAATGAAGAGAAGGGGAGACAAAAACTAAGCTCTCAAGGGTTATGCTCAAATAAAATTTTTTAAAAAATTCTAAATTTCTTGGGCGATTGACCTTTTGAGAAATCAAACCCTACTTTACCTATCGATAGAGCAAAGACTTGTGGTACCTTCTTACCTGCAGTTTGACGCACACTAATAAAAAATATCTAGAAATAATGAGTTGAAAATGAATATTTCCTAAGTTAAAAACAGCGGAAAATGGAGAGAGGAAATGAAAATTTGATGATTCATCTTGGAATATAAAAATGCGTTTATATTCTCTGATGATGAGACGAGTTTCGGAACCCATTACGGGTTTCTAATGGGTTAACCATGGAAAGATCATTAGAAACCCATAATGTCTGTCTCCTGTACTTGTTAGAGAAGAGAAGCGACCGTTCTTTAACCTGAAGCACATGGAGTAATAAGAAGCGAGCTGGTTTAGGGGTTTTGGGCAGAGAAGAAAAAAGACTGGGCTTTATTGGAGGTCAAGACTGCAGAGACTGTACCACGTCTTCTTTTTCTAGGCCCTGTTTCTAATTTGATTGAGTTTTTCTCGAGTTACTAACTGCACGAAGTTGAAGTCGATATCATATAAGATTACTAGCTGGAATATAATATCAATACATAACCGATGACGTCACCAACTCGATGATATGTCAATAAACGATGACTTCACTAACTGGATGATGATGCTGGATGTGCTCGGCCACGTCCTTTCCCGACGGCGCCACCTCCTCAGCTGTCACTGCCCTGAAGCGTAGAGATAAACCATGTTTATAGATAGAGGAGCGACCGTACAGGGGCTAAATGCGAAACTCTAAGGGGCTACGGGGCAATGAATGTAGGCGATATGGCTTAGGAACGAGGCCGTATGGAACAATTAGCCACGATACCGTAGTTTCAGGCACTTTGTTACTTTGTTAAAGTTTCTTTGGACGGTTAAAATTTCTTTGGACGCTTAAAGTAGATTAGAGCCAATTTTACAAGGGCTACGGGGCGATCCTGAAATGGCAATCTTACAGAGGCTATATGTATAGGCTACAGGAGCGAATCTACAGTGGCTACAGCTGCGACCCTAAGGGAACTACAGAAACAGAAAAAACAATTGAATCCAGTGATTAGAGCAGATGTTAAATAGCGCAATTTGCGTTTACATGTATCCGCCGCTCAAAGTTTGGAGGAAAAAAGAAGAGGGGATGAAGGAAAAGGGTAAGAAAAGAGAGGGAGTTTATTCTCAATAGTGTGTGTACATGTATCCGCCGGCGAAACCGATCCGGTCACTATTTAACCCATGGATTACAGCAGTATAACAAATCTCACGATAAATTGAACTTCGGAACTGCACAGTTATAATACATTCACAACTTCAATCTTCATTTAAAAAAATAAAAAGGTTCAAAATCACTCATCTTTCGAAAAAAAACCTAAGTTTGAGAACCCTAATTAACGTATGAAGGCACTTTTGCACTTTAGTTACCCCTCTACCAGAGGTTCAATTGGGTCAGATGAGAGTGGAATTTTTTCTTATACGGTCTCGTTAGCCTAAGCCGTACGCACTCGTTAGCGTAAACTTTTTCCTGAGCCTAAGCGTTTTCGCACTTTTTTACATGGTCTGGTAGGGCGGAGCCTCCTCCGCGCGTTTCGCGCGCGATGTCTCAGGAAGAGATTTTATTTATGAAAACTCCCTTCCCCCTTTCTCCTTAGGGCCCCCCTTCCCCCCTTTGAGATTTTATTTATGAAAACTCCCTTCCCCCTTTCTCCTTAGGGCCCCCCCTTCCCCTTCCCCCTCCCCCTTTCCTTCCTTCCTTAGGTAGGGCCCTCTTCCCCCTTTAGGGCCCCCTCCCTTCCCTGCTTAGGTAAACCCCCCTCCCCCTTTTCCTTTCCCCAGAATTTATAAAGATAATTTAAACAGAAATGAAAAGAAAGAGAACAAGTAAGAAAAAATAAATTAATAGAGCCAGGCCGTGGGGAGCAGAGCGACGCGGCAGTAAGCGCCCTACCAGACCAGGTAAAAAAGTACCAGCGTATTTTTATGTAAAAAAAAAATTTTCATGAAAAAATAATTTTTTGTAAATGTAAATAAGTCAGACGTATGACCCATGGAAACTCTGGTAGGGGGGTGACTTAAGTGCAAAAGTGGGCTCTAATCTACTTCAGCCGTCCAATGAAAGTTTAGCCGTCCAATCAAACTTTTACAATTAGAATCTCTTATTTTTACATTGAAGAATATTTTTACATTAAAAAAACGCTTACACGAACGAGGCCGTACGGCTTAGCTAACGAGGCCGTACGGCTTAGCAAACGAGGCCGTAAGGCATAAGAGAATTTCTCATATTCTCAATTTTTGTCAATTCAATTTTTGTCAGCTAAACTTTCATTAGACGGCTAAACTTTCCTTGGACGGCTAAAGTAGATTAGAGCCCAAAAGTGCCCGTATGAATTGAAAATGTGACAAATCCTATAGCGCATTAGAATTCTGGAAGACTGCAAACAAGTCAATGTTATAAAAACTTCGCAAGTTCTGCAAGCTGACAACACGGCAATCGATTCCGAGCGAGGAAAGGCAGAGTAATAGAGAGTATAAGTATAAGAAGATGTAAGAAGTGCACGGGTGAGAAAACTCTCCCCAATAGCTCTTTGTCGGTGTGAGTTTCAGTGAAGCTTTGCGAACCTTCCGAACAAGAAATTAAGTATGATTAGGATCAAGAAGCTTTTTTACGAGAAAACTTAGATAACGCAGGGTTGAAAATATTCATTCAACAGCTCAAAAACAAAGTTTAAAACTTCGTGAAAAGCCTTTGTGAATAATTAGGAAAATTTCTCCGAAGAACATGTGTAGAGACCGCAATGAAATTTTTTTTGAATTTTTTGGCATTTAACAAAGGGGAAATAATAAACGTCTACCTATTTTAGTGAAACGTCTACCTAAATTAAAAAAAAAAATTTAAAAAAAAAAAAAAAAAAAAAAAAACGTCAGCCTAATTTCGTGCAACTTCTACCTATTTTCTCAAACACGTCTACCTATTTTAGTGAAACGTCTACCTATTTTAGTGAAACGTCGGCCTTTAATTGGTGTTTGAATACGCGCCTTAGGGAGTGTACTGTAGGTGCGTTGCGTGTGCGTAGCATACGGGAAGACGAGAGAGGGAAGTAACTAAGTCTTCGTTTATCGTGCGTTAAAGCAAGATGCTTTAAGTGGTAGTATGAGTGTTGAGTGGTTTTTTTTTTTGGATTGATTGTTGTCGCAGATTTGACGTGAATCGTCAAGAAGAGTGTTAGGTTCTGGAACACATAGGTTGTGTGTTATATGATTGTGAATGAATGTCTATTCGGCTAAGAATTGCCGATTGCTTGGCTTCGATTTACGCTTAAAGTTGCGCAGTGTAAGTTGAAGGCTGAATTACTCGTTATTATTGTTAAAGTTATGGGTGAAATTGTGGTGATCGAGTTTTGCAAGGAGTGAGATTGTGAAGGTCAAGTTTTGCGTCTAGGCACGACGTTTATCCTTCTCATTGTCATTTAAGTGCTCGGATATGTTCGCGTTATTCGCTGATTGCTTTTCTCAGTTCTGTTTATCGGTGTAATCGTACAGAGTAGTGTATGATAGTCACGGATGTGAGTTTCGTTTGTGCTATATTAAATAATGTGGACCGAGACAACTTAGCTGCGTAGCTAGACTGAGCGCGCGTGCTTGGCAGTCATAGAACAACGGAGCGAGCCGTGAGCGAAGGGTCATTGAGTAAAAAGGGGTAGTCACGGACTTCACATAGTTTTGATATCAAAACTCCATGGTTTTCATAGCCGTATTCCAGTATTAAAATTCAATTTAATTGTGGAGAGAACTTGATTAGAGTTTTTGAGGATATGTATTGCGTAAGGAAATTTGGAAGAATTTTTGACTTGGAAAAGTCTGAACGAGAAAGTTGTTCATATATATGTAGCGAGTGAGAATTTCTATGATAGTAGAAAGTGGACAGAACTATGTATAAAAAGATGAGAATGAAAAGGTAAGTTACTGAGCACTCCCGAGTAAGTTGTTGGCATTGTCGCACAAAAATTTTGTGAGTGAAGTTTTTGAACGTGTTCGCGTCATTGGGTCGGAGAGTGTCGCTCAAGTAGGATGCAGGAGGAGGTGCGGGAGCAATTAGTTCGCAATCACGGCATTAGTTGCTAGCTTAGCAGGATTTCGGATTGAAGGAGTTCGGGTATATTTGGATGGTGGTATTGTGTGAGAAGGAAGTGTGATCGAAGGCCTCAGGGCAGACGAGATAAGCCGTGTAACAAGAAGGATCAAGGGTAAGACCGGTAACGTACAGGCACAAGGGTAAGAACTGAAACAAGCAGGCACAAGAGTAAGACCTGGAACAAGCAGGCACAAGAGTGAGACCTGGAACAAGCAGGCACAAGAGTAAGACCTGGAACAAGCAGGCACAAGAGTAAGACCTGGAACAAGCAGGCACAAGAGTAAGACCTGGAACAAGCAGGCACAAGAGTAAGACCTGGAACAGGCAGGCACAAGAGTAAGACCTGGAACAAGCAGGCACAAGAGTAAGACCTGGAACAAGCAGGCACAAGAGTGGGACCTGGAACAAGCAGGTACAAGTGTTGCGGAAGAACAAGTCCAAGTGACAGCGGATTCGTAATTAGAGTATCAGATTGATCGGAAAATTGGAAAAGTGATCAGTAATGGATTGAGAGAAGAATCCGTAATGAATTAGAGGGGCTAAGTAACGTTGCCGGGGAGTCACGGCCGGAATTCAAAATAAATATAAGAAGTACTTGGTGCAATACATGCATGTCATGTAGAGATAAGAGGAAAAGCGAGTTTGATGTCAACACATGACGAATCGGTCAGGGTTGAAGCTAGAACAGGCAGACAGGAGAAAGAAAATATTGAAATTCCGGAACAAGATAGAGGTGAGTTGTGACGCTGTGTAGAGAATAGATTCGAAGGTAAACCGATCAGCAGTTTTCGAGAAGGAGAGTTGTTGGCTGACATAACCAACCGATTTGATGCATTGAAAGTAGCGTAAGAGATCGTCTTCTAAAAACGAGTCGACTGCAGAGTAAGGGTGGAATATATCAGAAGAAGAAAGAATTTCCCAGGCAAAACGAGAAGTCGAGGCAATTCGGTTTCCAGTGAAAACCACTGGAAGAAGGTCAGAAAGAAAGGTACTATAATGGAGATAACATGAGACAGCCAAGTGATGGTCGTCAGGATTAAGGAAGAAAGTGAAAGGGCAGACTTGCACAAGATTGCCAGTGCGATTGTTGCACAAGCTGAATTCGGTATTGAATTGTATTCACAAGGGCAGCGTCTGAATTCACATTCGTTCATGTACTTTCTAGGACTAAGAGCAGAAAGAAGTACTAGTACACTGTCTCTACCTTGGTCTACGCTCATGGTTTATTCACTGCGGTCAAGTGTTGTACATTTCGAAGGCGGGTGTATTCAAACAAAGGTTATATGAGACGACGGATGGAGTTTACGACAATAGGAGTCAATATAATTGATGTTTGAATACGCGCCTCAGGGAGTGTACTGTAGGTGCGTTGCGTATGCGTAGCATACGGGAATACGAGAGAGGGAAGTAACTCAGTCTACGTTTATCGTGCGTTAAAGCAAGATACTTTAAGTGGTAGTATGAGTCCCGCCCACCCACCCAAATCAAGATGAAGGAGGAGAACGCTAGAGTATTCAGAGATGGCTGACACTGAGGTTGAATGAAGTACCTTAAGAAGTCGCGCCAGGAGCAATCGCGGAGAGCAGCAGACTCCGATGTCTTAGGTAGTTTATGGCTTACAAAAAATGTACGAAGAAGCGTTGGAATGTGGGATCGGAGTTACAATGGCTGCATGATATTAGTTACAATTATATCCATTCGCGGCTGAAGTTGAGCAAGAATACAAGGCTTATAGTCGTATCTTAGGGACGGTCAAAGCGACTACGTCGCCAATTACAAGAGTGAAAGTATAGTACATCAGAAACAAAAGAAGCGTTACCTTGACTGACCTCAAAGAAATAGGCTGACTGAGACGATTGAAGGACCGAAATGTGGGCTCGTGGCGTTTCGAGTAATATGCCGAGGTAGTAGCGTTACTAAGAGGAGGTGTCTCAAAGGGAGGCTCCATTAGAATTGGATTTAGACGAGCAAGAAATGAATAAACTGGGAAAGGTAGTGCTAAAGTTATCGGACGAGTTAAATGTCTGAAGAAGAGCAGTTGGAGAACAAATATGTATAATACATTATCTCAGTTATCGATCACCAGATGTCATAGCGTCTACCAAGTTTCGGTTCCAATGACTGTTTTTCGTGATGAGTTCAACGTTCGGACTGAACTAATCACTGAAATAGAAAGTTGAGATACCAACCGATGTACTAGGACTGTTCGCAACGACGACACAATTGCACATTCCAGTCCTATATCCAAGTGTTTTCCAATTTAATAATCTGTCGGTCAGCCATGGGAGCAATAACTCTGAACCAGGTTTCCTATGGCATACATATGTACATAGAGCTCATCCCAGTCAGAAATACTCGCCCTCGTTTCCATTGTTTAAGTATATATAGGCAACCCAATATCGACGGATCATTTACGAAAAGAGTGCTAGCAAGCTTGTGAAGGAGCTGGCCGGAAGAGCTAACCATACTTTAGCTCAGAAGAAGAAGGCGTATAGAGCATTTAAAGGAGCATCATTGGAGTAAGCAAAACGTAGGTAAACGAGGATTCCTCAACAAGGAATCGCGCCGTATGTCAAGAATGTATTAAAGACACCATAAGGTGTGTTGTCAATATGAATAGAGGCAATGTTTCTTTTAACAGCTTTCTTAGATATGTAGCAATAAGACTATATGAATGAAGCAGACTGTTGAACTATCAGATGATAATGCGGGAAAGGGAACAATAAATGTGCCTTGTATGTTATGTGTGTTTCAATTATTAAATGTCACCAAGGAGAGAATGTTATTTTGTTTCAACTGTACAGTACGAGTTGTTTTTAACCTCATGGTTTATTCACTGCGACATATTATGCACGAATAAAACGTTACACAACACGCTCATGGATTATTCACTGCGGTCAAGTGTTGTACATCCCGAAGGCGGGTGTATTCAAACAAAGGTTATATGGGTATCGCGACAGTTTGTTACAAGACACTTTGTTACACGACAGTTTGTTACACGCCCTTCACAGATTTTTTCGCTTATGCTTATTTAAAATGTATGCTGACAAGGCTGTACGGCTTAGGAAAGAGACCGCATGAAAAAATTTCTCCATTTCTTGACTTTTTGTCGACTCATACAGTAGTCGACTCATACACACACTAAAAACAAAAGCCCCTGTAACAAATTGTCGTGTAACAAACTGTCGTGTAACAAAGTGTCATGGATCCGTTATATGAGACGACGGATGGAGTTTACGACAGTACGAGTCAATATAACAAAGGTTACGGAGTTTACGGGGTACTTTTTCCCGTTCACCGGACACCCGCGTCACGGTTTCCTCGTTAGCTAAGCCGTACGGCATCGTTAGCTAAGCCGTACGGCCTCGTTATCGTAAACTTTTACTAAGACTAAGCGTTTTTTAATGTAAAAATAACTTTTTTGATGTAAAAATAAAACGCGAAGGGAACCGCGACGCGGGTGTGCGGTGAACGGAAAAAGTGCCGTTTACGGTTTACTAGGTTACTACGCGTCGCGATCAGTTACTCCCGTCGCGGCCCTAAAACACGGCCTCAACTTAAAAACGGCCCGGCTCAATTTTTTCTTGTTCTCTTTCTTTCTTTTTTATTTTTTTTTTTCCTTCCTTTTTAAATTATCTTTATAAATTTTGAGGAAAGGGGGAGGGGGGGTTTACCTAAGCAGGGAAGGGAGGGGGGCCCTAAAGGGGGGGAGGGGGGAGGAAGAGGGCCCTACCAAAGCGAAGGGGGAGGGGGAAGGGGGGCCCTAAGGAGAAAGGGGGGAAGGGAGTTTTCATGAATAAAATCTATTTCTGAGAAAAAAATCTTTGGACGGCTAAAGTAGATTAAAGCAAACTTTTTACAAAGAAAGTAAGAGAACAAGTAAGAAAAAAGAAAGAGAAAAAATAAAAAGAGAAATAAAAAATAATACTAATTAATTGAGCCAGGCCGTTTTTAAGTTGAGGCCGTGTTTTAGGGCCGCGACGCGTAGTAACTGACCGCGACGCGTAGTAACCTAGTAAACCGTAAACTCCGTAACCTTTGTTAAATGCTTGAAACGTATACCCACCCCCCGTCAGACGACCATTTTCGATAGACAAGGCCAGCCCGCAAAATTTTGATTAGGATGCGCAGGCACGCACGCGAGACGCACTCGAGTTGCCCT
>OZ057404.1:4277910-4339455 GCA_964056735.1 Allodiplogaster pararmata
TTCAAAGATCGTATCCATAGATTATGCGGGTATGAAAACAGTGATTATTGGAAACACGTGATAAAAAATGTCTAATAAAAGATTAAAAAATACACATCGGAGAGAGTGTATAAAAAGTGTGTCTTTCTGAGAGAGACATCAAGAGAAAAACGCTAGAGAGCGTGTAAGAAAACAGCATGTAATATTGAGAGACGCAGACAGTTTAAAAATATGAATCTCTAGGGAAGATCGTATACAAAGTCGTTGTTCAAGTACGAAATGGTTGTTTCAGTGATAACAACAATGTGCGTGGGAAATCCTTGTGGCGACCCAACTATATGGAATTGCATCGACACGCCTAATTCTTACAGATGCGAGTGTCAGCCGGGCTATTCGGTTGCTTCTTCATGGTACTATGGTACTCCACGGTGTTATGGTACGCGCTCAAATTTCAAATTAGAGACTTAGGAAATATATTTGTAAATTTGTTTTCTTGAAAAAGGCCTTTCGGGAACGCCTTTCGGGAAAAAAGCCCCTTCAAGAAAGTCACAAAGAGAGAAAAAAACTTTCTTTTAAATATGAAAACTAATTAAAATATAAAATATAACATTTTTAGAAAAAAATTAATTTATAAAAATCTAAGTATATTTAGCATACTTTCATTGTGTAGACAGCATACTTTCAAATTATCCCTAGCATACTTTCATTTTATTACTATTCATACTTTCAAAGTATGAATAGTAACACTTGTGTGCGGAACGATTTGGAATACTTTTAAAGTGTATAGTTCCATTTTCATGCTTTCGAAAGTATGACTATTAAAACGCTTTTTTGTGTGCGGTAGACGAAGGTGTAGAAGAGTTGACGTCTATTAGCAACTATATTATCAAAACAAGCATCCATCGCCAAAAGCTCATTGAAAAACATATGAAGTACCTATCAAAAAATGATCACTTGTACAGTTTTCTACAAAGAGGTAGAAAACGGGGTATTCTTTCCAGCATTACTTCGAGAACTTCCTGAAAGCTACACGAAGAACTGGCTAGATTCGAGATTGACCGAGAGAACAAATTAGAGTTACCAAAAATCACGAGTTGTTCTTCCAAACTAACTCTAACCGCGTTAAGGGAAAGCATCCAAGTCCCATTCCCATAGTAGACAATATATCTCACTTTGATCCAAGCCTACAAGTCACTCTTTTCTCGAAGTATTTCGACAGTTTGCAACCCTCTCCTATAACAGGCCATCTTACCCGAAGGCCCTCTTACCCAAAGCTCTCTTTACATGAGTTATTGTCCATCCATCACAGCATTCAAAGCTTCATGAAAAAGGTTGCCCCCAAAAAACAACTCCTTCCCTAACGGAAAATCAATATTTTCATAAAAAGTTGTGTATATTCCCTGGTAATACCACTACCCATAATTATTACCAATTCCATTACTATAGGGTATTTTCCATCATCGTGGAAACAGGGATCGATAATAGAAGTTCACAAGAAAGGTTCACGCTTCCAAATTCCCAATTGGGTATTTTTTTCTTTCCAAATTCCCAACCCATAACGATGGTTTGCTCCATGTCCAAAGTATTCGATAAGCTCATTTTTAAAACTTATATACGAGCACCTAGAATCCAACCAACTTCCTAATCAGCACGGTTTTCGACGTAGGCGTTCCACTATCACATCTCTAGTACACCCCAAACATAAAAAAACATCTATTCTATCGCCATTTAACGGCAATTCGTGTTGAGACTAAAGAAAGTACAAAATCGGTGCTGTACTTGTTTTCCTTTTTTTTAATTTTGAAGCTCCATAACTCCGCGATACGAATTTAAAAATATTTTATTTCGGACATAATAAAAGTGATCATTAGATCCAATTCCAAATCTTTCAAACTACTCATTTGATGGCCATGACCTAGATAATAGAACATCGAGAATCAAACTTTACCAGTTGTTTAGGGCGAAAGACTAATAACACAGGATTAAAGAAGCGAAAAATTATTAGAAAGTCCACTTCTTAGGTGATGTCAACAAGAGAGAGTTTTGTGAAGCTTCACAGCTTCACTAAGAAATGTTCTTAGAGACATTGATTTT
Source organism: Allodiplogaster pararmata (assembly GCA_964056735.1). NCBI lineage: Eukaryota > Metazoa > Nematoda > Chromadorea > Rhabditida > Diplogasteridae > Allodiplogaster > Allodiplogaster pararmata. The sequence continues at coordinate 4,279,984 of OZ057404.1, forward strand.
GGGACAATAACAATTTTTTGAGAACACATGTCGGAAATCTGATCTGTTTGGGGAACAAAATTCTCAGAAACAAGCTTTCTAAGAGCGCAAAACCGTAATTTTTCCAAAAAAAATGGACCTCGCAAGAAAAAAATGGACAAAAAACCTTGTCTTGGTAAGTTTTTGAGAGAACTCGTTGTTTTTCGAATAACAAGTTATCAATGTCAGCGTTGAACTCAAAATGCCTGGAGATGCCGTGCCTCGTACCGACAGCTCTCTGTGAAGACTCTCTGACCGATCCCTTCTTCCATTGCACCTGTCCTCCTGACAGATTTGGTGATCAGTGCGAAAGTAAGCAAACCATTTTTTCCAAGAAACCTGGAAGTATATGAATATTCCGGTAGTAAATTCGTTACGCGTTTTCTTCTGGAAAAAAAGGAATAGCTGTGTTTGATTCATACCCGTTAACAAGACAGCCTAATTGAACAAAAACACCTTGAAAAATTTGCCTGAATAAAGGAACGGGATAGAAAAAGCTAAAATGAAACATTTTGAAGAGCAGAAACTGATTATAAGAATCAAATGAGAAGGCTATTCTTCGAAAACACTTATCTATTCTTGTAAAGAGTATCCAAGAAATCAACAAATCCACTACATAACTTGTTAGAACCTCACCTCACCATTTTCTAGAAAAATAAGTTCTAGCACCTACACATTCGCTTCATCTGCATGCTTGACTTATCAAAAAAGGCGATTTGTTGAATCGCCTTTTTTGATTTTTAGTTTCTAGGTTCTATCATCGTCATGGCCCTATCTCTTAGATTTTATGTTACTCCGGTAATTTAGAGGGAGAGACGACTGGGTTTTAGTCTCATCAAAGGAAGATTTCTTATAAACTGTAACTTTATTACGTAGAGTCAATTCAACATGTCAAGTTTGCTTCTAAAAATTCCACAAGGCAATATTCTCTTCAGGGACTCAGGATCCTTGCGCAGGCTTTGGCTGCCCTACAGGTATCGCATGTGTACCAATCTTCTCCTACTCCGCTGCATACTGCGATTGTACTCCTGGTCTAGTGGGCCTACACTGCGAATTTGCACAAACAGTCAAATCAGGCGGTAATTCTTACCCTAAGTTTGTAATCCTGCGCTTTGAGGATCTTTCTCATTTGCCTTAATAAAACTAGGTCTCTTAAGTTCAGTGAACTATTTTCTCAAGAAGGGCATCACTTCAATGAAAGTGAAGACGTCTTGTTAAAAATTTTCAAGGGAAATTTCTAAAGAACCTTTTCCCCCTTTTTCCGTTTTTAGGATCATCTCTTTTTCAAAAAAACTAAGTTTAGAATTTTTAGTCACGCGAAAAAATTGATAAAATTGAAATTATTTTTTTGAATTTTTTTTTACAAAGAAGATATGCCGCGACACTTGTGCTAAACTCTCAATCGCTTCCTTTTCCCACAACTTTTACAACTGTGGCTCTCATCGCATGAACAAAGCTTATTTCACAACTATTTCCCCTTACTCCCTGAACACATTTTACATTCGTGCTGGTACTTCCAAAGCGATGATTGTATCCCAATTAAACTTATTACTATTTAAGTGATGCACTTTTCACAATTTAGATTCAAACTGCCTAAGAAATGCATATATCATAAATGTGCTCTTTACTACCTACGCATCTCACAACAGTGCCCCTCACAGGTAAATTAAATTTTCGGTAAAAAAATTAGGACCAGTCTTGCTAACCTAACTTTGCAGAAAAAAGGTTTTTTTTTAATAATCGGAAAACTCATCGTCCTCAGCCTAAACTAAAAAACTTTTTGAAAAAATGAGGTTCGGAGGTTCTCAGGGTTTGTTGTTAAGGGGGTGAATAACAATTTTTTCTAAGCTCAATAATCAACCCGAAAAGTTTAAGAGCTCTGAATTTATTTCTACAATGCTCATATTCAAAAAACGTTACAATCAACAAAAAAACTGCTCATGTATAAGTACTTTTTAGGTGTTTCAAATCCCCCATATCGTCTCGGAGAACAAAATGAACATTCATAAGTTTTTTCTTCGATGAAATAAGACCAAAAACCATTATTCCAATTTAAAAAAAACATCTCGGTTGAAAATAATCAAAGGTTGAAGAATGTTTTTTTCAAAGATGGATAGTTTTTAAAGATGTAACCTTTTTTTCCAATCGCCCAATCGTGAGCTATGTATTGATCGTGGATCGGGGCCTCTTAGGGTTCCCGAATTTATAGCTTTCTCGAATCGGCGGTCTACAGGTAACCCGAATAAGTTTTTTTCCAGATTTATAGCTCCACCCAAACAATTTTCACTTCATTCAATGTATTGAACACATGTTCGTAGTTAGAAAAGAATGCGCTCAGTGCCCGCTTCTCGCTTCGCTTTCTAACTGGCATTGATCGTTTGCCCTGTTTCTTTGAGCATCTCCTATAAGCTGACCTGATGTTGTTTCAGTGGCAATGACATACTGTATTTCAACAAGCTGTGAATCTCATCAGAATTTTGGCCACTGCTATGAGATACGGAATACCTACGATTGTATCTGCTCCCCGATTCACGAACCGCCGATGTGCTGGAAGGAGAGGATAAGTCAGCCTCTTTTTAGTGACCATTACAAACGAGATGTGATTTTTTTTGAAAATGTGATTTTTATTACGGTTAATATGTTTTCGTTTTATTACGGTTAATATGTTTTCGTAAACTTTTTATTAAACTTACAATAACAATTTTTTTTAGACATGAATATCCTTATTATTATCATTGTCCATATTCTTTTTTCTCATCTTCATTATTATGATTCTCATTATTTTCATCATTAATGACACTCTTCTCTCTGATAACACTCTTCTCGTTCTGACCAAAGCGTAGATCAGAGCATTTTTGAGTGCGAACATCGAATAGAGAGGAGCTTAGAAATAGCATGTTTATAAAAGTCTTTACGTTTTATGCGCATAAATAAGTTCAGTGTCAAAGATAATAATAATACTAGTGAGAAGAAAATAGTAATCATGATTATTTTGAATGATGATGATAACAATGACAATAAAACTTACAATTTAAAAAATTTTGTAAAGATAATAATACCACGATAATCATATAGGTTTTTTTAACTATCAAAGATATCGAACACATAAATATTTAAAAAAATTGCTTTTAGTTTACAGAAGTAGTCCTTTTTTGGATAGGGTGATTGGTATGGAGTAGCCATTCAATATTGAGCAGATTAACCACAATAGATTGTAACCAATAGAGTAACCTTAATAGATTGAGCAGAATAAAATGAGGGGGAGAATTAGACTGTGACAATTCATGACGTCGAAAACAGGGCTGAGAATTTTTTGTTGTGAAATTTCAGTTCCTGACTGCTTAACCACCACAACCTGCGTGAACAATGGAGTAGCCCAGCTCACGGTCAATAGGTACACATGCTACTGCGAGTGCGCCTATCCATATAGCGGCTTGACTTGCGAAAGTCAGAAGGCTTTTCTTGAATTCACTCTTTTCAAAGTCATAGAATACAGTTAGGTTAACAATTTTCAAAGTTCAAAGGCAGTGACGCATGATGGTAAAGAGGACAGTGGATCTCGATTAAATGTCATCTTAACTAGGCTTCACGCCTTTAAACTTTGTAACTGAGCATTTGGAGATTTATTTGAGTATATGATTGATTACATGAGAAATAAATTATAGAAAAAGTATGAAAACATGAGTGTTTTACATGAAAGTTGGTAAAGTTCAAAAAAACTCATGTGACACAGTGATGAAGCGCCTGAAGGCTGTGGCATTTATTTATCTCAACTATCTATCTTCGCGGAGAGCAATATAAACATTTTCTCCATTTCAAAACTTAACCTAATATCATTTGAGTTATGATTACCTACTTAAATTCATGTAATCGAGTTATCATAACTTTATATCTTAGTGACTTTGAGTATTTCTTTGATTCAATCGAGCTACATTAATGTATGTCTTTATAATAACATTTATCGCACAGTGTGAAAAACGTAATTCATGACAATATGTGGAATCGCAGTTATGATCGAGTATAACACAAGCGTTTCATTTTAATAAGTGAGAACTAGAGCGAGTCAAAGAGAAAATGGGTGATAGGTTTACAAAAATTGAGGCAATCCTACTAAAAATTTTCACGTATTATTCGCTCGAGACTGCTTTTAAAAGATGAGACTGTAGAGGAATTTAGGACTTTCCAGGGAAGAATGTTCCACGTTTTCTCATGTCTTTATCACCAAAGGATAATGTGTTCTTCTGTGGAGATTCCTAAAATTAATGAAAATTTGAAGTAAGATTGCCTCAATTGTTTATAAATCTATTACCCATTTTTTTATTTTATTTGCTCTAGTTCTCACTTATTAGAGTGAAACCCTTGTGTTATACTCAAGTGTTTACTACTCTTACTTAAATGCTATCCGAATGTATAACCGTACTGAAACGAGGCATCACTAATGGTAATGGATGTGATCTAGTGTTATGTTGATGAGATTGGAACCGGAAGATGGATAAGCGGTACAAAGGGGTACGATTTGTTACAATTTTGGAAACAGTGATCAAATAGTTCTTTCTTCTTTGTTCCAATGTTTTTCACTCCGATTCATTGAGTCTTTCAGGGTAGGTCATCGCGAATCCAGTTCTTTTGAAAATATTCATAGTAGACTTTCTCTGAACGTTTTCAAGCAAGTCTACATACCTTTTAGAAATTTGGTGACCATATTATTGCGTGGTACTCTAGTTGTGGTCTGACATGCGCTTTGCTATAGATGTTTTCTATGTGTTGCTTAAAGCAAAGCTTACTATCATATTCTACTCCAAAATCTATCAAAACATCAGATTCTCACAACAGCACACGATTCAAACAAAAAAAATGACACGGAAGGATAAGAAGCTTCCAGTCTTAATATAGTGGTTTTTAAAGGGGAAATAGTGAGTCCCCATAATTCGGACCGTTGATAAACTGCATCAAGACTTTTTCGCAAAAGTGGTGCATTATTTATTGTAGTCCCGCATTGTAGTGTTAGCTTAGTCGGTAGATCATTGATATAGACTATGAACAGGAATTGTCCAAGACAACTTCCCTGCGGAATTCCTGACGAAACAGGGGGAGAGTCAGCATCATCCACACGGACGAGTTGACAAGAAAGAAGAGATAAAGTTATGAAGACATCCGGAAACACCCAAAGTCACTGATTTTCGCATGAGTAGAGCTATGGGTACCTTGTCAAATGTTCGAGAAAAATCGACTAGAGCAAAGCTGATATACAATTTTCTGTCTTATCGCTTATGCCATCCAGTTTGAGATCGTAGAAGCGTCAATTCACAAATTGCTTAGGGCGAAAACCGAACTGATGAGACAGCTTAGCTGATGAGACTGCTTAGCGAACTGATGAGACAGCTTAGCTTTTTTAAAATTTTAGCTTAGATTAGCTTATGAGAGTCGAGATGATGTATTATAGCGCTGCATATGATTTTTCCATTATTTTTGATAAGGAACAAGTCAGACTTATCGGTATATTTTTAAAAGGCTCAGTTTTGTCTCCTTTTTGTTTGAGCACTGGTTTTACGATGACGCTGAGCCAAAGAATAGGACAATTTACATATAGCATGAAGCTATTGAAATGGATAGCATAGCTAATGTGTTAGCAGTTGTTTTTTTATAAAAGCAAAAGGGATTCCATCAGGACTAGTGTTGATCTTAGATGGACACGCCTTATTTGTTCGAATATTAAATGAGCGGAAAATAGAGGGAAGTCAATCTTTTCTCCGCTGTTTTCTGAACAAGGTACGTTCGCGGCAGCTCTCGTAGTATGAATTGACTGGAAATGATTGGCTAACACTTGAGCTTTCTCTATGCTAGAGAACCATCTATGCGTTTGATTGGTTTCACTCTTCGAGTCAATCGAGCTACCTTAGTGTATGTCTTTGATTTAATCGTGCTATCTTTGGTTGTGTCTTTGAGTCAATGGATCTACCTACAGGGTGGTCCATCAATAAAGTTACAAATTTTCGAAAACATTTCCTGGGAAAGTGACCGCACGTAGCGGTCTTTTTTTCTCGTTTTCCTGATCCCCCGTTTTTTTTAGTACGTGTCAAGTGAGTTGCGATTGATTCCATCGATGTTTAGGGTAATGACAGCGTCGAATCGCTTGCGCATTGCGATCATTCGCCTACACACTCTTGGCCACGCTCCTACTCGCATTGCTGAAACGCTTCGCCTGCCTCGCATGACAGTGTATCGAGCGATCAAAAGATTCGAGGAGCTTGGCACATCTTTGGACCGTCCAAGGCGAGGTCGTCCTCGCACTGTTCGCACGACACCACTCATCGAAAACGTTCGGAGTCGGATCAACCGAAATTCACGACGAAGCATCAGACAGATGGCGCAGCAGCTCCCGATGAGCCGAACTTCATTGAAACGAATAGTCACGGAGGAGCTGGGACTCAGGTCGTATCGTACACGGAAGGCCGCTTTTCTGTCGGCTCGCAACAAGTCGGGAAGAGTCAAAAGATGTCGCGACCGTCTTCGCCGTACGCAGCTAGGCGAACATTTCAATATGGTGTCCTCTGACGAAAAGCTGTTCACCGTGGAAGAAGTCCACAACTCAAAAAACGTCAGAGTGCTTGCGAAGGACGCAGAGCAAACCGATAGCAAGGGTAGAACGGTCCAACGCAGTGCACATCCAACTCAAGTCATGGTCTGCGCCACAGGAAAAACACCGCTTGTTTTTGTCGAGAAAGGCGTCAAGATCGACACGGAATACTACCTGAACATGTTCTGCAAGACGTGCTCCATCCATGGTCTCAATCGCATTTCAATCAGAGGACATGGACCTTTCAACAAGACTCAGCACCAGCCCACAAAGCTAAAAAGGTCCAAACGTGGTGCAAGGAAAGTTTTCCCGGCTTCATTACAACATCAAAATGGCCGGCCTCATCACCCGACCTGAACCCGCTGGATTATTCCGTTTGAGCCTACTTGGAGTCCAAGGTCAACTCTCGCTCCCACTCAAATATTGATTCCCTGAAGAATGCCCTTCAGGCAGAATGGGACAACATCGGAGTCGAATACCTCCGTACAGTGGTAGAGGCGTTCCCAAAGAGACTTCGAGCTGTAGTTCGAGCAAAAGACGATAGTTTGAGCTGAACTTTCGCGTGAATGTTGACATTTATGTTGTTGATAAAATATGTTAATTTGAGATGATTTTCTCTGTTTTGAAAAAAGGTATAACAATTCCAATTTGTAACACTATTTATGGACCACCCTGTAATTGTTTGGCTTTGAATCAATTGATCTACATCAGTGTACGGCTTTGAATCAATTGAGCTACCTCAGTGTTCGTCTTGGAGTCAATCGAGCAACCTTAGTTTATGTATCCGAGTCAAACGAGCTACCTCAGTGTTTGTCTTCGAGTCAATCGAGCTACCTCAGTGTTCGTCTTGGAGTCAATCAAGCAACCTTAATTTATGTCTCCGAGTCAAACGAGCTACCTCAGTGTTTGTCTTCGAGTCAATCGAGCTACCTCAGTGTTCGTCTTGGAGTCAATCGAGCAACCTTAGTTTATGTCTCCGAGTCAAACGAGCTACCTCAGTGTTTGTCTTCGAGTCAATCGAGCTACCTCAGTGTTCGTCTTGGAGTCAATCGAGCAACCTTAGTTTATGTCTCCGAGTCAAACGAGCTACCTCAGTGTTTGTCTTCGAGTCAATCGAGCTACCTCAGTGTTCGTCTTGGAGTCAATCGAGCAACCTTAGTTTATGTCTCCGAGTCAAACGAGCTACCTCAGTGTTTGTCTTCGAGTCAATCGAGCTACCTCAGTGTTCGTCTTGGAGTCAATCGAGCAACCTTAGTTTATGTCTCCGAGTCAAACGAGCTACCTCAGTGTTTGTCTTCGAGTCAATCGAGCTACCTCAGTGTTCGTCTTGGAGTCAATCGAGCAACCTTAGTTTATGTCTCCGAGTCAAACGAGCTACCTCAGTGTTTGTCTTCGAGTCAATCGAGCTACCTCAGTGTTCGTCTTGGAGTCAATCGAGCAACCTTAGTTTATGTCTCCGAGTCAAACGAGCTACCTCAGTGTTTGTCTTCGAGTCAATCGAGCTACCTCAGTGTTCGTCTTGGAGTCAATCGAGCAACCTTAGTTTATGTCTCCGAGTCAAACGAGCTACCTCAGTGTTTGTCTTCGAGTCAATCGAGCTACCTCAGTGTTCGTCTTGGAGTCAATCGAGCAACCTTAGTTTATGTCTCCGAGTCAAACGAGCTACCTCAGTGTTTGTCTTCGAGTCAATCGAGCTACCTCAGTGTTCGTCTTGGAGTCAATCGAGCAACCTTAGTTTATGTCTCCGAGTCAAACGAGCTACCTCAGTGTTTGTCTTCGAGTCAATCGAGCTACCTCAGTGTTCGTCTTGGAGTCAATCGAGCAACCTTAGTTTATGTCTTCGAGTCAAACGAGCCACCTCAGTGTTTGTCTTCGAGTCAATCGAGCAACCTTAGTTTATGTCTCCGAGTCAAACGAGCTACCTCAGTGTTTGTCTTTGAGTCAATCGAGCTACCTCAGTGTTCGTCTTGGAGTCAATCGAGCAACCTTAGTTTATGTCTCCGAGTCAAACGAGCTACCTCAGTGTTTGTCTTCGAGTCAATCGAGCTACCTCAGTGTTCGTCTTGGAGTCAATCGAGCAACCTTAGTTTATGTCTCCGAGTCAAACGAGCTACCTCAGTGTTTGTCTTCGAGTCAATCGAGCTACCTCAGTGTTCGTCTTGGAGTCAATCGAGCAACCTTAGTTTATGTCTTCGAGTCAAACGAGCTACCTCAGTGTTTGTCTTCGAGTCAATCGAACAACCTTAGTTTATCTCTCCGAGTCAAACGAGCTACCTCAGTGTTTGTCTTCGAGTCAATCGAGATACCTCAGTGTTCGTCTTGGAGTCAATCGAGCAACCTTAGTTTATGTCTCCGAGTCAAACGAGCTACCTCAGTGTTTGTCTTTGAGTCAATCGAGCTACCTCAGTGTTCGTCTTGGAGTCAATCGAGCAACCTTAGTTTATGTCTCCGAGTCAAACGAGCTACCTCAGTGTTTGTCTTCGAGTCAATCGAGCTACCTCAGTGTTCGTCTTGGAGTCAATCGAGCAACCTTAGTTTATGTCTCCGAGTCAAACGAGCTACCTCAGTGTTTGTCTTCGAGTCAATCGAGCTACCTCAGTGTTCGTCTTGGAGTCAATCGAGCAACCTTAGTTTATGTCTCCGAGTCAAACGAGCTACCTCAGTGTTTGTCTTCGAGTCAATCGAGCTACCTCAGTGTTCGTCTTGGAGTCAATCGAGCAACCTTAGTTTATGTCTCCGAGTCAAACGAGCTACCTCAGTGTTTGTCTTCGAGTCAATCGAGCTACCTCAGTGTTCGTCTTGGAGTCAACCGAGCAACCTTAGTTTATGTCTCCGAGTCAAACGAGCTACCTCAGTGTTTGTCTTCGAGTCAATCGAGCTACCTCAGTGTTCGTCTTGGAGTCAATCGAGCAACCTTAGTTTATGTCTCCGAGTCAAACGAGCTACCTCAGTGTTTGTCTTCGAGTCAATCGAGCTACCTTTGTGTATGTCTTTGAGTCAATCACTTTAGTGTTTTCCTTTAGTTAATCGAGCTACCTTGGTGTACGTCTTCGAGTCAATCGAGCTACGTCAGTGTATGGCTTTGAATAAATCGAGCTACCTTAGTGTATGGCTTTGATTTAATCGAGCTACCTTAGTGTATGTCTTTGATTTAATCGTGCTATCTTTGGTTGTGTCTTTGAGTCAATGGATCTACCTAATTGTATGGCTTTGAATCAATCGAGCTACCTCAGTGTACGGCTTTGAATCAATTGAGCTACCTCAGTGTTCGTCTTGGAGTCAATCGAGCAACCTTAGTTTATGTCTCCGAGTCAAACGAGCTACCTCAGTGTTTGTCTTCGAGTCAATCGAGCTACCTCAGTGTTTGTCTTCGAGTCAATCGAGCTACCTTTGTGTATGTCTTTGAGTCAATCACTTTAGTGTTTTCCTTTAGTTAATCGAGCTACCTTGGTGTACGTCTTCGAGTCAATCGAGCTACCTCAGTGTTCGTCTTGGAGTCAATCGAGCAACCTTAGTTTATGTCTCCGAGTCAAACGAGCTACCTCAGTGTTTGTCTTCGAGTCAATCGAGCTACCTCAGTGTTCGTCTTGGAGTCAATCGAGCAACCTTAGTTTATGTCTCCGAGTCAAACGAGCTACCTCAGTGTTTGTCTTCGAGTCAATCGAGCTACCTCAGTGTTCGTCTTGGAGTCAATCGAGCAACCTTAGTTTATGTCTCCGAGTCAAACGAGCTACCTCAGTGTTTGTCTTCGAGTCAATCGAGCTACCTCAGTGTTCGTCTTGGAGTCAATCGAGCAACCTTAGTTTATGTCTCCGAGTCAAACGAGCTACCTCAGTGTTTGTCTTCGAGTCAATCGAGCTACCTCAGTGTTCGTCTTGGAGTCAATCGAGCAACCTTAGTTTATGTCTCCGAGTCAAACGAGCTACCTCAGTGTTTGTCTTCGAGTCAATCGAGCTACCTCAGTGTTCGTCTTGGAGTCAATCGAGCAACCTTAGTTTATGTCTTCGAGTCAAACGAGCCACCTCAGTGTTTGTCTTCGAGTCAATCGAGCAACCTTAGTTTATGTCTCCGAGTCAAACGAGCTACCTCAGTGTTTGTCTTTGAGTCAATCGAGCTACCTCAGTGTTCGTCTTGGAGTCAATCGAGCAACCTTAGTTTATGTCTCCGAGTCAAACGAGCTACCTCAGTGTTTGTCTTCGAGTCAATCGAGCTACCTCAGTGTTCGTCTTGGAGTCAATCGAGCAACCTTAGTTTATGTCTCCGAGTCAAACGAGCTACCTCAGTGTTTGTCTTCGAGTCAATCGAGCTACCTCAGTGTTCGTCTTGGAGTCAATCGAGCAACCTTAGTTTATGTCTTCGAGTCAAACGAGCTACCTCAGTGTTTGTCTTCGAGTCAATCGAACAACCTTAGTTTATCTCTCCGAGTCAAACGAGCTACCTCAGTGTTTGTCTTCGAGTCAATCGAGCTACCTCAGTGTTCGTCTTGGAGTCAATCGAGCAACCTTAGTTTATGTCTCCGAGTCAAACGAGCTACCTCAGTGTTTGTCTTTGAGTCAATCGAGCTACCTCAGTGTTCGTCTTGGAGTCAATCGAGCAACCTTAGTTTATGTCTCCGAGTCAAACGAGCTACCTCAGTGTTTGTCTTCGAGTCAATCGAGCTACCTCAGTGTTCGTCTTGGAGTCAATCGAGCAACCTTAGTTTATGTCTCCGAGTCAAACGAGCTACCTCAGTGTTTGTCTTCGAGTCAATCGAGCTACCTCAGTGTTCGTCTTGGAGTCAATCGAGCAACCTTAGTTTATGTCTCCGAGTCAAACGAGCTACCTCAGTGTTTGTCTTCGAGTCAATCGAGCTACCTCAGTGTTCGTCTTGGAGTCAATCGAGCAACCTTAGTTTATGTCTCCGAGTCAAACGAGCTACCTCAGTGTTTGTCTTCGAGTCAATCGAGCTACCTCAGTGTTCGTCTTGGAGTCAACCGAGCAACCTTAGTTTATGTCTCCGAGTCAAACGAGCTACCTCAGTGTTTGTCTTCGAGTCAATCGAGCTACCTCAGTGTTCGTCTTGGAGTCAATCGAGCAACCTTAGTTTATGTCTCCGAGTCAAACGAGCTACCTCAGTGTTTGTCTTCGAGTCAATCGAGCTACCTTTGTGTATGTCTTTGAGTCAATCACTTTAGTGTTTTCCTTTAGTTAATCGAGCTACCTTGGTGTACGTCTTCGAGTCAATCGAGCTACGTCAGTGTATGGCTTTGAATAAATCGAGCTACCTTAGTGTATGGCTTTGATTTAATCGAGCTACCTTAGTGTATGTCTTTGATTTAATCGTGCTATCTTTGGTTGTGTCTTTGAGTCAATGGATCTACCTAATTGTATGGCTTTGAATCAATCGAGCTACCTCAGTGTACGGCTTTGAATCAATTGAGCTACCTCAGTGTTCGTCTTGGAGTCAATCGAGCAACTTTAGTTTATGTCTCCGAGTCAAACGAGCTACCTCAGTGTTTGTCTTCGAGTCAATCGAGCTACCTCAGTGTTTGTCTTCGAGTCAATCGAGCTACCTTTGTGTATGTCTTTGAGTCAATCACTTTAGTGTTTTCCTTTAGTTAATCGAGCTACCTTGGTGTACGTCTTCGAGTCAATCGAGCTACCTCAGTGTTCGTCTTGGAGTCAATCGAGCAACCTTAGTTTATGTCTCCGAGTCAAACGAGCTACCTCAGTGTTTGTCTTCGAGTCAATCGAGCTACCTCAGTGTTCGTCTTGGAGTCAATCGAGCAACCTTAGTTTATGTCTCCGAGTCAAACGAGCTACCTCAGTGTTTGTCTTCGAGTCAATCGAACAACCTTAGTTTATCTCTCCGAGTCAAACGAGCTACCTCAGTGTTTGTCTTCGAGTCAATCGAGCTACCTCAGTGTTCGTCTTGGAGTCAATCGAGCAACCTTAGTTTATGTCTCCGAGTCAAACGAGCTACCTCAGTGTTTGTCTTTGAGTCAATCGAGCTACCTCAGTGTTCGTCTTGGAGTCAATCGAGCAACCTTAGTTTATGTCTCCGAGTCAAACGAGCTACCTCAGTGTTTGTCTTCGAGTCAATCGAGCTACCTCAGTGTTCGTCTTGGAGTCAATCGAGCAACCTTAGTTTATGTCTCCGAGTCAAACGAGCTACCTCAGTGTTTGTCTTCGAGTCAATCGAGCTACCTCAGTGTTCGTCTTGGAGTCAATCGAGCAACCTTAGTTTATGTCTCCGAGTCAAACGAGCTACCTCAGTGTTTGTCTTCGAGTCAATCGAGCTACCTCAGTGTTCGTCTTGGAGTCAATCGAGCAACCTTAGTTTATGTCTCCGAGTCAAACGAGCTACCTCAGTGTTTGTCTTCGAGTCAATCGAGCTACCTCAGTGTTCGTCTTGGAGTCAACCGAGCAACCTTAGTTTATGTCTCCGAGTCAAACGAGCTACCTCAGTGTTTGTCTTCGAGTCAATCGAGCTACCTCAGTGTTCGTCTTGGAGTCAATCGAGCAACCTTAGTTTATGTCTCCGAGTCAAACGAGCTACCTCAGAGTTTGTCTTCGAGTCAATCGAGCTACCTTTGTGTATGTCTTTGAGTCAATCACTTTAGTGTTTTCCTTTAGTTAATCGAGCTACCTTGGTGTACGTCTTCGAGTCAATCGAGCTACGTCAGTGTATGGCTTTGAATAAATCGAGCTACCTTAGTGTATGGCTTTGATTTAATCGAGCTACCTTAGTGTATGTCTTTGATTTAATCGTGCTATCTTTGGTTGTGTCTTTGAGTCAATGGATCTACCTAATTGTATGGCTTTGAATCAATCGAGCTACCTCAGTGTACGGCTTTGAATCAATTGAGCTACCTCAGTGTTCGTCTTGGAGTCAATCGAGCAACTTTAGTTTATGTCTCCGAGTCAAACAAGCTACCTCAGTGTTTGTCTTCGAGTCAATCGAGCTACCTCAGTGTTTGTCTTCGAGTCAATCGAGCTACCTTTGTGTATGTCTTTGAGTCAATCACTTTAGTGTTTTCCTTTAGTTAATCGAGCTACCTTGGTGTACGTCTTCGAGTCAATCGAGCTACCTCAGTGTTCGTCTTGGAGTCAATCGAGCAACCTTAGTTTATGTCTCCGAGTCAAACGAGCTACCTCAGTGTTTGTCTTCGAGTCAATCGAGCTACCTCAGTGTTCGTCTTGGAGTCAATCGAGTAACCTTAGTTTATGTCTCCGAGTCAAACGAGCTACCTCAGTGTTTGTCTTCGAGTCAATCGAGCTACCTCAGTGTTCGTCTTGGAGTCAATCGAGCAACCTTAGTTTATGTCTCCGAGTCAAACGAGCTACCTCAGTGTTTGTCTTCGAGTCAATCGAGCTACCTCAGTGTTCGTCTTGGAGTCAATCGAGCAACCTTAGTTTATGTCTCCGAGTCAAACGAGCTACCTCAGTGTTTGTCTTCGAGTCAATCGAGCTACCTCAGTGTTCGTCTTGGAGTCAACCGAGCAACCTTAGTTTATGTCTCCGAGTCAAACGAGCTACCTCAGTGTTTGTCTTCGAGTCAATCGAGCTACCTCAGTGTTCGTCTTGGAGTCAATCGAGCAACCTTAGTTTATGTCTCCGAGTCAAACGAGCTACCTCAGTGTTTGTCTTCGAGTCAATCGAGCTACCTTTGTGTATGTCTTTGAGTCAATCACTTTAGTGTTTTCCTTTAGTTAATCGAGCTACCTTGGTGTACGTCTTCGAGTCAATCGAGCTACGTCAGTGTATGGCTTTGAATAAATCGAGCTACCTTAGTGTATGGCTTTGATTTAATCGAGCTACCTTAGTGTATGTCTTTGATTTAATCGTGCTATCTTTGGTTGTGTCTTTGAGTCAATGGATCTACCTAATTGTATGGCTTTGAATCAATCGAGCTACCTCAGTGTACGGCTTTGAATCAATTGAGCTACCTCAGTGTTCGTCTTGGAGTCAATCGAGCAACCTTAGTTTATGTCTCCGAGTCAAACGAGCTACCTCAGTGTTTGTCTTCGAGTCAATCGAGCTACCTCAGTGTTTGTCTTCGAGTCAATCGAGCTACCTTTGTGTATGTCTTTGAGTCAATCACTTTAGTGTTTTCCTTTAGTTAATCGAGCTACCTTGGTGTACGTCTTCGAGTCAATCGAGCTACCTCAGTGTTCGTCTTGGAGTCAATCGAGCAACCTTAGTTTATGTCTCCGAGTCAAACGAGCTACCTCAGTGTTTGTCTTCGAGTCAATCGAGCTACCTTTGTGTATGTCTTTGAGTCAATCACTTTAGTGTTTTCCTTTAGTTAATCGAGCTACCTTGGTGTACGTCTTCGAGTCAATCGAGCTACGTCAGTGTATGGCTTTGAATTAATCGAGCTACCTTAGTGTATGGCTTTGATTTAATCGAGCTTTTCTTAGTGTATGTCTTTGAGTCAATCGAGATACCTTAGTTTATGTGTTCGTGACAATCGAGCTACCTCAGTGTATGGCTTTGAGTCAATCGAGCTATCTCAGTGTATGGCTTTGAATCATTCGAACTACCTTGGTGTATGTCTTCGAGTCGATCGAGCTACCTTTGTGTATGTCTTTGAGTCAATCGAACTACCTCAGTGTTTGTCTTTGAGTCAATCAATTTAGTGTATGTCGTTGAGTTAATCGAGCTGCCTTGGTGTACGTCTTCGAGTCAATCGAGCTACCTCAGTGTATGGCTTTGAATCAATCGAGCTACCTTAGTGTATGTCATTGAGTCAATTCAGATACCTTAGTTTATGTCTTCGTGTCAATCGAGCTACCTCAGTGTATGACTTTGAGTCGATCGAGCTACCTCAGTGTATGGCTTTGAATCAATCGAACTACCTTGGTGTATGTATTTGAGTCAATCGAGATACCTTAGTTTATGTCTTCGTGTCAATCGAGCTACCTCAGTGTATGGCTTTGAGTCAATCGAGCTACCTCACTGTATGGCTTTGATTCAATCGAGCTACCTTAGTGTATGTCTTTGAGTCAATCGAGAAACCTTAGTTTATGTCTTCGTGTCAATCGAGCTACCTCAGTGTATGGCTTTTAATCATTCGAACTACCTTGGTGTATGTCTTCGAGTCAATCGAGCTACCTTTGTGTATGTCTTTGAGTCAATCGAACTACCTCAGTGTTTGTCTTTGAGTCAATCAATTTAGTGTATGTCGTTGAGTTAGCCGAGCTGCCTTGGTGTACGTCTTCGATTCAATCGAGCTATCTCAGTGTATGGTTTTGAATCAATCGAGCTACCTTAGTGTATGGCTTTGAATCAATCGAACTACCTTGGTGTATGTCTTTGAGTCAATCGAGATACCTTAGTTTATGTCTTCGTGTCAATCGAGCTACCTCAGTGTATGGCTTTTAATCATTCGAACTACCTTAGTCTATGTCTTCGAGTCAATCGAGCTACCTCAGTGTTTGTCTTTGAGTCAATCAATTTAGTGTATGTCGTTGAGTTAGCCAAGCTGCCTTGGTGTACGTCTTCGATTCAATCGAGCTACCTCAGTGTATGGCTTTGAATCAATCGAGCTACCTTAGTGTATGGCTTTGAATCAATCGAACTACCTCAGTGTTTGTCTTTGAGTCAATCAATTTAGTGTATGTCGTTGAGTTAGCCGAGCTGCCTTGGTGTACGTCTTCGATTCAATCGAGCTACCTCAGTGTATGGCTTTGAATCAATCGAGCTACCTTAGTGTATGGCTTTGAATCAATCGAACTACCTCAATGTATGGCTTTGAGTCAATCGAGCTACCTCACTGTATGGCTTTGAGTCAATCGAGCTACCTCACTGTATGGCTTTGATTCAATCGAGCTACCTTAGTGTATGTATTTGAGTCAATCGAGATACCTTAGTTTATGTCTTCGTGTCAATCGAGCCACCTCAGTGTATGACTTTGAATCAATCGACCTACCTTGGTGTATGTCTTCGATTCATTTGAGCTACCTTTGTGTATGTCTTTGATTCAATCGAGCTACCTCAGTGTTTGCCTTTGAGTGAATCAATTTAGTGTATGTCTTTGAGTCAATCGAGCTACCTCAGTGTATGGCTTTGATTCAATCGAGATACCTTAGTGTATGTCTTTGAGTCAATCGAGATACCTTAGTTTATGTCTTCGTGTCAATCGAGCTTCCTCAGTGTATGGCTTTGAATCAATCAACCTACCTCAGTGTATGGCTTTGAATCAAGCGACCTACCTTGGTGTACGTCTTCGAGTCAATCGAGCTGCCTTAGTGTATGTCTCTGAGTCATATGTCTACGAGGGACAAAACCTACCTGAGTCTACTTCTCTACGTCATTCGAGCTCTTTTTTTGTATTTCTCTACCCCATTTGAGCTGTCTTCTTCAGTTGTCGACCCCTGCAGCAGCAACCCTTGTATGAATGGCGCAGTCTGCATCACTGGCGAAACGAGTCTCACCTACACCTGTGAGTGCACCGGAGCTTTCATGGGCGTAAACTGCGAATGTTAGTTGAACAACAACCAATAAAACCCAGAATTGATTCATTTTGTGAGACAAGTATGAGATACATATTTGGCTGAATGTCGCTCTAACTCAAGACCAATTCTGGCTCATATGAATTCTGGGCTTTGAAAGAAGAATACTTAGAACGCTAGAAGAGAAAAACACTGTCTTTTTTGGTCACCAAGCAAAGCTTAATACAATTTTTAAAGTATAATAGTGAAGTTTAGTACACAATCTAGTCCAAAATGTAACATAAGCACTGAAGAGATTTATTGCAGCTGTTCAATTCTGTCTTTCGAGCCCCTGCAACAATGGGATGTGCACTGAAGATGGCGGAACCAATGTTATGTGCTCTTGCGAAGCGGGATTCTCCGGTCCTTATTGCAACGAAAGTAAGTTTATGAAAAAAGAACTTGGAACCAAAATTCAAAAAAAGTAATAATATCCTCAGTAGTGTAGTGGTAATGTGCTGCCCACCCCCTTCGGTAAGGAGGGGAGATGGTTGGGTTCGATCACGCTTCAATGAATCTGAATGTGCGCCAGTTTAACCATGTTTCGTCGTTCTCAGCAGGGAGAGGTGGGGGTGTAGGTGGAGGGGGAGGCGGGGGCGCAACCTTAAACACCACGCCCTCATTTGAGAATGACACAGCAAATATCACAGAGACATCCCAAGATCTCTCAACCACAATCATATATCGTTGGTCTCCCACACTATTTCCGCTCTTTTTAGCCTGATGTATATGGTTTATGCAGAGCTCAGCAAAAAGATCTGAGTATTTCGAAACTTGTCTGGAAACCTCATAAACGATGGAAGCGCCATTTATTGGACAATTCAACCTGTATGTATGAATCATCAGCTTTCTCAAGTAGTAGAATGTAGAAACGAAAAGTTTCGAAAGAGTTCATAGTCTCGTAGGGCCCTCGAGGTGTCCAAGTTCTATAGAGAACTTTCATTTAAGCTGACAAGTACAGAAAAAAAGAAAGTATGTAGTTGAAAGCTATCTCAGTTTAAAGCATTTTCGAATAAGAACATCTTCTTATTCTAAAACATCTATGAAAAAAGAACTGGTGAACATTTAATCAGGTAAATTATGGTTTTTTTCAGGTCTTTCGACTACGATTAGTTACTCTACTAGCCCCTTGAGCAGCTCGTCTTCTGGAAGCACAATGTCCTCAGGTGGATCACACTCTTGATCTCTCTCTCCCTCTCTTTCTCTCTCTCTCTCTCCTCACTTATTTGCTATTTATTTGCTCCTCACTTATTTGCTCTCTCTCTTCCTTCCACAGTGCTTCAAGAATCGAGTTAACTATCTTCCTTAAAAGGCTTTAGAAATATTCTTTTTATTTTCTGATTCAGAGTCCTCAACCGCTGGAACGGGAAGCACAATTTCCTCAGGCGAAACACACACACACACTCTCTCTCTCTCTCTCTCTCTCTCTCTCTCTCTCTCTCTCTCTCTCTCTTTGTTCATAGTAATTCGAGAATTGAGTGAACAGGGTTTAGAAATAGTCTTATTGTTTTTTTTTTCTGATTCAGGGTCCTCAACCGCTGGAACGGGAAGCACAATGTCCTCAGATGGATTACACTCTTGATCTATTTCTCTCTTACTGATCATAGTGCTTCAAGAATTGAGTGAACTATCTTTCTTAAAAGGGTTCATAAATAGTCTTATTGTTTTCTGATTCAGAGTCCTCAACCGCTGGAGCGGGAAGCACAATGTCCTCAGGTGGATTACACTCTTGATCTCTCTCTGTCTCTCTCTCTTTTTATCTCTCTCTCATTCGTCATAGTGCTTTAAGAATTGATTTAATTATCTTTCTTAAAATGGTTTAGAAATAGTCTTAATGTTTTCTGATTCAGATTCCTCAACCGCTGGAACCGGAAGCACAATGTCCTCAGGTGGATTACACTCTTGATCTCTCTCTCTCTCTCTCTCTCTCTCTTTTTATCTCTCTCATTCGTCATATTGCTTTAAGAATTGAGTTAACTATCTTCCTTAAAATGGTTTAGAAATAGTCTTATTGTTTTCTGATTCAGACTCCTCAACCGCTGGAACGGGAAGCACAATGTCCTCAGGTGGATTACACTCTTGATCTCTCTCTGTCTCTCTCTCTTTTTATCTCTCTCTCATTCGTCATAGTGCTTTAAGAATTGATTTAATTATCTTTCTTAAAATGGTTTAGAAATAGTCTTAATGTTTTCTGATTCAGATTCCTCAACCGCTGGAACCGGAAGCACAATGTCCTCAGGTGGATTACACTCTTGATCTCTCTGTCTCTCTCTCTCTCTTTTTATCTCTCTCATTCGTCATATTGCTTTAAGAATTGAGTTAACTATCTTCCTTAAAATGGTTTAGAAATAGTCTTATTGTTTTCTGATTCAGAGTCCTCAACCGCTGGAACGGGAAGCACAATGTCCTCAGGTGGATTACACTCTTGATCTCTCTCTGTCTCTCTCTCTTTTTATCTCTCTCTCATTCGTCATAGTGCTTTAAGAATTGATTTAATTATCTTTCTTGAAATGGTTTAGAAATAGTCTTAATGTTTTCTGATTCAGATTCCTCAACCGCTGGAACCGGAAGCACAATGTCCTCAGGTGGATTACACTCTTGATCTCTCTCTCTCTCTCTCTCTCTCTCTCTCTCTCTTTTTATCTCTCTCATTCGTCATATTGCTTTAAGAATTGAGTTAACTATCTTCCTTAAAATGGTTTAGAAATAGTCTTATTGTTTTCTGATTCAGAGTCCTCAACCGCTGGAACGGGAAGCACAATGTCCTCAGGTGGATTACACTCTTGATCTCTCTCTGTCTCTCTCTCTTTTATCTCTCTCTCATTCGTCATAGTGCTTTAAGAATTGATTTAATTATCTTTCTTAAAATGGTTTAGAAATAGTCTTAATGTTTTCTGATTCAGATTCCTCAACCGCTGGAACCGGAAGCACAATGTCCTCAGGTGGATTACACTCTTGATCTCTCTGTCTCTCTCTCTCTCTCTTTTTATCTCTCTCATTCGTCATATTGCTTTAAGAATTGAGTTAACTATCTTCCTTAAAATGGTTTAGAAATAGTCTTATTGTTTTCTGATTCAGAGTCTTTAACCGCTGGAACGGGAAGCACAATGTCCTCAGGTGGATTACACTCTTGATCTCTCTCTGTCTCTCTCTCTTTTTATCTCTCTCTCATTCGTCATAGTGCTTTAAGAATTGATTTAATTATCTTTCTTAAAATGGTTTAGAAATAGTCTTAATGTTTTCTGATTCAGATTCCTCAACCGCTGGAACCGGAAGCACAATGTCCTCAGGTGGATTACACTCTTGATCTCTCTCTCTCTCTCTCTCTCTCTTTTTATCTCTCTCATTCGTCATATTGCTTTAAGAATTGAGTTAACTATCTTCCTTAAAATGGTTTAGAAATAGTCTTATTGTTTTCTGATTCAGACTCCTCAACCGCTGGAACGGGAAGCACAATGTCCTCAGGTGGATTACACTCTTGATCTCTCTCTGTCTCTCTCTCTTTTTATCTCTCTCTCATTCGTCATAGTGCTTTAAGAATTGATTTAATTATCTTTCTTAAAATGGTTTAGAAATAGTCTTAATGTTTTCTGATTCAGATTCCTCAACCGCTGGAACCGGAAGCACAATGTCCTCAGGTGGATTACACTCTTGATCTCTCTGTCTCTCTCTCTCTCTTTTTATCTCTCTCATTCGTCATATTGCTTTAAGAATTGAGTTAACTATCTTCCTTAAAATGGTTTAGAAATAGTCTTATTGTTTTCTGATTCAGAGTCCTCAACCGCTGGAACGGGAAGCACAATGTCCTCAGGTGGATTACACTCTTGATCTCTCTCTGTCTCTCTCTCTTTTTATCTCTCTCTCATTCGTCATAGTGCTTTAAGAATTGATTTAATTATCTTTCTTGAAATGGTTTAGAAATAGTCTTAATGTTTTCTGATTCAGATTCCTCAACCGCTGGAACCGGAAGCACAATGTCCTCAGGTGGATTACACTCTTGATCTCTCTCTCTCTCTCTCTCTCTCTCTCTCTCTCTCTCTCTCTCTCTCTCTCTCTCTCTTTTTATCTCTCTCATTCGTCATATTGCTTTAAGAATTGAGTTAACTATCTTCCTTAAAATGGTTTAGAAATAGTCTTATTGTTTTCTGATTCAGAGTCCTCAACCGCTGGAACGGGAAGCACAATGTCCTCAGGTGGATTACACTCTTGATCTCTCTCTGTCTCTCTCTCTTTTATCTCTCTCTCATTCGTCATAGTGCTTTAAGAATTGATTTAATTATCTTTCTTAAAATGGTTTAGAAATAGTCTTAATGTTTTCTGATTCAGATTCCTCAACCGCTGGAACCGGAAGCACAATGTCCTCAGGTGGATTACACTCTTGATCTCTCTGTCTCTCTCTCTCTCTCTCTTTTTATCTCTCTCATTCGTCATATTGCTTTAAGAATTGAGTTAACTATCTTCCTTAAAATGGTTTAGAAATAGTCTTATTGTTTTCTGATTCAGAGTCCTCAACCGCTGGAACGGGAAGCACAATGTCCTCAGGTGGATTACACTCTTGATCTCTCTCTGTCTCTCTCTCTTTTTATCTCTCTCTCATTCGTCATAGTGCTTTAAGAATTGATTTAATTATCTTTCTTAAAATGGTTTAGAAATAGTCTTAATGTTTTCTGATTCAGATTCCTCAACCGCTGGAACCGGAAGCACAATGTCCTCAGGTGGATTACACTCTTGATCTCTCTCTCTCTGTCTCTCTCTCTTTTTATCTCTCTCATTCGTCATATTGCTTTAAGAATTGAGTTAACTATCTTCTTTAAAGTGGTTTAGAAATAGTCTTATTGTTTTCTGATTCAAAGTCCTCAACCGCTGGAACCGGAAGCACAATGTCCTCAGGTGGATTACACTCTTGATCTCTCTCTGTCTCTCTCTCTCTTTTTATCTCTCTCTCATTCGTCATAGTGCTTTAAGAATTGATTTAATTATCTTTCTTAAAATGGTTTAGAAATAGTCTTAATGTTTTCTGATTCAGATTCCTCAACCGCTGGAACGGGAAGCACAATGTCCTCAGGTGGATTACACTTTTGATCTCTCTCTGTCTCTCTCTCTTTTTATCTCTCTCTCATTCGTCATAGTGCTTTAAGAATTGATTTAATTATCTTTCTTAAAATGGTTTAGAAATAGTCTTAATGTTTTCTGATTCAGATTCCTCATCCGCTGGAACGGGAAGCACAATGTCCTCAGGTGGATTACACTCTTGATCTCTCTCTGTCTCTCTCTCTCTCTCTCTCTCTCTCTCTTTTTATCTCTCTCTCATTCGTCATAGTGCTTTAAGAATTGATTTAATTATCTTTCTTAAAATGGTTTAGAAATAGTCTTAATGTTTTCTGATTCAGATTCCTCAACCGCTGGAACGGGAACCACAATGTCCTCAGGTGGATTACACTCTTGATCTCTCTCTGTCTCTCTCTCTTTTTATCTCTCTCTCATTCGTCATAGTGCTTTAAGAATTGATTTAATTATCTTTCTTAAAATGGTTTAGAAATAGTCTTAATGTTTTCTGATTCAGATTCTCCAACCGCTGGAACGGAAAGCACAATGTCCTCAGGTGGATTACACTCTTGATCCCTCTCTGTCTCTCTCTCTTTTTATCTCTCTCTCATTCGTCATAGTGCTTTAAGAATTGATTTAATTATCTTTCTTAAAAAGGTTTAGAAATAGTCTTAATGTTTTCTGATTCAGATTCCTCAACCGCTGGAACGGGAAGCACAATGTCCTCAGGTGGATTACACTCTTGATCTCTCTCTGTCTCTCTCTCTTTTATCTCTCTCTCATTCGTCATAGTGCTTTAAGAATTGATTTAATTATCTTTCTTAAAATGGTTTAGAAATAGTCTTAATGTTTTCTGATTCAGATTCCTCAACCGCTGGAACCGGAAGCACAATGTCCTCAGGTGGATTACACTCTTGATCTCTCTGTCTCTCTCTCTCTCTCTCTTTTTATCTCTCTCATTCGTCATATTGCTTTAAGAATTGAGTTAACTATCTTCCTTAAAATGGTTTAGAAATAGTCTTATTGTTTTCTGATTCAGAGTCCTCAACCGCTGGAACGGGAAGCACAATGTCCTCAGGTGGATTACACTCTTGATCTCTCTCTGTCTCTCTCTCTTTTTATCTCTCTCTCATTCGTCATAGTGCTTTAAGAATTGATTTAATTATCTTTCTTAAAATGGTTTAGAAATAGTCTTAATGTTTTCTGATTCAGATTCCTCAACCGCTGGAACCGGAAGCACAATGTCCTCAGGTGGATTACACTCTTGATCTCTCTCTCTCTGTCTCTCTCTCTTTTTATCTCTCTCATTCGTCATATTGCTTTAAGAATTGAGTTAACTATCTTCTTTAAAGTGGTTTAGAAATAGTCTTATTGTTTTCTGATTCAAAGTCCTCAACCGCTGGAACCGGAAGCACAATGTCCTCAGGTGGATTACACTCTTGATCTCTCTCTGTCTCTCTCTCTCTTTTTATCTCTCTCTCATTCGTCATAGTGCTTTAAGAATTGATTTAATTATCTTTCTTAAAATGGTTTAGAAATAGTCTTAATGTTTTCTGATTCAGATTCCTCAACCGCTGGAACGGGAAGCACAATGTCCTCAGGTGGATTACACTTTTGATCTCTCTCTGTCTCTCTCTCTTTTTATCTCTCTCTCATTCGTCATAGTGCTTTAAGAATTGATTTAATTATCTTTCTTAAAATGGTTTAGAAATAGTCTTAATGTTTTCTGATTCAGATTCCTCATCCGCTGGAACGGGAAGCACAATGTCCTCAGGTGGATTACACTCTTGATCTCTCTCTGTCTCTCTCTCTCTCTCTCTCTCTCTCTTTTTATCTCTCTCTCATTCGTCATAGTGCTTTAAGAATTGATTTAATTATCTTTCTTAAAATGGTTTAGAAATAGTCTTAATGTTTTCTGATTCAGATTCCTCAACCGCTGGAACGGGAACCACAATGTCCTCAGGTGGATTACACTCTTGATCTCTCTCTGTCTCTCTCTCTTTTTATCTCTCTCTCATTCGTCATAGTGCTTTAAGAATTGATTTAATTATCTTTCTTAAAATGGTTTAGAAATAGTCTTAATGTTTTCTGATTCAGATTCTCCAACCGCTGGAACGGAAAGCACAATGTCCTCAGGTGGATTACACTCTTGATCCCTCTCTGTCTCTCTCTCTTTTTATCTCTCTCTCATTCGTCATAGTGCTTTAAGAATTGATTTAATTATCTTTCTTAAAAAGGTTTAGAAATAGTCTTAATGTTTTCTGATTCAGATTCCTCAACCGCTGGAACGGGAAGCACAATGTCCTCAGGTGGATTACACTCTTGATCTCTCTCTGTCTCTCTCTCTCTCTTTCTATCTCTCTCTCTCTCTCTCTCTTTTTATCTCTCTCTCTCTCTCTCTCTCTCTCTCTCTCTCTCTCTCTCTCTCTCTCTCTTAATTGAGCTACCTTAGTGTATGGCTTTGAATCAATCCAGCTACTTCAGTGTATGTATTTTAGTCAATCGAGCTACCTTAGTGTTTGTCTCACATAGTTGGCTGAATGTCGCTCTAATGGCTCATATGAATTCTGGGCTTTGAAAGAAGAGTACTTAGAACGCTAGAAAAGAAGAAAACTGCATTTTTTGAGAACTAATCAAAGCTTGATGCAATTTTTCTTTAGTACACAATAGTGAAGTTTAAAACACAATCTAGTCCAAAGTTCTAACATATGCACTAAAAGTACACAAGTTCTAACATATGCACTGGAGAGACTTATTGCAGCTGTGGAAGTGTGTCTTTCGAACCCCTGCAGCAATGGGAACTGCACTGAAGATGGCGGAACCAATTTTACGTGCTCTTGCGAAGAGGGATTCTTCGGTACTTATTGCAACGAAAGTAAGTTTATGAGATCAGGATTTGTAATCAAAATTTCAAAAAGTATAGTTGGCTGAATGTCGCTCTAACTCAAGACCAATGCTGGCTCATATGAATTCTGGGCTTTGAAAGAAGAGTACTTAGAACGCTAGAAAAGAAGAAAACTGTTTTTTTTTTTGGGAACTAATCAAAGCATTTTCAGTACAATAGTGAAGTTTAGTACAAAATCTAGTCCAAAGTTCTAAAATATGCACTAAAAGTACACAAGTTCTAACATATGCACTGGAGAGACTTATTGCAGCTGTGGAACTGTGTCTTTCGTACCCCTGCAGCAATGGGAACTGCACCGAAGATGGTGGAACCAATTTTACGTGCTCTTGCGAAGAGGGATTCTTCGGTACTTATTGCGACGAAAGTAAGTTCATGAGATCAGAACTTTTAATCAAAATTCCAAAAAAGTATAGTTGGCTGAATGTCGCTCTAACTCAAGAACAATGCTGGCTCATATGAATTCTGGGCTTCGAAAGAAGAGTACTCAGAACGCTAGTAAAGAAGAAAATTGCTTTTTTTGGGAACTAATCAAAGCATTTTCAGTACAATAGTGAAGTTTAGTACAAAATCTAGTCCAAAGTTCTAAAATATGCACTAAAAGTACACAAGTTCTAACATATGCACTGGAGAGACTTATTGCAGCTGTGGAACTGTGTCTTTCGAACCCCTGCAACAATGGGAACTGCACTGAAGACGGCGGAACCAATTTTACGTGCTCTTGTGAAGAGGGATTCTTCGGTACTTATTGCAACGAAAGTAAGTTCATGAGAAAAAATTGGAACAAAAGTTTCAAAAAGGACTGATATCCTCGGTAGTGTAGTGTGAATGTGCTACCTCCCCCCCCCCGGTAAGGAAGGCAGATGGGTGGGTTCGATCACGCTCCAATGAATCTGAATGTGCGCCACTTTAACCATCTTTCGTCGTTTTCAGCAGGAAAAGGTGGACGTGGAGGTGGAGGTGGAGGTGGAGGTGGGGGTGGAGGTGGAGGTGGAGGAGGAGGAGGTGGAGTGGGAGGTGGAGGAGGTGGAGTGGGAGGCGGGGGCGAAGCCTTAAACACCACGCTCTCATGTATGTATGAATCAAACCTGTATGTATGAATCATCAGCTTTCTCAAGTAGTAGAATGTATGTAGAAACGAAAAGTTTCGAAAGAGTTCATAGTCTCGTAGGGCCCTCGAGGTGTCCAAGTTCCATAGAGAACTTTCATTCAAGCTGACAAGTACAGAAAAAAAAGTATGTAGTTGAAAGCAACTGTCGCTTTTTTGCTGTGTTTGGATAAGAACGTGTATGAGAACACAAACACTACCACCTTTTTTGTGAAAAGGAGGAGAAAGTCATGTTTTGAGGTGACAATTTACTGCTATAAATCTAGTATGATGGTCAAAAACAAATAAGAGGGCCCGTCGTGGACTAATGTTGTATGGGCCTTAAATGTGCATTATCATGTGTGTGTGTAGCTCAGTGGGGAGAGCATTCGCCCGGAACGCGAAAGGTCACGGGTTCGGTTCCCGTCACACCACACGATTTTTGCACAAGTTTCTGCGAACAGTCCGCTCCTCTGCTCGGTATAAAAATCCGTTGCTTGAGATCAACGAGGAGTAGGGAATACTCTAATTTACATGGGGGCCGAACCGGGATGAGAAGAGAGGATAAAAGGAGGAAAAAAAAAAGAGAAAAAAAGAAGAAAACCCGAGCATGAGCTAGTTCGCAGAAACAAAGGCGCCTAGACCTCTGACCCTAGACCTCGAGAGACCTCGGTGTTGAGAGGGGGGCATGTTGTATGGGCCTTAAATGTGCATTATCATGTGTGTGTGTAGCTCAGTGGGGAGAGCATTCGCCCGGAACGCGAAAGGTCACGGGTTCGGTTCCCGTCACACCACACGATTTTTGCACAAGTTTCTGCGAACAGTCCGCTCCTCTGCTCGGTATAAAAATCCGTTGCTTGAGATCAACGAGGAGTAGGGAATACTCTAATTTACACTAAACCACTCTTCTTACTAGTCAACAAGCCAAAATACTGAATTATCAAATATTTACACCTTTTTTACTTATAAAAAGATTATTAATGCCAATGTTTCAGCTGAAATTCCCTTCAACTTATTTGGACCAGGTACCAGTGCAGCCGAGCGCGCAGAAGTTAGTTATGATTTGAGAGGAAGAGGAGTGGAAAAAGAGGGAGAAATAAAGATAGAGAGAAAAAAAGACATAGGAAAAAAGAGAGATAGAGAGAGAATTAGATATAAGACGGTGCTGGGAATTTAGTTCGGCAATTCGTGTTGTTCCGGTGTCTGTGGCAAGTTTATCGTAAAATTCATCGGAAGTTCTCGCCATTTCTTTGTGAATTCGTGGAATCAATATTTTATTTTATTTCATCACTTCTGGCACAATAAACAATCAAATATGAAACACAATAGTAAGCAGATAGCGAATCTTGCCTGACGGAACTCGAACTGTTCGAATTTCGTCATGCTACAATACCCATCACATGGCGAAATTCGAATGGTTCGAATTTCGTCACGCTACGATGCTCAGCACTTGACGAATTTCGAACTGTTCGAATTTCGTCATGTATTATTGCTCATAACTTGACGGATTTCGATTGGTTCGGATTTCGTCATGCTACCATACTCATCACATGGCGAAATTCGAATGGTTCGAATTTCGTCACGTTACGATGCTCAGCACTTGACGAATTTCGCACTGTTCGAATTTCGTCATGTTACGATGCTCGCTTTCTAAATCTCACACTCTTCCCGCACTCTCGCAATTTCGCTTTCTCCCGGCTATTCAGCAGATTTATATAGTACGAACAAAACGATCAACCTATACAGACCGGGTTTGCACGAATGCTATACTATTCTCTTTTCGCGACACAGAAAAAGAAAACAGTATAGCGTTCGTGCAAACCCGGCCTGTATAGGTTGCTCGTTTTGTTCATACTATATAAGTCTGCTCTTATTTTGCTGTATTGCCTTGTACTGATGATCAACCGATGACGAAATTCGAACCGTTCTAAATTTGCCTTGTAATGATCATCAACCGGTGACGATATTCGAACCGTTCTAAATTTGCCTTGTAATGATCATCAACCGGTGACGATATTCGAACCGTTCTAAATTTGCCTTGTAATGATCATCAACCGGTGACGATACTCGAACCGTTCTAAATTCGCCTTGTAATGATCATCAACCGGTGACGATATTCGAACCGTTCTAAATTTGCCTTGTAATGATCATCAACCGGTGACGATATTCGAACCGTTCTAAATTCGCCAACTCTTATGTCTTTGACACTCAGTGCTTTTGTTTCTTATTTATCTTACTAAAGCAAAAATCTGTATATTAAATATGACACGTGTTTCTTTTTCAATTACTCTGTGCAATTTACGGATAAACGAGTTTTTTTACCGCCATGTTTCAAAACTCGCCACAGACACCGAAACAACACGAATTGCCGAACTAAATTCCCAGCTCCGTCTTATATACAAAGGAAAACAGAAAAATAAAGAGGTAGAGAGAGAGAGAGAAAGAAAGAGAGAGAGAGAGAGAGAGAGAGAGAGAGAGAGAGAGAGAGAGAGAGAGAGAGAGAGAGAGTATGAGCGAGAGAAAAAAGAGGGGTAGGAATACGGAGATGTGAAGGTATAGATAGTTAAAGTGTCATGAGTAGAGAGTATTTTCACAAAGAAAATTGCTTTTTAAAATGTTCCTAAAGCTAACAAAAATAGTAGAATCAGCAAAAAAGTTTTTCTTTTTGCGTATTAAAAATAATAATGATCTTCCTCGCGCTCGTTCACGCCTCGCGGCAGGGTACGCACTCCCCTGAGATGCAGGACTGACCTATCCTGGTAGAACCAGTGGCTGCCTGCTAGATCACTGCTAGTGTGATTAGCAGCAGTGGGGAGAGTCAGATTCGTGCATGAGCACTACCAACATTTCTTAACCCCCTTGGTTTAGGTGGATCTTTCCGGGGTGGGAGTCGAACTCGGGACTCTTCGCACAATATTCGTCTCTTATATATATCTCTCGAATATCTCACATATCTCGAGAGAGAGAGTATCACAATATCAATATCACAATATCACTATCACAATATCACTATCACATACAATATCACAATATCTCGAACACACTCACGCACATCCGATTCGTCTCCAAGTTTTCTCTCTACCAACACGTGAGCGAGCCAACCCGGTTGGACAATACATTAGATTTAGTCTTCTCCACAGAGCTAGACACGGTGACTCAGTGTGTAGTTAAACCTCCTCCTCCCTCATGCGATCATAACATGATCGAATTCGTAATAACAGGGTTCCAATCGGGGATAAACCAACCCAAGAAGAAGTTCTATCCTTGCTATCAAAAAGCAGACTATAACTTGGCCAACTTCTTGATAATAAGCATTGACTGGCCTGGAATCCTTTCCACACAAGTAGAGCCTGATCTAAAATATGGAATTTTTCTCGAGAAAATCCACGAGGTTATCAAAAAATGCGTTCCATTGGTCAAGTTGAATTCCAGGAAAAAACAAACCAGTTACCCGCCCATTATAGCTCGTGTTCGTCGTCAAGCAAAAAGGCTATTCAACAGAAAACATATGATTGGAATTTCTCCATTCAATAAAATGAACCTGAAACTTCGCCGATGCCTGGACTCTCATCGACGTAACCTCGAGAAAGCATTTCTTGGAAGCAAAGGATTGAAGAGTCTCTACCGCTTCAGCAACTTGAATTTCAAAGACGATTCAACAATAGGCCCTATAAAAACTGCGAATGGCTCGGTGGTTTCTGAAGATTTCAAAAAATCTCAAATTTTTGCGGAGCATTTCAAATCACAATTTCTGCTTTCTGTGATGGGATGCGGAAGACTCTTAAAAAAGCAAACTGAAAATTCTTTAGATTTCATTCAGATCAATGCGCACACAGTGTTTTCCCGAATCAAGCGTCTGCCAGCGAAGAACAATTCCTGCCCAGACCTGATTCCATACGTCTTCATCAAAAACACGGCGTTAACCATCTCTCAACCATTGGCAATACTATTCGACAGCTTTCTACTACAAGGAAGATGCCCAAGTTCTTGGCGCTCAGCTATCATCAAACCCATCTACAAGCGAAAAGGTTGTCGCACTGACCCCGTAAACTATAGGCCAATCTGCATGACACCTTCCACCTCTAAGATCATGGAACGTATTCTTTGCGAAAACATACTCGAATATCTGAAGGAGAATTCACTACTCAGTCCTTGTCAATTCGGTTTCAGACCCCGCCATTCTTGCGAGCTAGCACTATTGGAGACTCAAGTGAAGTGGCACAGGAAACTGGACAACAAAGAGTTCATTAGCTGCGTATTGATAGACTTCTCACGTGCTTTTGACGCTGTTCCAATACCCCTTCTAATGGAGAAAGTATCAGCTTTCGGAATCAGAGGCTGTCTCGCAAAATTCATCGAATACTTCTTGCAGAACCGAAAACAGTTTGTCCGCGTTGGTGAGTGCGACTCACAATCATACCGGACCCCAACAGGAGTGCCTCAAGGCAGTTGCATAGGCCCGTTGCTCTTCCTACTTTACATCAACGACCTTCCTGAATCGATCCCTGATGGCTGTTCAGTAACTATGTACGCGGACGATGTGAAGATCTCAACAGTGAACAATCCTCTTCTTCTACAACAAGCAATATCTGCTGTAGCTTCATGGTCTCGAGCTTGGGGACTAACCATATCGACAGAAAAAAACAGTGGTCATCCGTCTTGGGAACAAGCATCCTTCCTACTCGTTTTTCCTCGATAACGTTGTTCTACCAGAGTCGGATACCGTGAGGGATCTGGGCGTCACGTACTCTAGTAAGCTCTTATTCGGTAGCCACATGGAGAACATTTGTCAGAAAGCGAACTCCAAATGTGCGTTCATACTACGTACTTTCAAGTCAAAGAACCTCAACTTGTACAGAACGCTTTACACTACCTACGTTCGACCTCAATTGGAGTACTGCTCGGTTATTTGGAATCCTTGCTTCAAGAAAGACATAGAACTTGTGGAAAAGGTTCAAAGGTCTTTCACAAAACGTGTGTGTGCTAGAGCAGGTTTGTATTTGCAATATAAGGATCGTTTAAAGCAGTTACATTTAACTTCCTTAGAGGAGCGACGTAAACAAGCTGACCTTGTAATGACTTTCAAAATAATCAAGAATAGAACGCCTCTTAGTCCTAAATCTATTTTCAATCTGCGAGCTCACCATTACAGTACTAGGTCCCATAGTTGGGCACTAAATGTCCCGCGTCTGAATACTGTTTCTCATTCTAATATATTACCGGTACGAGTTTGTGACGCGTGGAATAATCTAAGTATCGATGTGCTCAAAACTGAATCAGTCCACCTGTTCAGGAAGCTGATTTAACTGAATTACAATCTCTTTAATATATAGCTGTTTTATAAAAAAAAAACCCAATCATCTTAACAGTTTTAAAATAAGTATTCAAAATTTGTCAACAAGCAGTACGCTCACTAAAGTCTTAAATGATATCTGACAAGTTTATTGCTCAAGTGTACTGTTCAGCGCAGACAAAAAGGCTCGTGATCATCATGGTCGCAATCAGCCTTCGACTGTGCTTCGTTTTATTTTTCTCACTTTAGTTATCAAAGTGACACGCTCGGGTCAACACCTTCAACCTGGATCCAATATCCCCTTACACCCAAACTCAACCCATTGCGATAAAGTATATATAATAGTCGAACACACTACCATTATACCACTCCCGAACTTTCTTGTTGCGTAATGACTGTTGTAATTTTTTGAGAGTGTTATATTACCTTAGACGAAAACCTGCATTATCGTATAACTCCCCAAAATTTGAGAAATTGTATCATCCTGGGTCGAGATTACATCATCTTTTGACAAATGAGATCATCGGATTGGTGTAATTTCAACTGCTGATTGTTCAGTTCTTAGCGAAAGCTAAAGTCACGCCTGCAACGATGATGGCCAGTCTTCCTTCTATTCTTGCCTCTCTACCAGGGCTGGACCTTAGCTCCCTTTCCTATGATGTAAATGACCTCTTCAAATGGGCTGCCTATGAGAGACTGGAAATCAATTTCACGTAAGATACCATTTTTTTAAATGTCTGAATGTGGCATGACGATGGTCGTTAAAATCAATTCAGTTCTAACGCTTCATCTAAATGGGAAAACCTTAAGCGCCGATAACGGAGCATCTTCAGATGTTGGAAGTGACATATTGCGATATGGTTTGGACGGTACAGCTACAAGGTGTCAAATCCCTGCTGAAAGCCGGGTTTTTTAAAAATTGAGTTTTTTGTTTTTGTAGAAGAGAAGGTTTGAATATTTGACTTATAGGCTCAAACCGAATTTCCTTGTTTGACCAATAAATGTAGGAGAAGTAATTTGCAGAGATTTATTGACTAAGAATAACGACCCAACTCTCGGCAACTGCTATACCTTCAACCACTTCAAGAATCCGTTCAAATTCGGGCGAAGAATGACAGGAAGATATGGAGGTAGAACAACAGCTCGAAAAATTCTTAACACGTTTAAAGTTCTATCAAAAACAGCCATGATGACTGATTAGAACAATGTTGAATTGATTTTTCGTCTACAGAGATAGAATTATCAACTTACATGGACAGTCCTTAACAGAGTCCTTGTCACACAAGTGAAGATATCTTGAATTAGAAAACACTAATGATACGGAGTTACAGGAGTAAAAATAGATAAAAAAAGAAAACGACCATGTCGAGGTGAATACAAGTGTAAGAATGCCACGATAAATCGAGATATGACGAAAAAGAAAATTCTCCTCCATTGAGGCTTCCATGGCTCTCTCTTAGTAAACACAGCGGAAAACTTCCCGTGGGTGGAAACCGGTGGCATAGCGATCTATGTCCACACAATTGGCACCGAAATTTTCGCGGAGAGCCCCGCTTTCATCAGTCGACCCAATGCCCTCAGCGAACTGCATGTCTCAAGAGTCAGTTCTCAACCCCATTTTACTGTCGATATCTTTCTGAAAGGTCAACTTAACTTCCGACACGTTCTCTGGCTGTCGACTTTCTGACACCTCTGCTTTTTACCACGTTCTCTATATCTCTGCTCAGGCTTGAATGAATTTCAGGCTAACGAGCTTTTTTTATCACGTGGTGTCTTGCAAAACATCACGTTAAAATGGTATAAAGAGGAGTGGATGACAAAGAAATTGAGGGGCAGAAGCGAGAAGAGAACTGTAGAGGTCATTGGCGGTTTCCATTGGGTGTTACTAGACGAATTCTAATGGTGGAAGTTCGGGAAGAGATGTTCGAAGGGGGAAGTGAAGAAGGGCGAGTCATTCATTACATGGCAACCGCTCAAGAGGACGATAAAAGGGAAGAATAAAATTGTGACCTTACTGCTTAAACGAGGTCTTACTGCTTATGGAGCGTTAGAATTCAACTTTTCACTTTGCAAAGTGAACTCTGCAGTGTGAAAAAAATTTCTACTTCTCCAACTTTATGCTATATTTTACCACTCTCTCGCACCGCTCGTTGTTTACGTCGTGGTTTTAAAGTGATAGACCGTTCAACGGGATCACTTTGTAGAAATTACTTTGCAAAATGAAAAGTTGAATTCAAACGCTCCATTAGAAACGATGCCGTATCAAACAACTAACCACAATTCAATAAATCCATTACACTTCTTCCTCCATTCATTTTATTCCTTTCGTCATGAAGTATAACTTTGATTTAAACAAAGTCTCCCATGGAAATTGCATACACATGTAGGCAACGACTGTTTATCGGGTTTACAACGCGGACTGGCCGCCACAACACAAAACAATTCAAATCACATGATGACAATAATAACAATAACACGATAACTCATACTTTAACTTCAAACATCACATATCATCGAAGAAAACACCAACTCCTCCATCGATCTTGAACTAAATCTGAAACGTTAGAAAAAAATTATTCTAGAGACCTCAATACTCAAATAGAAAGCCCCCTCCTTAAGAATCCTCCGAGTCTTTTCTGTGAGGTGTCAGTTCTCCAGCTGACATCCACCTGCTTCTTTCTTGGACCTGCTCAAGTGTGACTCCTCCCTTCACTGACGCGATGACGCCTGCAACTCGGAGCGAATGCGGGTTGATGGAATCGATCCCCGCTCCGAGACCCGCGCGTTTTAGTTCCTTCCTCAGGGTATCATTTGACAACGTACGGCCCGTAGAAAAAGACGCAAACAAAGGTGCATCTGGTCTAACACTGACCCAATTACGGTAGAAGTTCCAAACTGACTTAACTGGCGAGTCTGAACATAGGCGAAAAAAGTCTCTCTACCTTTGCTCCCTTGATCGTTCTTCAGTTTGTACACCTTAACTTTGATCACTCAGGTGCCGTCTCCCTTTTGTTTCTCAGTGACTTTTCTCCAGAACAACGCTGCTGACTTCGAAATGCAAAGCAGGGCCCCTAACGCTGCTGTCACAAAAAACCCGCTAGCGCATCCTCTTCTGGCATCTTCCTATTCCGCTCAACGAAAAAATTTGTAGGTCGTTCAATGGCGGATCTCTCAAGTGCTTCACGACTCTCTCTTTCTTCACCGTACGCTACATAGCTGTAATCAAACTTCCAAACTTCGTTTCATCCGCAGCTGATCCTCTCGTGACTACCGCTGCCGCTTTGGCACCCCTAATTAGTTTATCGTCAACGTAAAGGCACAAGGACAATGATGCCGCATGGTCTAGGCCTAGTTGTGCAGCGCACTCCAGCCTCACTTCTTCTTTTTTTAGAAGCTTTGTACGCTGAGAGTGATGAAGGCCCTAGACATCCGCTTGTAAGAGCCTCGAGTGTTGGTATAAGATTTCCTGTCCCCCTCATCTCCCGAGCCTTCTTTGAATTGTTCAGTCAATCGAGACTTCTCTCTGCAACACACACACATCCTTCACTGGGCGGGAGGGCGGGGGCTGCTTAACTTTCCCGAACAGTCTAGAATGGAATTCCATCCCTCTCTTCTCCCAATCGAACGCGTCAACCGCGACGCGTCCGCTCTGACGCGTCACATCCATGCAATTTACTTATGGGAACATGTTTGAATCGAATAATTATACTTCTTCCTCCAGTCATTTCATTCCTTTCGTCATGAAGTATAGCTTTGATTTAAACAAAGTCTCCCATGGAAATTGCATACACATGTAGGCAACGACTGTTTATCGGGTAGAACAGATAAAGGCGTGCTAGAAGTTACACCGAAGGAACGCGAAATCCGAAGGCTTTTTACTCGACCCAAACAGTCCGGTTTTTTTAAAGAAGGCATCGAAGCTTTAGCACCCATGCCAAAAAACTACGCCATCAACCAATTGAGGAACCCAATCTCCGTTCTTTTTCAAGAGGGGTGGCGCACTGATGCCATCCCAAGTGCTCTAGCAAGCAGAGGGTGGAGGAACAACCAATAAGATGGCTGGTTATGCGAAAGCGTCGATGTGACTTGCTTCTGGAATGGAAATAGAAATAAAACTCGCACATTGTCTGTTCCTTTCGTCCGCAACTAACTCAATCATAGGTGCTCCCAAAACTTCGCACAAAAAAAATTTTATTTTTGTTTTTTACACTCTAGTCATCTTTATCCACGCACCTACTAGCCTCATCTGCTTCAACATTATTTTCTCTAGGTACTTATACTAATCTTGCGTTCACACTATTTTCTCAAAAAATCACTGAGGCTCTGACCGCGATCTCGTGGAGCGAGATCGCGGTCAGAGTACCCCTCTTCAAACTACCCCTCTGCAGAATACGCACTGTCAACTGATTATATATGCGGAAGGACACTCTAGTACCTATCACTTCTTTCAAGAACGTTCTTACACCTAAAAGAGCCTTCAGAAGCTCTCTATTTGTACTGGCGTATGCACTCTCTGTCACTTTGAAGTTCTACACTGTACTGGTCCCCAGAACACAGCTCCCATCGCTACTGATGACGCATCTGTTTCAACAATCCGATCTTCTGACCAATCCCCGACTAAAACCGATCTCGCTTGTCGCACTTGTAACCTTTTCCACCAGTATTCGAAATCACCTCTCTCCTCTTCACTCAGAGTCCTTCTTTTCTCTCTCAACTCCTCCAACTGAAGCACTTCTGACCTGATGTTCTTCGTGAACAGGGCAGTATCATCTCCTCCTACAACATGAATTGAAGCGATTGTGCCCGACACAACTTGTCTTTTTCTCACTAACTGAGCTGTATTTCGCAACAGCTCGCAAATTCTCGAAACAGCTCCCCTTGTTCTTTTTTTCCGATACTTGAACTAATCCATCCTTCAAGTTAATTATGTATCCCAGTTAGCTACCCACCTGGTGCGGATCTTATCTACTATTCTCTTGAGAAGTTTGAACACCTGTTACACCAGATCCTGTCTTATTATGTTGACCGCTACTTGACACTGTTCTTTTGAATTAGTTAGGATTATACTGTCATCCAGGTGAAGCATACATGAAATTCCTAGCTTCATCCACCTCCGAACTAATGTCCTGAACACTTGAGTGAAAATCCGAAAAGCGGGGCTCAATCTAAATGACATGGCCTTGAATCGATATACTTTACAATCCCATAGAAAGCCAAGGAAATAAGTGTCTTCTTCATGAATGGCGATATGATGGTAACCCGTGGCGCCATCAAACGTTGCCACATAACCTTGGTGAGGAAGTAAGTGCCAGATAGTTCTAACATCATCAATGCATACTTGTTTTGCTAATAAACTCATTCAGATTCGAATGATCATGGATCAATCGCAACTTCTCACCTGAGCGAACCACCGAAAGTGGCGAAATTTCTACTCCTTCTCTCAGAAAATCCACTATTCCTCCACTGCGAAGCCACTTCCACACTTCTACCACCACGAAATCGGCTTCCTCTTGAGCTGAAGCTCTATTTCGTGAACAAGACAGCTTGACTGTTTTAACTCCAACACCTTCCTGGAAGGGTAGCTTATAACCATGGGCTAGCACAGACAACACGAGCGGGGATGCCCCAAACCACTCCCAAATCGCTATAGACTGCCTGACAGTTTTTTACGCAACCACGGTCAGACCGGAAAAATTCAGCTTCAGACCGCCGGACAGTCCCATAAGCAACCACCTGTTTGACCCGCAAACATACAAATTGGGGCCGCTTGGCGACTGTCAGCAAATGAAGACATTTTAAACAACATGTGCCGTGTGCACTACATGAGCGATAACAACGTTTTGTCAGAACGGTTATCAGAACTGAAGAGCGCAAATGAACTGAACCGCAAACGAAAATCTAACCAGTGTCATTATTGAAGCCCGGATGACTCAAACAATATCCAATAGCTGAATAACAGTCTAAAACACTTCATACAATATAAATGCGCCAAACTAAAGTGATTCGCAAAAACATTCAAAAAGCGCAATATTAGAAGCCCGCATGTATCGTATCGTAGAGAATGGAACTGCTCAACAGTCGAAAAAAAATTTTCTTCAAGAATACGCAAAACTTAATTTTAAACGCTGCCTACAGGCTTGTAAATGTTCATTCCATACAAAAGCAAAAGTGATACGAATCACTAAAAACCAATGAAACAATGCAATTATAAAATCTTTTCGGTTGTGTGGTAGATCTGGATGTCAAGGGATACTCCCTCAAGGACACCAGATTTCTTGAAGATACAATTCGGGCTTGAGAGCCTTTTCTTGTCTTGCCTACCACGCGGGACTTCCAAAGATAGCCTTTACAGGTTTATTAACAGAACCAACAAACGAATAAATAATGAGCTAACGAACCAACTAACAAGAATAAATGATAGAGAAGGACGAGGACTGATTAAGAGAGAGAGAGAGAGAGAGAGAATTATGAAGAGAGAAAGAAGAGAGAAAGAACTAATTTAATAGAGGAGGAAGAGAGAAGAAAACCCGAGGACTAGAAGTGAAAATAAACAGATCACTATCTAACTAACTAGTCCCTAATGAAGCTAACTTCGCTCTTCCGAGGGCTTGACTGCCTTCTTTCGGACCCTACGACGAGCGATTGAGATCGACAAGCGATTGAGATCGGCTGCGTGCAACAGGACGTACCTGTCTCAAACTTGGGTAATTAAACATAAGTTCTTGAGTTGAAACATAGGTGACAATAACGCGCGCGCAGAAGAAGACGAAGAAGACAGACTTCTAAACTATTTGAGCGTTAATGCTATGGAGAAGAAGAAATACAGGGTGGCTGGAAAGTACACAGTCCGTGGTTTAGGAGTGTGCTACGCACTATTTCGTGCACGCACCGATTCCTTTTTTTCGATTTTCGAAGTTTAATGTGTTTTAAACATCGTATTGAAGTTTGACAACGATTGTTTAAATTTAAAGGTAATGTTTAAATTTAAAGGTAAACAAGTCCCCGTCTCCAGCGTGCCGCTATCGTCGATTTGCACCAGCGCGGGTACTCCAACGCCGACATCGCGAAACGCCTCGTCGTCCGTCGAGATCTTGTCTGGAATACCATCAAACGTTACCGCAAGCTCGGAAATCTCGAGGACCGTCCAAAAACTGGCCGACCTCGATCTGCTCAGACGCCGGCGAAGATAAAAGCAGTGAGGGAGCGAATACGCCGAAACTCCAAGCGGAGCATTAACAAGATGTCCGAGGAGCTCGAAATATCCCGCTGGTCGGCTCAGACCATCGTCAGGGATGACCTTGGCATGCGCCCTTATCGTACTCGCAAGGGTGCCTTGTTGTCTGCCAAGAACAAGGCAGAGCGCGTGAAGAGAAGTCGGGCCTTGCTTCGCGACACGGCCGCACCTGGTGCCGACGAGATAGTCTTCTCAGACGAGAATTTGTTCACGATCGAGGAGGCCTTCAACTCCCAAAACGTGCGGGTTATCGCCAGAGATCCTGAGGAAGCCGATCGCAACGGAAGAGTCGTCAACCGCACCTCTCATCCAGCTCAGTTGATGGTCTGGGCGGCTGTGTGCGCTTCGGGTAAGTCTCCGCTCGTCTTCGTTGATCAGGGCGTGAAGATCAACAAGCAGAACTATATCAAAGACATTCATTGGTTCTCTCTGCTCTTGAAGAGAGTGGTACGCTTACTCATCGCTCCCATATTGATTTATCAGTACACCTTATCAACCGTCTCACCGACCAATGTCTCTAGCTAGCGAAGCTCTTCTCAATTCTCTCGACGAATGTATCATCAAAGAAGAGGAGGCGACGGATCCCAATATTCCGAATCACATACTTATTTTGCTGAAGACATGTTCTTTAGTAATGAAGCAGATGATTTCGGAATCTAAAAACAACTGCAATGTCATTGAAACTGTGAAGAATGAAATGGAGGAAGAAAAAAGGCTACGTTCAGTGGTAATAGAACGCGCACCAGAGATTGCCGACAAGAAAGCTTCAGCTTCAGCTCAAATAGCCCACGATTCAGGCATCATTCATACTCTACTCGACGCTTTTGATCTACCGGTCGCAGGAGTCGCTCACTACCGCATGGGAATTAGGAAGAATGATTCAAACGATGCACGTGTTCTCAAGCTCACCTTCCCGACTAAAACGCATCAGAGACAGTTTCTCGCTAAATCGAGCTCTCTCCGCCAGAACCCTCTCTTGAGGAATATATTCGTCCGCCCGAGCTTAACGAAGTTTCAACGCGAACAGGAATATCAACTTCGTCAGGAGAAAAGAAAGCTGGTAGCTGCGGGTCAAGATGTTGTTATATACAATGGCCGACTTATGCCCCGTCGCGAGGTCGACGCTCTTCGTCAATCATATACCAATCGACCCTCTTCCCATCAACGAACGTTCCAAGGAAGTCAGAACATCACTGTGAGATCAACGAAGTCGACTGGGTCATCAGCAAGAAACGTCCAAGTCCTCCGCTCGTCAGAAGTCACCGTTCCTCGACAATCTATTCATCCGACAGTCCACGCAGCCTTGCCGTCAAACTAGCGAAATGTCCAGGTCATGTTTCATCACACCGTTCTATATATTCGAATCCTAGTTCTGTCCGTACTCGTAATTTTCACTCCACTGATATTTTCTTGAAAGTATCGTATTATAATATTCGTTCTCTATGCAATAAACTTTCTGTTTTTCGAATGTATTTAGAGAATGAAAAACCTGATATAGTCTTGCTAACGGAAACTTGGTTGAAGAAAAGTATTCCCGATCATGAAATAATAGGCATATTACCATATGTAATAGTTCGTTGTGATCGTAATAGTAGAGGAGGTGGTGTTGCCTTAATTATACGTGATCACCTTTCGTTCATTGAATCTAGCATCTCCTTTCATCCGAACGAGATATTATTTATTGATCTCCTAGTCACCAAATCAATAGTTCGTCTAGTTCTTTTCTATCGCCCTCCCGATTACAGCACTGCTCAAACAGAATCTTTCTGTGACTCACTCTCGGATATATTTTCTTTCAATGATCATCCACTGCTTGTGATAGGTGATATGAACTGCGATGCCTTAGTGGTTGACAACTCATTTAATCACAAGAAGACTCATGAAATAATTTCCGCTTTTGATTTAGTGTTTCTATGTCGTGAGCCAACTCGTGCTGGTCGCTGTTTAGACTGGATTTTTAGTTCTTCACCAGAAATGTTCACAAATGTGAAAATAATTCCTGCATTTCCCTCTTGTGACCATAGTGGTATTTCTTTCCATATAGCTACATCCGCTTCGTCACCAATCTCTACACCCATTCGTGATTATTCAAAAGCAAACTACGACCTCATAAATCGATTTTTCAGTACCATCAACTGGGAGTACGAGTTCGATAGTTTTACCTCTTGTGATGATTTATACTCCCGTTTCACGACTATTGTTACCAGTGCTATATCTCGTTTCGTTCCTTTACGCACTCCACGAGATTTTCATTGTTCTTATCCTCTGCATATCATGAAATTGATTGCTTATAGAAATAGACTGTTCGGTAAGATGGATAAACCAGCATCGCTGGCTCTTTATAAAAAGGCAAGTGTGAAACTCCTTCATAAGATGCGTAGATGGAAACAGTATTGCGAAAAAACCAAATTGAAGCGATCTCGTGATCTTTATAGACATATTTCATCTCTCACTAAACCGAAGCCAAGACCACCGAGATTTCTCGAAACACACTGGCAACAGTGGCCATTCGTGACTCTACAGCCTTAAGAGCCTGTCACGGATGGAGCCGGATCATCCAGTCCAGAATCGAGCGCGACCTCAGGTGGCGGATAGAGGGATGCCTCCCTACGAATAATTCGTGCTGGGAGGTAGCGGGAGAAATCCCGCCGCGGACCAAAACTGGGTAGTATAGCTCGTCAAAGGAGGGCGATGCCGGACCGGCCTGGGCATGCCACCGGACAAAACATCAGCCGATACTCCGCTATACTTTTCAATGGCGAGTCGAGGCGCCAGTCCAATAGCCTCTTGCCTATCTCCGGTCAACGACAGGCGAGACGTTTCTACTCCCACCCAAACCGATGCTAGGCCGGCTTGACCACCCACCCACAAGGCCTATAGCATGAACAGGTTGCTACAACGATGTCCGCCTTCACAAGGTGCAGCATGACAGTCTCAGGACTGCAAAGGACATCAAAACCCTTCTCCGGACGCATCTTGTCCGAAGAACACGAGAACTTCTCTCATTAAAGAGAGTGTTCATAACCGAGTCTTCGATGCGGGATGCTTGCCGGCAACAACAACAACAACCACCGAGATTTTCAACCGATATTACTGGTACTATGGTAACGGATACAATTGAAAAGTGTGATATGCTTGCAAGTGAATTTGCCTCTTCTTTCATAACGGCTGACACAGTTACTCCTTCTTTCCTTGATAGGCCTTTCCCTCCTCTTTCGAATTTAGAAGTTTTCTTACCGCATGTTGTTCTTAGGCAACTTATGAAACTTAAATCTACTGGTAGTACAGGTAGTGATGATATTCCTCAGATAATGTTTAAGAAATGTGCCTCATCACTGTGTCTCCCCCTGACGCACATTTATAACATGTGCATCATGCTCCAATCTACTCCCAAAATATGGAAGCATTCCTTCATTTCTGCAATTCCGAAACCTGGTAAAGATCCTAGTTTTTCTTCATCTTATCGTCCCATTTCCATTCTTTCTCCAGCCTCTAAAACTATGGAACGCCTAGTTCGAGACATTCTTGTTGATCATTCCACGAAAAAAAACATAATCCCTAGTAACCAACATGGATTCAGAGTAGGTGCATCTGTTGTCACTAATCTCTTAGTTTGTGACGATGATTGGACTAATGCTTTATCAATCGGCCAGTGTACGGATGTTATTTATTTAGACTTTTCTAGGGCATTCGATTCCATAAGTATTCCGAAACTCCTCCACAAATGCAAATATTACGGCATCAACGATCCATTGCTTTCCTGGTTACAATCATTTCTGACGGAGCGTAGTTTTTCGGTTCGAATAGGTAAATCGTTTTCAAAATCACTGCCAGTGTGTAAATAAGAGTATTCCTTACTCCTCGTTGATCCCAAGCAACGGATTTTTATACCGAGCAGAGGAGCGGATTGTTCGCAGAAACTTGTGCAAAAATCGTGTGGTGTGACGGGAACCGAACCCGTGACCTTTCGCGTTCCGGGCGAATGCTCTCCCCATTGAGCTACACACCCACACATGACAATGCACATTTAAGGCCCATACAACATGCCCCCCTCTCAACACCGAGGTCTCTCGAGGTCTAGGGTCAGAGGTCTAGGCGCCTTTGTTTCTGCGAACTAGCTCATGCTCGGGTTTTCTTCTTTTTCTCTTTTTTTTTTTTTATTCTCTCTTCTCATCCCGGTTCGGCCCCCATGTAAATAAGAGTATTCCTTACTCCTCGTTGATCCCAAGCAACGGATTTTTATACCGAGCAGAGGAGCGGATTGTTCGCAGAAACTTGTGCAAAAATCGTGTGGTGTGACGGGAACCGAACCCGTGACCTTTCGCGTTCCGGGCGAATGCTCTCCTCACTGAGCTACACACCCACACATGACAATGCACATTTAAGGCCCATACAACATGCCCCCCTCTCAACACCGAGGTCTCTCGAGGTCTAGGGTCAGAGGTCTAGGCGCCTTTGTTTCTGCGAACTAGCTCATGCTCGGGTTTTCTTCTTTTTCTCTTTTTTTTCTCATCTTTTTTCTCTTTTTTTTTTCTCTCTTCTCATCCCGGTTCGGCCCCCATGTAAATAAGAGTATTCCTTACTCCTCGTTGATCCCAAGCAACGGATTTTTATACCGAGCAGAGGAGCGGATTGTTCGCAGAAACTTGTGCAAAAATCGTGTGGTGTGAGGGGAACCGAACCCGTGACCTTTCGCGTTCCGGGCGAATGCTCTCCCCACTGAGCTACACACCCACACATGACAATGCACATTTAAGGCCCATACAACAAGTGAACTCCGGAGTTCCTCAAGGCTCTGTACTAGGTCCTTTTCTGTTTACTTTATATATCGCCGACATTAATGATGTTCTCGATTGTTTTCCGAATGTGAAGTACCAGGCTTATGCCGATGATATTAAATTATATGTCTCTTATAACAAGGGAGATATGAACGAGAAAAAAGAAGAACTACAAGAAGCTCTTGACTGTGTTCATAACTGGTGCCTTTCCAATCAGTTGACTCTTTCACCGTCTAAGTCCTTCCATTTACATATTGGTTCCAGTAATCCGTCTACTACGTATGTCATCAATCAGATATCGATCGACAGAGTACCACAAGTGCGTGATTTGGGCATCCAATTGGCCGCATCCCTACGTCGTAATGACACTGTACTTGATAGGGTGGCCAAAGCTCGAAAGGCTATGTTCTCATTTCTTAGAGCCATCTCTGTCCACGATTCATCTATATTGGTCAAATGTTTTAAAATTTATGTAATGCCTCACCTAGACTTTGCTTCGACGCTTTGGAATCCTCACTACTCGAAAGATTCGACAACGGTAGAAAATGTTCAGAGAATTTTTACACGCATTGTATATTATCGTTGTTTTCCGAACAAAATGTACCCTCAGGCTCTTCCGTCTTATGAAACTAGGCTAAGATGTCTAGGCCTAACAAAATTGGCCGATAGGAGATATCAAAACGACGTTGTCATGGGTTGGAAGATTATGCAGAA
Organism: Allodiplogaster pararmata; assembly: GCA_964056735.1. Classification (NCBI taxonomy): domain Eukaryota; kingdom Metazoa; phylum Nematoda; class Chromadorea; order Rhabditida; family Diplogasteridae; genus Allodiplogaster; species Allodiplogaster pararmata. The sequence continues at coordinate 4,324,108 of OZ057404.1, forward strand.
CCAGTCCATAATTGATAGAAACCGCATATTTAAAGAAGGACGTTGTACAAGAACTAATCCTAGTGGTATTCAAGTTGAAAAAACTCGTAACACTGCTAGGTACTACAGCTTCTCTTTGCGAGTTTCTCGAATATTTAGCAAGTTACCTATTGATCTTCTTCGGGAAAAGTCTCTCAAAGCTTTCCGTAAAAAATTGTCTGTAAATAGAATAGTGTTTCGCATTTAACGAAGTATCTAGCCTTCATATGCCATAGCTCTCAATTGTCTTTTTTTTTTCTTCAAACAAATTTATTGTCTATGATGTTTGATTACCAATGCGCATTCTCGGATGCAGATAAAATAAATATAAAATATTCTCGAAGGCGCCTAGCTTCCCTGGACCCGTACGCACTTTGCTGGCCGCCCTTTCTGCTTCCAACAGGACTCCGCGCCCGCTCACAATTCAAACCTATGTTCTTGAGTTGAAACATAGGTGACAATAACGCGCGCGCGGAAGAAGACGAAGAAGACAGACTTCTAAACTATTTGAGCGTTAATGCTATGGAGAAGAAGAAATATATTCCCTACCGGAAGAAAGACCGAATAAGAATTTAGAGTTAAAAAGAGAGAAAATAGAACTTGAACATATTAAGTTATTAACCTCAAAAATTAACTTATAAGGTAAATGAACACAAACAAAAAACAACGTAAAACAACACAAAACTGCAGCGAACGTGTCGAATTGTGGCCTTAAATATTGAGGTGAAAACTAAATTCAATTATACAAAGTTCGGGAAGCGTCGCCCTTACACTAAAACTACCTACACCAAAAAGTGGTAATCATAATATGATTACATTAGGGGCCCAAAAATACTAAGACAGCGACGAATGAGCCGGTCCCGCGAGGTCCTCCTAGTCGTTGCAGAACGGATTTTCTCCGCAGACAGCTCCGTGATGGGCGTCCTCTCCGGTGGTGTGGCAGAAGGGGCAGGCGATTGACGGGCATCGATGTCCTCAGACTGCAAGCAACGAAGGCATCTCGCCTTTTTTAATAAAATTCGCCTTCTTTCATCCAAGGTGGCGATGGCCCGACAACAAACCGCCTTGTGCGATTTGTCATGACACAGCAAGCATTCTGCTTTGGGGCGGAATTGGGAAGAATGGTCACCCTGGGGCGCCCTGTCTGGCATCGTTTCATAAACAGTTTTCCATGGTCCCTTTGAAGTGCCTGACTGCACACCATCTCTGTTAGGACGCTTATAAATATTGCTTGCGAGGTTTTGATTGACGACGGGCAATCGTGAAGCTGCTGAGCCTTTCGCCGGTCGACGATTGTCGAGCCTTGATTCCCATTTTTGATACGTGTCCCGAAGTCGATTTGACTCGACGTAGCCGTCTTCTCAAGGGATGCATGTGACCGCTTTTGAGCGTCTGGTTTTGACCGCTCTTTGAATGCAGCCTTTTCTCTTAAATCATGCTGGTTTCGAATGATGTCTTTCACGTGAGTGGTGAGATGTGTTCCATTCGAACTTTTGTAACCACAGGTTGCTTCACCCGTAGCAATCGAACCGAGCTTGGAAGGTACCAACACGAAGCCACTTGGTAGAGTTATTGGTTGCTTTTTTCTATTTAACAACCTTCAAGTAGTCCTTGTTGCCCAGTAAGAGTACCGGGTTTGTCTGGGATTTCTCATCATATTCATCAGCTAGACGAATTCCTCTTTTTTGAATGAGAAGTAGGTCATCCGCTGGTAGAGAGCGGTTTTTGAGAGTTGCCGTAAGTGGTTCTTGATGACCCATCGCTTCAATCACAAGCTTTTCACCGTTGACTCCGTGTAGGGGTACTTCGTAGATTGGATACGTTCTCGCTCCGATTGTTTTTTTGCTCCAAGCCCTGCTAGCGAACATACCGTCTTCCGTAGTTCACGGAGATCGAGTTCCTTAGCTACACTTTCTGATATCAAACTCACGGAAGCGTCGTTGTCCAGGATGAAGTCAACCCTCCTCTGAATTCGATTTCCAATGCGAACTTTGCCCGTTTGCAAACGAGATTCAATTGAGATTTTTCATTCAGGCAGTGTTGAATGAACGTGACCAATATGCTGCGTGGAGTTTCTTCTTGAATCGTTTTCATTCATTCATTCTTTATTCCAAGCATGTAGGTATTTAAGACAAAAGCAAATTACATATAAACAAAGGTATGCATGGACTACATTACACATAAAGCTTAGTGGCGGTGTGTAAAGGGAAAAAAAGGGGGGCTGTGATACTGATGAAAAATCACAAGTCTTAATTAAGTATCAGAAACAAGACTAACTGGCACAATCACATTCACAGGCAACGAAAGAAGTTGCTTTCTAAATTTAAGGCTACTAGCTTCGTTGATGACATCAAATGGAAGAGAGTTCCAAACAGACATTTGACGGGAAACACATGTCGATAAAGAGGTCTTATTGATGCGGTGAGGAGGAATAAGTCTTAGAGGATGCGAATGCCGAGTGAAACGCTGAACAGCCGAGATTTCGTATAAATGATCAGTGTCTATGTCTAAGATGTTATGTAAACATTTATGAATAAAAAGTAGATCAACTATAGCGCGACGGTACTCGAGGCTCTGAAGGCCTAGCATTGAAAGCCTCTGGGAATACGGAAGCTTAGGGTGACGGACTCTTCCTAGTACTCTCCTTGTGAAAGAGCGTTGGACTTTCTCAACCAACTTAACAAGGCCCGAGGAAGATGGATTCCACAACTCACTTGCGTATTCGATAGTGGGTCAGACATAGATTTTAAAAGCAGATGTCAACAGAGAAATGGAAGGGGATTTAAAAGCTTTAAATAACATGTTGACAACAGCGGAAGCTCTCTTACACTTATCGACAATATGGTGTTTGTACGAGAATTCATCGGAAATAGTGACACTAAGATCTTTAGCTATCTCGTCAACAGTTAAGAGGAGACCATTTATACGGTATACAACAGAAGGATTTTGGGGTCCTAAATGCAAAACACTGCATTTAGATGTCGACAAAGACAAGTTTTCTTGATTCTTCGATGTAGATGGTCCAAACTCATCAAATCCTTCAACCGCGACTGCATCTCTTTTTCTTCTGGGTCTCATCATGAGCCGGAAACATAAGGAGATGTCATGCGGCCCATCACAGTACGGGCAGCGAACGTCACACTGATCCGCGGACCCTCCCGGTTTCAGGCACATCTGACACCATCCATGTTTTCTCGCAAACTTTATGCGATCCTTCACCATCGGGATCTTCCTGCATTCCCATGACAACTTGGGCTTGTTGCAGAACACACAACATTTGTCATCCCTTGCCACGAGCGGCTGAGGTGTCGGGACTATGCGGTCTGCCCCCTTTTCAAGTGTTCTGGCTCAGGTGTCCGTATTGGCTACATGGATGGTGTGGCGACTTGGTTTAGTTGATTGCTCGTTACTCATCTCCGTAATGAAGAGTTCTTTCTTGATCATGCTTTCAGCTTGGTTAAGGATTGCTGAAAAAGTTACGTCTTCCACCTCGTGGATGAATTCCAGTAGTCTCGTCCTTGTGCTTGAAGAAAATTTCTTCAAAGGCATTTGCTGCATGATCAAATCTCTTTGTAGAGTAGGCTGCGTCTTGTTCAAGTTCGCCATTGCTCCTTTCAGTGCAAGCACTAGCGTGAGCTGACTGGTCCAGGTGTCATTCGCCGCCGATATTGATTCCAATTTCAATAAAGCCATTCTCCCATCCGCCTTTTTTGCTCCGAAACTCTCTCGTAGAAGCTTGACTGCGTCTTCGTATGAGGAACCACTTGAGGATAACTGACTAAAAGCCACCTTCGCTGTGCCTCTCACACACTCTCTCAGGTACGACATCTTCTCGAGCGAAGAAATGTCTGGCCGGGTATGTATCATCTCATTGAATAGTTCCCACCATGAGGAGAACTCCAAACGATTTCCATCGAACACTGGCAGAGTTGGAGTTGGGAGTGGCGGCAGTCTTGTTTTGTTTCTGAAGTCTTACAGACTGTCCTGCTCTGGTACGACTACTTGAGAAGCTGCATTAGCTTCAGTAGTGCCTTGATCTGAGTGAATGGGCGCGCTGCCGTCGTCGGGTGTACTTACTGTCGACGTACCTTCGACTCTCCTTGGTTCAGTACTTCCGTGAGCTGAGCTTTCTGCTGTGTCGCTAGAGCTCAACATCTTGTTGATTCGAAGTAGCAATTTTGCTACCCGCAGTCTAACCAACGCCACAATTCCTTTCTTCGGCGCCTCTTGCAACCACATGTTTACCTCGTCTGTCTTGGAGCTCTTTTTGGTTAACTTTGTCAACCAGTCAGTGATCGACTTGTAGTATGCCTCCGCAACAACGGGTATTTCGTCTCGAATAGTAGTCGTGATGTGCCAGGCTCTTTCTATCAATTCTTGGAGTTCGTCGTTAATTTCGCATGCTGGGAATTGTTTAGATGAGGTGAAGATAAGCTCTACGGCCTTATCTTCCACCACTCCGTCGTTTGACATCATGAGCTATCAGCCTTAAGGCACTGATGCACCATATAAAGCCTTCTCGGTTGTGTGGTAGATCTGGATGTCAAGGGATACTCCCTCAAGGATACCAGGTTTCTTGAAGATACAATTCGGGCTTGAAAGCCTTTTCTTGTCTTGCCTGCCACGTGAGACTTCTAAAGATAGCCTTTACAGGTTTATTAACAGAACCAACGAACGAATAAATAATGAGCTAACGAACCAACTAACAATAATAAATGATAGAGAAGGACGAGGACTGATTAAGAGAGAGAGAGAGAGAATTATGAAGAGAGAAAGACGAGAGAAAGAACTAATTTAAGAGAGAAAGAAGTTTATGGAGAGAAAAGGACGAGAGAAAAAAACCCGAGGACTAGAAGTGAAAATAAAGACATCACTATCTAACTAACTAGTCCCTAATGAAGCTAACTTTGCTCTTCCGACGGCTTGACTGCCTTCTTTCGGACCCTACGACGAGCGATTGAGACCGGCTGCGTGCAACAGGACGTACCTGCCTCAAACTTGGGTAATTAAACCTATGTTCTTGAGTTGAAACATAGGTGACAATAACGCGCGCGCGGAAGAAGACGAAGAAGACAGACTTCTAAACTATTTGAGCGTTAATGCTATGGAGAAGAAATATATTCCTTACCGGAAGAAAGACCGAATAAGAATTTAGAGGTAAAAAGAGAGAAAATAGAACTTAAACATATTAAGTTATTAACCTCAAAAATTAACTTATAAGGTAAATGAACACAACAAAAAACAACGTAAAACAACACAAAACTGCAGCGAACGTGTCGAATTGGGGTCTAAAATATTTAGGTGAAAACTAAATTCAATTATAGAAAGTTCGGGAAGCGTCGCCCTTACACTAAAACTACCTACACCAAAAAGGGGTAATCATAATATGATTACAGGAATAAATGGAGCCTATACGGCTCTAACCGTATAGAATCGCTGACTTATTAGCCTTACCTTCCTTCATCTCATGAGAACATGCGAAATCGTATACTGAATACACGTTTTAGAATTGTGACAAGTAAAACTCGGTTGTTCAACAAAAAAAAATCAAACGTTGCTTGACCGCGTAAAACACACAAATTGATACGAATTTGTTATATTCTTGCGATAGGCAGCTGCTTAACTTTCCCGAACAGTCTAGAATGGGCTTCCCTCTCTCTCTTTTCCCAAGCAAACGCGTCAACCGCGACGCGTCCCATATATGCAATTTCCTCATGCGACCATGTTTAAATCGAAAAATTCTGGTCTAATCTTGCCTTAAGTGAAGTAGATCACTTTTTTTAACGCCGAAGTCTGAGGTTAAACTGAAGTTCGAAGAGTGAGTGGAAAAGCAATTGCAGTGTGAAACTGAAAAGTCTTGGTAGAATTCTCAGATATTGGAATTCAGTCTTTGAAAAGAGTCCACGGGATCAGAGCCGGAAAAGAAGGAAAAGCAAATAGAAAACAAAGCATTTGATTTTTTTTTTAAATTCCCTAAAAATGAACTTGAAACTATTCGTTGAAATAAAACTTTTAGAGTATTTGCTAGCATGATTTCAAAGTAAGGGATTGGGGAAGATACATATAAAACTTGGACAGAAAAATTTTGTAAGACCGCATAGTGTTTCCTTCGCAGGACGTTTTTCATGAACAAATTGGTTCGCGAAATGTGATCGAAATAGCTTATAAGTTTGTTCTGGTTGAAAATAAAGTAAATAGGTTTTTAGTTAAATACAAAAGGATGAACGGTTATTTCTACGGGAAGTGTGCGAAAACACCCAAGGACGGCCAGTCTTACTACAACGAAGGCGATTACACTGTAGACGTTAGTTTTTTTTCTGTTGAAAATTTTTTATCTATATTTAGAGAAGTAAGAGCTACCTGAGGCAGGTGGAAAAGGAGAAGTGGGGAAAAATAGGCAGCGAAACAGCCTGTTGCTAATGGAATATTAGAAGTAAAAAAACAAAGGCAGCAAAGCTGCTCGAGGCGGCTGGAAAAATAGGAGTGGGTAAACGAAGGCGGCGAAGCTGCCGGGGGCAGGAAGAAGATGAGGGGCAGAAAAACGAAGGCAGCCAAGCTGCTTGAAGCAGGTGAAAAAAAGAAAAGTGGGAAGGTGGACAATGAGAAATGGCAAAACAAAGGCAGCGAAGCTGCCTGAGGCAGGGAGAAGAGGAGAGGCAGAAAAAAAGACAGTGAAGCTGCCTGAGGCATGTAGAAAAGAAGAGGCAGAAAACGAAGGCAGCGAAGCCACCTGATACAGGTGAAAAATTAGAAGTGGGGAAACAAAGGCAGCGAAGCTGCTTGAGGCAGCTGGAAAAATAGGAGTGGAAAAACGAAAGCAGCGAAGCAGCCTGATGCAGTTGGGAAACTAGAAGTGAAAAAAGGCAGCGAAGCTGCTTGAAGCAGCTAAAAATTAGGAAAGGAAAACGAACGCAGCGAAGCTGTCAGGGGCAGGAAGAAGAGAAGAGGCAGAAAAACGAAGGCAGCGAAGCTGCCTGAAGCAGGTGAGAAGAGAAAAGTGGGGAAACAAAGGCAGCAAAGCTGCCTGAGGGGATGGAAAAGGAGAAATGGGAAAACAGAGGCAGCGAAGCTGCTTGAAGCAGGGAGAAGAGGACAGGCAGAAAACCGAAGACAGTGAAGCTGCCTGAGGCATGGAGAAAAGGAGAGGCAAAAAAAATAGACAGGAAGAAAAGGAGAGGCAAAAAGCGAAGGCAACGAAGCCAACTGAAGCGGGTGAAAAATTAGAAGTGGAAAAACAAAGGCAGCAAAGCTGCTTGAGGCAGCTGGAGAAACAGGAGTGGAAAAACGAAGGCAGCGAAGCAGCCTGATGCAGTTGGAAAACTAGAAGTAAAAAAAACAAAGGCAGCGAAGCTGCTTGAGGCAGCTGGAAAATTAGGAAAGAAAAAACTAAGGCAGCAAAGCTGCCGGGGGCAGGATGAAGAGAAGGGGCAGAAAAACGAAGGCAGCGAAGCTGCCTGAAGCAGGTGAGAAAAGAAAAGTGGGAAAACAAAGGTAGAAAAGCGACCCGAGGGAGGTGGAAAAGGAGAAATGGGAAAACAAAGGCAGCGAAGCTGCCTGAGGCAGGGGAGAAGAGGAGAGGCAGAAAAACGAAGACAGTGAAATGCCTGAGGCATGGAGAAAAGGAGAGGCAAAAAACGAAGGCAGGAAGAAAAGGAGAGGCAAAAAGCGAAGGCAACGAAGCCACTTGAAGCAGGTGAAAAAATAAAAGTGAGAAAACAAAGGCAGCAAAGCTGCCTGAGAGAAGTGGAAAAGGAGAAATAGGAAAACAAAGGCCGCGAAGCTGCCTGATGCAGGGAGAAGATGAGAGGCAGAAAAAAGAAGATAGTGAAGCTGCCTGAGGCATGGAGAAAAGGTTAGGCAAAAAACTAATGCAGGAAGAAAATGAGACGCAAAAAGCGAAGGCAACGAAGCCACCTGAGGCAGGTGAAAAATTAGAAAAGGAAAAACGAAGGCAGCGAAGCTGCCTGAGGCAGGGAAAAAGGAAAAGCAGAAAAGCGAAGGCAGCGAAGCTGCCTGAAGCAGGTAGAAAGGTAGGGGCAGAAAAAGAAGACAGCGAAGCTGCCTAAGGCAGAGAGGAATAGAGAGGCAAGAAACGAAGACAGCGAAGCTGCCTGAGGCAGGCTGAAAAATAAAAGTGGGAAAAGGAAGGCAGCTCCTGAGGCAGGGAAAAATAGAGAGGCAAGAAAAGAAGACAGCGAAGCTGCCTGAGGCAGGCTGAAAAATAGAAGTAGGAAAAGGAAGGCAGCTCCTGAGGCAGGGAAAAAAGTAGAGGCAGAAAAACGAAGAGAGCGAAGCTGCCTGAGGCAGAGAGATAAGGAGAAGCAGAAAAAGTTTAGTGTGTTTTAGGGTGTTCAAACGACTGTATTCATCACATCATTCCTATTTTTCGACAAATTTAATCATTGAATCGATTAAAAAATTAATATTATGAGAAACTTTCTTATGCGGTCTCGTTCGCCCAAGCCATACGGCATCGTTAGCGTAAACTTTTGGCCTGAGCATAAGCGAAAAAAACTGTGAATAATAGCTGAAAACAGCTAATTTCTTTTTGTTCAGGTTTAATCGATTTTTTTTACATACTCAAACACTTCAGATCCAGCTTCACACTTCTCAGAAACGTTTTTAGCTCGTAAAGTAACCCTAGCAAAAGTTTAAAAAAGTTTCAATGCGAATTCGACGGGACCGCTATTCTACAGCATCGCCGACGTGTTTGTCAAAATAGGTTGACGTCGCACGAAAATAGGTTGAAGTAGCACGAAAATAGGTTGACGTCGCATAGGTAGACTTTTTTTCAAATTAGATGGACGTGAAATTGTCGTCCATTTGAATATCGTTACAACGTGATATCACCTAAATTTTATATCTCAGTCGCGTAATTATCTTACCACCGTACTTCAAAAATTTGTAACATAAGGCCATGTTCGTTTATTTTGTTGCTCTGTAAAAGTGGACTGAGAACGTGGGACAGTTATCGTGCATGTAGGCGATCGATTACTTATTGCACACAGTTTGCATCCCTGTTTGGAATAATCGGTAGAGCAGTAGACTGTTAGTCTGGCAGCTCCTCTTGTTGTAGGTTCGTTTTTCCTGCTGCCAAAAGAAAAGTTTTTTTCTCAACTTTTCATCTTGAGTCTCTCATTTATCAGTGTAGTTCAATTAAGTCTTAGCAGGCTTTGAAACTATAGAGATGCCGTTGAGAGATGTATCTGTTCTACATTTCTGCTTATCTTTGTTCTAAGTTTACGTTTCTACTTCATCAGGAACACAAAAACTGGAACTTTTTAAGCCTAATAACATTCATGTCTATAACAGTACTCATAAAGCGAATAAACACGTATTTAAAAGGGAGGAATTATCAGAACCTTACTTATAAGGGGGCTGCTAACGGCCCTGTTGCCAAAACGTTTGAATATTCCAGGTGCCACATGGCCTGCTACCATGACCATTAAAGTTACTAGAGGTGTTACCAGGCCTGTTTTTAAGATTACCGTGTCTGATACCGGCCCTACTAATCAGACCATTGAATATTCCAGGGGTGTTACCGGGCTTGTTACCAAGACGCTGCCTTCAAGGAATGCGGTTGTGCGGATGCCGCATACGCCCGCCCTGATTCATATCCCAGATGTCTCTTTGACAAAGGTTCTCCTATGAGACTTCAAGAAAAAATGTTTGCATGTAACTGGTCGAGTTGATGTTACAATGAGATCAGTTCATCGAACGGGCAAACTCACACCAAAAAAAAAAACACAGTCCAGAGAATCGAAACCAGCCGTCTCTCTTTCATTGAGAGTTAGCGCGTTATCTTGAAATAACCGAGAACACTGTTTGATCTTTACTATAGTCTGTATACTTATGTATCGTACGGAAACAAAGCCATCATCGGGAGCAAACATGAATGTGTTTCGGGAAGTGAATATTGTTATGCTTTGAAAATATTAACACAAAGAATGGTGTACTGCTTCAGATAAAGTAAAACAATAACAAGTAAAATGATTATAAAGAGTAATACAAAGAGTAGTTTATTTATCTGAGAAAGTAACTTTAGTAATATTGTACTGTTTCGCAAGAAGCATCCTAAAGACTGATGCAGTGTTTCAAAAAGAGTAGATCAATTACTAGTCTCATTTTTTTTCAAAAAATGATTAAAACGAAGGCTAAATAAAAATGCTTTGAAAAGAGTCACAAAAAGTTATTATCTTCTCTGAAGAAAAAAAACAACACGAAGGCTATTGTGAAACTTTGGAAATGGTTAAACGAAGACTTATATAATACATTGGAAAGAATAGCACAAAGACTTGTTTAATGTTCTGAAAAACTACTCTACCGCTTCGGAAAGATTAACTTTGAGAATAGTGTACTGCTTCGCAAAAAAAAGTTACCCAAATACTACTGTATTGTATGCTTTGAAAAGAGTGATGCTTTAGAAGAAGTAACACAAATAATACTACTGTAATGCTACAAAAGGGCTAGTCTAATTTATTGGGAAGATTAAAAATATGAATAGTATAATGCTCTAGAAAGAATAACCCGAACAAACCATCGCACGGAAAAAAGCTTGTCTACCGTGCGGGAGCGAACCCAGCCATTTCTTCTCTTACCGGGAGCAAGCGCGTTTCTATTACACTACGGTGACAAATTGCTATCCCGTGCGATAGTGCTATATGAAAGATTCAACTGTCCTGCTAGTGCGAAGCTTTGTAGGAAGAAGCCACGTGGTTGCAGTTGTCGCATGCTTGCTGCCAATGGCGGAGAAGCGCGGTGATCCGTCGACTTGGTCAGAGTGCAATTGTCCCCAGCCTTGCGAGGAAATCGATTACTATCTGGAAGCGTCTTATTCCCCCTTCTCTATTCATTACGTTCGTCCATCTTTTCTCCCAATTCTTGAAATGTCGTTAAATTAAAGCTACAAGAGTACGGTTGCATTGGTAGCTCAGTTAGAAAAGCCATCATCCGGATGGCAAAAAACACGGGTTTAGTTTTCGACCAATCGCCAAATTTTGCTCGATTTTCAAATTTTCTGTTCACACGCTGCTTGAACATTACACAAACAGCCCCTTGTAGCATAGATTTTAAAGATTCGTCAAGAAGACCCTCATTATTGAAGACAACTGTTAAAATACAGGGTGCGGCAAAAGTATGGAACGGTGGTTATTAACCACTTTTTTAGAAAAAGCAAGCAAATCAAGTCTTTAGTACAAAAATATTTGTTGCATACAGGTTTACAGGAAATTATTCGATTCGGCCTCCTCTATCTCTTACAACATCACTCAAACTTTCTCGACTTTATCACGCCAAGAGCTTGTGAACAAAAAACCTTTCGATATACCATACAAAAACATCTCGAAAACCAAAATACCTCTACACATACACTCGAACATTTATTTAGGGGCGAATCTCTATAGAAAAAAGGTGGTCTATATCTCAAAGGAACATGTGCGTCTAGATGGACTCCGGATCCGCGTCCACAGCGCGGAACCAGTGCCCACATTCGCAACGCTTTGGTACTCCCTTGCGGATGGTCATGAAGTTGACATGGCCCGAGTCTGGCTCACACATGCACCCGACGATTCTCTCGTTGAAGTGTGAAGGGACCAGATTCGGCTTCTCCTTCGTTGAATTCTCCGCGCGGTAGTACACTTTTGGCTCATATCTATCGTTCCCGGCAAGTCGGGCTAGCAGCATCTTCTTCTCTCGACCAGTCGCGTCTTCTAGCGGATCCGGATAGTAGCCGTAGTCTTCCGGGGAAGCTTCCGTCGCGAAGCTTCGTTTCGCCGCTGCTCCAGCGGTTGGAACGGTTGACGCGCCAGTGACTCTGCTTCGAAGCAAAAGCTGAGTCGCAGTTCGGGCAAGTTGCTGGGCCATCCTCAAACTTGGGTATTTAAACCATGCCTAAGACGATGCTCGAATTGCCGTGTCTCGCAGGTATTTATCAGAAAGATTGTTCCATTCTGTGGTCAGGCGGGCCTTGAGAACATTCAAGTTTCTAGGATTTGTAGCGAAGACCTAGGACTTTAAACATCCCAAAACAGAGTAATCCAGCGGCTTCAGGTCGGGAAAGGAATTGGGCCATTCGTACTTTGTCAAAAATGCCGGGAGGTTTGCTGCACACCAATCTTGAGTAAAATTGGCAGTGTGAGAAGGATTTCCGTCTTGCTGGAAAACATAAATCTCTCCTTTGAAATGAGCATCTGCCCAGGGCTTCAATACATTTTTCAAGATTTTTTTTCCATGTACAGATGTCGATCCATTTTGACGTTTTTTTTCAACGAAGAACAAGGGACTCTTGCCTGAGAAGCAAATTGCTCCCCACACCATAACCTGAGCAGGGTGTTGAGTTCTCTCGATGCAACTGCCTTTTTTTATCAGCCTCCAGAAAAGTGTGAGCAAGAACGCGTTTGTTTTGGGGTTGGAACTTCTCTTCTTCTTCTTCTTTGAATAATTTCTCATTAGAGAAGCTGAACTGAGGAAGCGAGTCAGTTGCGAGACGCGACAAAAGAGATTTGGATTTTCCAGTTCTGTCCAGCTTGTTTTGTTCAGTTAGGAGAGCTTTTTTTCTCGGTAAGAGGAAAGTCTCAGCTTGTTATGAAAAATTCTTCTGACGGATCTTTCTAAGATCTTGAGCTCTTTCGCCATTTTCCGCGGGCGATCCTGCTTCGCACTCGTTTCAAAAAGACTGTGGTGGTAGCCGTGTTTGGTCGTCCACTTCTATGAATATCCAAAAATCCTCCTGTCTGTTTTAAACGAGCCAGGGTTTTAGAAACGTCCGAGTGGTTAATTTTGAGCGTTTTTGCGATGTCAGAAATGGACCTTGTTCGGAGATAAAGATCGATGATTTAAGTACGCATGCGATGTGCAGCCACCATAACTCGTAGAAACAACCGATCAACGTGAAAATTTGAATCAAAATGAGAATATTTTCCGAGATATCAATAAAGCAAACAGCATATCATTTTAACCATTATACCTCAAGCTATTTTTTGTCAAATTTTCGTTCCATACTTTTGCCGCACCCTGTAGTAGAAGAGCCTTCTTATCAAAGAGAACCTTGTTAACTATGAGATGAATTTTCATAGTAAACCCCATTATCGGTAATAAAATAAGTGACAAGTTTTCTGTTGAGACAATATTTTCTGACAACATATTGTATAACAATCAACCAATCAATCATTCAATCAATATCATCACTTCTCTCGAATTTCTCGACAAACTATTCAAATTAACAACGGTAAAACTCCTCCTCTATTTTTTCTTATTTTTTCTTTCTTCTAAGCCGATTTTCTGTCTTTCTGTCTCTTTCTACCCATCTCTCTTTTCTTCTCTTTCTCTCTGTAGCTTTTTCACATCTCTCTTCAAGTTTTTTTCATTAAACAGTCCTATTATATGAAAGCAGTCCAAAAAAGGTCATAATGACCTCAATTCAATTCATTTATTCCATGCAAAAAATCGACTGAACAGTAAAAAAAAAACGTTAATGATCATCAATAATAAAACATCCTCAATATCAATATTATGATAAATAGTATGAACTCGTCAAAAGAAAACAAACTTTTGTTCAAAAGCACTGGATCGCTTTCGAATATTTTAAGTTTGTAAATTATAATTAATTCTAGAAGTATAACAACTAATGGAGCGTTAGAATTCAACTTTTCACTTTGAAAAGTAATCTCTGCAAAGTGAAAAAATTTCTACTTCTCCAACTTTATGCTATATTTTACCACTCTCTCGCACCGCTCGTTGTTTTAGAGTGATGGAGCGTTCAACGGGCTCACTATGCAGAAATTACTTTGCAAAGTGAAAAGTTGAATTCTAACGCTCCATTAGTCTATTGCAGTCACTCTTCCCTTTTACTCGCTGCGACATGGTCGCTTCTTCCCTAGTGTCTCTAGACACTAACCATTCTCCCAATACTCACTACAACACATGAGAGAATCTCGATAAGTCTCACGAATTTGTCGTTTGACATCCGGAATGACTACAATGGAAACATTTCGACCAACTACCCTGTCCCCCCGCTCCTCACTTCTTTTTGCTCTATAAAAACTCGATGAGGCCCATGTGATGTACGTCATGTAATAAACAGTTAAAGACAGACGGACAAGGTGAAATGACTTAGAAGGAAACCTTTTTCAGCTTTTCTGCAAACTGCGAAGAACTTTCAATTGAATTAAGATCATCTGGATGAGAGTTCCAAACTGATACAGACCTAGAAATGTTTAGAATCTAGCCGTAAAAATGAATGGTAAACGGATTCGAAGAAAATGCGGTTTGCAATAGAAAAAACTTTTTTACAAATCTTATCAATGTGAAAATTAAAGCGAAAATCTTGGGTGATCATAATTCCTAAATCTTTAACCTAATCAGTGACTGTTATAGGAATCTGGTTAATTGAGTAATTGTAAAAAAAAACTAGTTTGCTTTTCCAAGTGTAAAATACTATATTTAGAAGCGGAAAGAGACATGTTCCACTGTTCACACCAGTCTGATATACACTGATAGCGGTTTGCAAGTCATTCGATTGCAAGGAACCTGAGCATAGACATAGTTTTACGCCATCGGCAAAGATGCTAAAGCGGATAGTCTCAGGAATAAATTTCTTGATGTCATCAAGGAAAAGTAAAAACAATAGTGGTTCGATGGAAAATCTTTGGAGGACTCCGCTGATAACCGGGGCTGGCGAAGAGGTTATTCCATCAAAGAAGACTGATTGAAAAAACCTCAAACTTAAAAAAAAACACTATGCTGTATATGTATGTATGTTCATGTGCAACGTATTCTCCTTTTACAAAAAAAACTGACTCAAAAAATTAGTTAATTAATGAAGAAAGGATAATTTCAGTCTAAAGCTAATGTGAACGGCTCTATCCTGGAGGTAAGTCTCAATTTTTATTTTATTTTTTTCATTTTTAGTTTATGCATTTTTTTATGAGTTTACTTATAGAAGTTATAAAAGTAAAAATGTTTTGTCTATGAAGCTATCTTATATAAAAGATACTCATTTTTTTCTCGCCATCTGTAGCTAGAGAGGTGGAAAATAATCAAAATTGTGTTACATATTCGAAAATTAATGTCTGCGAGTACGAAGAATTTCAAGTACGACCCCCTCCCTCGGACCGATCCACCCAAACCGTGCGGGGTTAAGAAAGTAGTACACGAATCTGACTCTCCCTACTGCTGAAACGCACACTAGCAGTGATCCAGCGGTTAGCCACTGTTTCGACCAAAATAAGTCGGTTTCGCATATCAGGGAAGCGCGTATTCTACCGCGAAGAAGATAATTATTTAAAAATGGACATTTTTTATTCAGGAAGTAGCTATCCCTAATGTTCTCAG
>OZ057404.1:4339655-4395228 GCA_964056735.1 Allodiplogaster pararmata
AAGATAAATCTTCGAATTCTAATTTACACAGTTTAAAGGCAGTGACGCCTGGCTAAGATGACAAATGATTGAACTATCGCACAGAAAAAAATTAGTCCGCCGAGCGGGATCGAAACCAGACCATCTCGACTCAAACCGGGATCGCGTGTTATAGTTCAATCATTTGAACAAATAAATATAAGGAAAGAATAGAGAACGAATATATAACCTAACATCTCTCTTTGCAAGAAGATTAGAAGCTGATATTCTTTCAGCTTTCAAAATTCTCAAGGGTTACACTGACGTTCTTCCTGTTTGTAAATTTTGCACTTTCAAACAGTGTAACGGTCGGTGCGACCTTTTATGCTTTCCATATAGGGCACACAACAGAAACTCACTTTTTCAATCTTTCGCTTATCGGACATCTCGACTTTTTATGAAATTACCTGTCATTGCTGGATGTTCCGGAGGTCTTGAACATCAATATGTATCAGTTTATGATAGTCGTTCGTTCTCGTTCTCGTTGTTTTTTCCTCTTTTTTTTCAGTTTTTTTTTTTAAAATTTTGTCAGCGGAATCTGTCCTCGGTGGTTGTTACATTACAAAATGTATTTCAATAAATAAATGAATAACAAATTCTCTGAAACTACTGAATCAATTTCTAGAATTTGTACAAGGAACTGGGATTCACACATGGAACGAACCCCTCAATTGAGTCCCCCCTCCCCTAACTCCCCCCTACTCACAAAATTTTTTTACATGAAAGTTCATACCAGCAAAGTATGGAATGCGTAACGATACGTTTGAAAGTATTCCGAGGAATACTTTCTCAAAGTATTGTCTTTCATACTGCGAAAACATGGTTTTTCACCGAATCAAAGTATTGCAGGCCATACTTTGAAGTATGCCGTTTCTTTTTTCCTTGATTTTTGGTGTCGAGATTATTTTTTGTTTGTTTTTTTCTGGAGTCAATTTTTTTATGATTGAATCAACAAATTTATATTTAATAACAGCAAACAATGTTATAATCACAATCAACCAGCAAATAATGTAATATACTACAATTTTGTTATTATAATAACAAAATTAGAGTTGAGTAAAGGTTTTCGAATCCTTAAGGTCTCCTGAGTAGATTAACAACAGCAAGAACGAATTCAAACGGTTCAACATTTTTTTTATATAGTTCGTTAATACAGTGACTAATTGTTTTATACGGCCTCGTTAAAAGCCGTACGGATTATTTAAAATTTTAAATTTAAACGCTTTATCAAGATCAACAAGCCACATCGGGAAATCATCAATTATGGGATTTGAGCGTTGAGCGGAGGTTGAGCGAGGCAAGCAGTAGCAATCGAAGTGCTATTGAATGTTGAATGCTGAGTGACGCGCATCGTGAAGAGTTATAAGATCATGATTGACAATCATGCCGCCATACCAATTATTTATATCTTAGTGAAGACTCATTAATTCGATATAGCTCACGTAGGCGATGATGTTAAACAATTCAAAGTCCGACCAATAATATCCGGTTGCGGAGGACCTACTGATAGAAATTCTTGGTTACTGTGTACAATACTCACAGAGCCAAGGACGAGAACAGTACATTTAGAAGTGGACAAACTCAAGTTCCACTCTGCGCACCAATCAGCAACACAGTTCAATGCAAACTGTACGTCATTTCTAGAACAGGAAACACGACATACAATTTCAATGTCATCAGCATATATTGAAAAGAGAAGATTAGGATGAAATACTTCTTTAACAGAATCAATGTACATTAAAAACAACAAAGGGCCTAATGAAGAGCCTTGGGGTACTCCAGATGTAACTAAAACGGGGGTCAGACAGAACGTCATTAATACATACTGACTGAGTACGTTGACTTAAGTAACTACTCAACCATTTGAAAATATGAGACGGAAAACCATAACAATAAACTCTATGGAGAAGGAGCCTGTGATCAACTGAATCGAAGGCTTTGCTTATATCAAGCAGGACAACATCAACTGGAATTCTTTGCGCTATGGAATCAAAGATATAAGCATGAGATTCAACAAGGGATGTAACTGTGGATCTTTTCGATCTAAAGCCTGCTTGAGAAGGAGACAACAACCTTTCTATCTCAAGATACGAATAGATTTCAGTGAAAATGATTTTTTCCATAACTTTGGACAATGAGCAGCATAGAGATATCGGCCTATAATTACTAACGGAGTTCCGTGAACCAGACTTATGCACTGGTTTAACAATAGATTTTCTCCATAAAGTTGGCACGTTGCCCGAGAGAAGACTGTTATTAAAGATAATACATAAAGGCTTGACTAGTGCAAAACGACATTTTTTCAAAAAAATGTTAAGAATACCATCAGGTGAGGTGTTAGATTTGGCTTTGAGAGACGAAAGAGCACGTAGAACCATATCTTCTGTGATACAATCGACATCGAATGGTTCATTAACTTCAGGAGAAAAAGGATGCAGTAGTGGACTATGCAAGGGCTTCGAGAAAACCGATGAAAAATAACAAGAAAAGGTTTTAGATTTTTTCGGATGGCAAAGTTATTTCTCGTTTTAGATCATCTATCAACGTGGGCATGCCCTGATTGATGTTATTAACTAAGCGATTTCTGCAAGCAGTGAAGAAAGAATTCTGGTTCCCTCGTAATATCAACTTTGCTTCCTGACGAAGTTTGAATTCATGTAACATCCTATCAAATTCAGCCGTTTTTCTAATACAGTAATCGGATTATGGAGAGGTTTCAGAGATACGTTTTAACTTGCGATACATTCTACGGAGAAGATAGGGATAACGAAACGTTTCATCTCTAGGATGGGCGACTGATTCATACTTCTCAATCAGAGACTGAATGAAGGAAACAAGATAATTATTAGCTGATTCAACGTCCATCATAGCAAAAGCCTGGGTCCAGTCGTGAAAAGCAAGTTTAGTTCTTTATTATTACCATAGGATAGCTTGTAAGGCCATCGCTTATATGGAATCATGAAATAATAAGGGGAATAATGAGGAATAAGACGGTCAATTTTCGTTGGTGTCCACTCTTGCTGTTGACAACAGAAAGTTCGGTAAAACTATGACATTCGAGAGGTCGATTTCTTCTAGAGCCTTGCCGAATGCCTCGATATCTTGAATCTCTTTGAAATTATCTGTAACGTTATTCCATAAAGCAATTGCTCTAGAAAAGAAAGAATGTGGATCATTGTATCGTTTAAAGTTCATCAGAGTTAATTTGGAGGTTCGATCTGAAGTGCGGAGATTGGTTTCAGTTCTTAACTTCAGCTCTTTTTTTCACGTCTGACAATCCGCTCGATCAGAAAGTAGACGAAAAACTACCGATAAATCAGAACGGAGTCGTCGAATGATTAGTGAATCAATGCGCAATGAGATTCAACCAGTCAATGAATGGCAAATTGAAATCACCAAAAGTTGACATTCAATAGCCTTCCAATTCGCCTTATTGAAGCATTTGAAGGAAGGGGAAGATGATAATGAAAGGGTATTGAGTGATAATTTGATTGAGACCACGTTGTAGTCACTACCACTAAAACGACCGATAACATTACATTCATTCACAAGAGTACATTGGTCAGCAAAAGGTCGAGAATGTTATCGTTTCTTGTTGGAGAGTCAACGTACTGAGTAAAAAAGTTATCTGTCATTAATTCAAGGAAAACTTTGTGTTGGCCTTCTCTATGCGCAATGAGATTCAACCAGTCAATGAATGGCAAATTGAAATCACCAACAATCAATAAAGGACGTCTATTAAGGGCATCAGAATGCTGAGAAAAATACATTGATAGTTTAGAGAGAGAAGAACTGGAACAGGAAGGGGAACGATACACACAAACACATCTTAGCTTATTTGAAGCAGATGACAATGAATCCTTGAATACATCAATGATTACAGCTTCAAAGCCGTCATCTGAGCAAGTAAAAACAAGAGAACAGGGAATACGAGAAGAGACAAGGAAGGCAGCGCCCCCTCCTTTCATTGAACAGCTCCTATCACAGCGGAAAAACTGATATCCGGAATTACTTGTTATTAGCGAATCATTCTCTTGGCTTGTCAACCAAGTCTCAGTTATTCCTAATACATCATAAACGTGTGAATTTAGCAGAAATGACAGGCTATATACTTTATTTCGAAGAGAACGAGCATTAAAAGAAATGCAATTAATTGACTTAAGGTCAGCATGGTGAGGAGGGCTAAGGGGAAATGAAAACGGGGTGAAACCGCCACTGACCTATTTATTCCTCGTTTTGTTCCGTTGAGACCGACCAATCGCTGCAGGAGGAGAGACTATCGGCGAAGACGACCCAGTGCTCATCGGAATCACAGTCGGCTGTGGTTGGTAGGAAAAGGACGTCGACCGTACCGGCATCAGATTTGTATCAACTACTTTCCATTTCGGTCCGCCACGAACTTGATTTCTTTCCCTTGCGACTCTCTTGACTTCTCTTTCCATTTCGAGGCCCTCCCTTGTTGAATCTTCCCTGATGTAGGTGTGCGGAAGACCATAAAGGCAGGCAGGGCGTCTTCGTCGAATTTTCTGGAGCACTTGATTCCTCAGAGTAGAACATCCAAGGAATACTTTGAGAATTCGTTTATTTTTCTCTGGGTCACCGAACCTCTTAAATCTTGCGAAGGCGACTTGTGGAAGATTTAGGTCCCGAGAGAGAGACTTGAGGAAGTCTTGATCTGCGGCGTCAGTCGTTTCATCTTTTTCCTGTTCAGGGAGGCCGACACAAACGATGTTTTCCGACTTTTCTTCGATCATCTTTCTGTCGATAGTCATTGCTTTGACGGCGGCGTCGTAAGCAATGATGTGGGGGGGGGAAGGGAGAGAAGCGAGGGTATGGTAGAGGTCTTTCGTTTGCGTTAACAGCGTTAATTGTGCCGTTGTACGCTCGACGGTGACTTTCAGCAGGCCCGGCATTCTCTGTCTTACTGCTTCATTTATCCATTGCTGGATGCAGGCGTCGTCCTTTGCTTCCTTCTTTAGAGCCTTTGTCCAGTCCGCGATGCTCTTGTAGTAGCTTTCCGCGACGATTTCTAGGTCTTTCTTGACGCTTTTTGCCAGTGACCGGTGTTCGCCCTCGCCTTTTGTCATGAGAACGCATTCAGCCCTTCTCATGACTTCGTGCAGGTCTTCCTTGATCGAAACCGCGATTATCTGCTCTCCAGTCATGTTCTTGAGACTAGGCGCGGACTCGCCGGCTACGCCTAGTCGACTGCTGCTCTTCGTCACTGGGCACGGACTCGCCTCTACACCCAGTGAAGGATCCCTGATCTCCTTTTGAGATCGTTGCTCTGTAGTCTTCTGGTCCATTCTCCGCCTTGTGACCGATGCACCATGTGAAGATTAGCGACTGGGCACGGTCTCGCCTATATGCCCAGTGCTGTCTTGGATAAGATACTTGCGGCCCTGAAGCCTTAAAGTAGATTGCCTGCCACGCGGTTCACAGAATAAAATTTATTAAATCAATTGAATGATGAAGAGATGGCCAAACAGGAGAGGACTGGTAAAACTACTGCAACGAACACTGGAGAGAACGGCTCAGGCCGGTTCTGGTTCACAACCCGGGACCTGGGGCGGCTTTCGGCTCACTACCCCTTCTGTGGCGGCTTTCGGCTCACAACCACGTATTAGCCCCTTGGTCGGGGGAAGTAAACCGGAGGGAGAGCGCGAGAGACCCGGAAGAGAGAGAGAGAGAGGAACCGGGGGGAAGCAAGAGCGGACATGGTAACGGGATCTCAAACTTGGGTAATTGAACCAGGGAGACTGACCGGAAACAACCAGAGCCGCGCACGAACATTAACACGCGAAAAATTACCGGCTGTCACGCCAAAATACCTAGACGAGACTAGGAAGAGTAAGAGCAAGGCAAACTCGAATAACGAGAAATAGAAAGCAACGTAATAACGAGAAATAGCTAGAAGGCTAGAAATAGCTAAGAAATAGCTAAATCGCTAGAAATAGCTAACGAGAAAACCTCAAGAATACTAAAGGTTTGAGAACGATAAAGGAAATTAATAATAATTTTAAACTGCTTCTAACTATGACTACAATGTCTAGGCAAACTAATCATATATAAACATTATACAATTAACTTAACAAACCAGCGACGCGGCGAAGATACCGAGCTGGGACGAGAGCAACGAAGATGAATAATAAATTAATGAAGAGCCTAACTGTTATGCAGGCGAGAGGCTACGCAGTCAACATATTGGCAACTAGCCAAAATTATTATACGTCGTCCTAATATACGGCTAGGTGATCACTTGTGATCACAAAAGGTCTAAGCTATTCAAGCTTAGTAACGCACAAAAGTGCAATTTTAACACTAGGCTATGTGTGGTTTTGACCACACTTTTCGATTTTTGTTCATGTGATCTATGGTAAATAACCATTTATCATCATTCTTTCGAACGGAATCTAGAGAAAACTTTGCTATTTCGGAGACTCGGTTGAGGGAGCAAAGGGCTAAAAGTATGACCATTTTTTGAGTAAGTTGTTTTAGCGATAGTTTTTTGTTATCTCCCATTGACATCAGGTAATCTAATACCTGTCTAACATTCCAAATTTGCGCATATTTGGGAACCGATGGTCTCTTTCTGAAGAACCCTTTTAGAGCTTTGTTTATGAGGTCTTCGTCAATAGCTTCTTTCTTGCTCTTTTGCACAAATTGCGCAATTGGAGCTAGCTACCCATCGTCTCCTCGCTCAATTTTTTTTACAATGAGACAGCCCGACCCGGCTGGTCTGTATCAACTCCTACTTCTTCAAGCCGGGGACATCGAAAGCAACCCAGGGCCAACAACCTCCTGGAACTGCACGACATGCGGGAAGAAGGCCAACACCAACTGCGGCTAGCGTACAATGCTCATTCTGCTCATAATGGGTACACACAAAGTCGCCTTGCAGTGCCCTTCACTCTGTCAAGAATTACGTCCAGTCCAGCTATCAGTGCCCATCCTGCACCACTACAACCACTCCTTCTACATCCAGTGTCACCGCCTCCATCTCGGTCCCTCCCAGCAACGCTCATACTAGAGGCAACAAGAGCCTAAGACTCCTACAATACAACTGCAACGGCCTAAGCGGTAAAACTTCGGAGATCCTTGACCTCGTCACACGCCTGAAGATCGACCTATTCCCGCTACAGGAAACCAAGCTAACCGATCGCTCCAAAACACCATCGTTACCCGGATACACACTGCTTAGAAGAGATCGCGGCACAAATACCGGAGGCGGCCTCCTCACCGGCATCAGTCACTCGCTCAACCACAGTGTCATCCCCTCTCCAACGGACACTCATCTGGAATCACTCAGCATTCGCGTAACAGGAATTAACGGTACCTTCCTCGATGTCACTAACATCTACTTACTACCAACCAGTTCCTGCAGCAACGGTTACACCCCAGATCATTCGTCTCTACTCCTCACTCGTTCCAACTCCTTTATCTTTGGCGATCTCAACGCTCACGACGCAGCTTAGGAAAAAGTTTACGCTAACGAGGCCGTACGGCTTAGCTAACGAGGCCGTACGGCTTAGCTAACGAGGCTGTACGGCTTAGGCGAACGAGGCTGTACGGCTTAGGCGAACGAGACCGTCTTTAAAGGAAAGTTTTTTTGTTGTAAAAACTGTGTGCTTACGTCGTTTACTACATACATATAGTCAAGTTATGTCCAAAAAACTCAAAAACTTGGAAATCTAAAGCCTAGTTTTTTCCGTAAATGCTTACCAGGTGAACTGCAGTAGCGCCAAGTATATTGATGTATACATATCGGAATAAAGATTGATTGATGTATTGAGTGTGGAATTGGTTCATTGTGTTGTGTAACTTGAGAAAAAGTTCTTGTGACTTAATTATGTAATGAAAACGTGAATTGTTGGAAATGATTGAGATTTTTTTTAGCTCTCAATTTGAAATAAATAAGACAACGGATGGAGTTTACGACAGAAATCAATCTAACAACTTTTTTCGTGTGCGAAAAATTTCACAATGTCTTTGAGGTCCCTTTTTTTTAAAGCTGTGAGTCTGAAAATGAATAGACTGAAAAGATGGCTTAATCGTCCTCTCTTTCTTTCTTTCTATCTCTCCTTTCATTTATTTGCAGAATTTCTCCTGTCTTACTCTTATTCTCGTCTCCTTTGAAAAAATTTCTTCTCTCTCTCTCTCTCTATCTCTTTGAAAAATGACGAAATTTCTGAACTCGTTTAGAATCAACTTCAAGCAAAGAAAGCAACGTGAAGAGTAGATAGTGAGGATTGAAGCAAGCATCAACATTTGCCTTCTGAGTTTCTGAAGTTATGGTTACCGAGGGTAGCATGTATATTGGTCTCTATGAAGCTCGTCATTTTGTGACAAACAATAAGCTAGGAAATACAGATAACAAGGAGAATCTGGGGCGAAACATGTTTTGGGTGCAACCTATAATCGAGTAAGAAAAGTTTTACCGATTACACCGGGCTTCTTTGTTAGAGCCACATCATCACTGAAAATGAAGAAGTTTGCAACAAAAGAAGCTTGAGCTTCGAATACGTAAGAGAAGAAAAGTTCGGCAATCTCCTATTTCGACTTAAAGTCTAACACAATTTCTAGATTCACTCATCTCGATCGACGAAGACGACGACATCGCCATTGAAGTTCCAAGACTTGAGAGAGCACGCTTTTTTCACATAATCACACTAGAATCGTGAAGCATGGACAAATTCCTCGTAGCTAATACAACATAGCAGTCCTTTCCTTCAAATTATAGTTACACAGTACAGACCACAGAAACACTCACCGGCAACAGAATTAAGGCCAATTTTTGCGGGTATGTGGGAAATTAATGCGTCATTTGCTTTTTTACTCGTCTAGAACATGTGCCCCTAATCGAAAAGCAACGGACAACCAATAAAGTTTTGCTTTGTTAGCCCAACTCTATCTTGTTCTCGAGCATCTTCTGTGTTCTCCGCCGCATTACAGGGCGACACCCAGAACACAGGTGCAACTTTTCTCTTATAACAGACCAATGGAATTTCTAGGCTGAACACTCGGTGTAGCACAGTTTTATTATAAACAAATTAGGAAGGGAGAGCAGGACCCAGCGGAGCCGTTTAACAGAACATGGCGCGAGATGATCGAAACAGATGGTGTGGCGGAGAGCTTCCACCGACAGATCAAACCGTGGGCTCACGAAGAAGCCTCATAACTAGGTTCAGGCTCGGATATGACCTGATTTTAGACGCCTAATTGGTACAGGTGTTTCTGAAGAGCCAAAAGTCGACGAGCATAGACAGCGAAAAAATGTTGTTGTTTTTTTTAGTGAAAAGTGTTTGCTTTTGTGCAGGTGCGGCATAATTGAGAAGGGTGCCACGCTTTGACCTGTTGTACAACGTTTTAAAGTCATTTTCCCCTCCATTATTTGCTAAGGCTTCCGAACTCTGCACACACAAAAAAAAACAATGGAAAACAACACATATACATTTGAAAGTACGACTATTCATACTTATATCCACGTCTATTCATATATTTATACTTTATAAGTATGAAAAGCCATACTTTTAAATGAATATGTGTCATTTTCTAGACTTTGTGTGGGTGTGTATCTCGTTTTCGAAAAAAAGCGCTTTATTTATCAGGTCATGCTCAAGATGAGCCAGGTGTCTCAATTTGTTTTTTACACATCGCTCGTTTTGCGGGAAATGTTTATTTCTGATCAGGAAACTCCAGAATCTCCATTACTTTATAAGCTCTCCAATAACTTTACTTCATAAGCTCTCCAATAACTTTACTTTATAAGCTCTCCAAATTCGAAACAAAAATCTTAAATTATACGTAAGAATTTCCAATAGTTAGTTAATGAATTCTTATAAGTTTTTTTTAGTCTGATGCCAACAATTTATTCCTTCTCCGAGTCAAATGCTGTTAGAAGATTTTTTTATCAAAAAGGAACTGTGTGCCTTCGCCACTAAATTCAATTTATAAGACTGCGTGTGTTTATGTGGAGTAACTGAATATATTTATTCTTTTTTCAACTGTGTAAAATTTAAAGAATATCTGCCAAGTTTTGTCAACAATGGAGCCTATCTAATTCATTCTTTGTTTCCATTTACATATGTTTAACATGGGTATTATACATATATGGTTAATATGTATTATATATGGTAAACAACCTTGATTTTCAAACAAGAGCAAGAACTAGTAAAAGGATTGTGAGAGCGCTTGCAGAACATAGTTAATCAGAGAGCTTGTGAATGAAATATTGACGGATAACTAGAAGTTTTGTAAAGAAGAGTTCGAAAAAGATCAAGAGAGAGATCGCAGTACAGATATTATGAGGGTTCTCTTGAAAAAAAAACCGAAAAAATATGATGTGTGAACGCAGAACTATGCTTGCCGCCTAGAAACTCCAGTTTTTGGTGCTAGGTACATTATAATGATTGGACATTATGTTAGTAAAATAACAAAATAATTTAGACATTTATATTTGTTAAAGCTGTTATCAGTAAGATAGAAGTCGATTAAATATATGTATAATTACTCAAGCATCGACGCATGCCGAAATATAGTTTCATCAGCACAATCGAATCCTCTACTACTCTTATTTATTTCTACAGTATGGTTTACAGTAACGAAAAATACTGATAACAAACAATGTTATCTTATTGTTCGAAAACTGAGTGAGATGATTCGATTGCTCGTAAAATGTCTTCGAAACAAGTAATGAAATATTTGGTGCGACTCCATGATGAATGTCATAGACATCAAACTTCATATTCCATAAAAACTCCACCCAATTCCACTACTACTCATGGGTGAGCCTCATGAATTACGAGCGAGATCTTAGAACGCACAGCCAAGGTAATGCGAAATATGCGTGGAACGGTGCCTTTTTACGGTATCATTCTGCTATTACAAGAACTGTAGTTACTCTACCAATTTGAAGTTTCAATATCATGTTTTATCATCTTATTGGTCCGACATGATCAGTAATTGCGATTCGACCATTATGGAGTGTATCGTTTGTTTCGTTCTACAATTTGTGGATTAACGGTTCCGAGGTCTGGGACTGGCAGAGTTCTGCGTGTAGGTCATAAGTCGAAGGACGAGGAAGAAGACTTCGGCTATAGTGCACAGACTCGCGCCGAGCAGTACGCCCGCTTGACCGCCCATGTATGACAGGAACTGGGAAAACTGGAAAAATACAATATTTGAGAGAATTTCTGAGGCTAGAAAGGAATTTTGGGTACTGAGAGATATCATATTTAAGATTTTCTGATTGAGGATTGAGGACACTTTTGGGAACCAAGACATTATTGAATTGAATTGAATTAGCTTAATCATCAAAGAATAGCTTGCATGGATGATGGGGAACATGAGAGGGAATTTTGAAACTGTGGTTTTCTTTGACGCATTCTCGAAATGTCAAGTTAAGTATGAAGGTAGGCTTATGTATTGGGTCAGCGGGGAGTCTACTAGAATCTTAACGAAGGCTTCGACTTTTTTGATCTCAGAATTATCATCGGCAATTATGTTCGAGAGAGCAACGACGCGGTAAAAGAAGAAATGATTATAAATGATTATAATGGGGATAGTTTTTGATTTCAGCTAGGAGTAGTGACAACTGAAAGAAATCATATTTGAAGACTTTTTGATGCTTGACGGTAATTGTGATAAGAGGTTAAAGTCATATTTAAGATGAATTTTGAGACCCTGTCTGTCATCGTTGAACAGAAAGTGTGAAAATCGAAAATGAAGTCGATCCAGCTCTTTATTAATATTCTGGTGTAATGTCCCCGTGGTGTAATGGTAACACGCGCTCCCGGTATGAGTCAGAGATGGTTGGGTTCGATCCTGCCCGGTTGACTAGCTTTTTTTCTGTGCGATAGTACAATCATTTCTCTTCTTAACCAGGCGTCACTGCCTTTAAACTGCGTAACTTAGCATTTAAAGATTTCTCATCCATCTTCCATCTCTCTTCTGCCTTAATCGTGAATTCTGGAGTTACGCTCCATTCATGACGCAATCGCTTGATAAGCATGCGTGACTAAGACAACAAGGCATATCAGCCTTTCATAGAACACTATCGCACGGAATAGCAATGTTTCCCCGTGGTGTAATAGTAACACGCGCTCCCGATTTGAGTCAGAGATAGTTTGGTTCGTTCCCGCTCGGTTGACTAGCTTTTTTCTGTGCGATAGTACATACAATCATTTGTCTTCTTAACCAGGTGTCACTGCCTTTAAACTGTGTAAATTAGCATTTGAAGATTTATAATAAAATTATTATTAATAATATTGTTATTATTATTAATGTTATTATTATTAATTTTAAGTATTTTTTTATTCTCAATTTTTTTTAAATATTATTATTCACAACGAACTCTTGTATTAAGTAAGCTAATGAAAACATTTATAAAATAAAAACTATTACTATCAACACATATGAATAAGTCTGATGACGACAAAAAAACCAGCTGTTAGCTTAGTTTCAACTATTAAAGCTAGGGAGTTTGCAGCTGCGGTTTTAGACTCTGATCAAACTTACCGTTAGCTTTGGTCCCTCCGTGAAGGTACTGCATTCCAATGTCGGCATGCCAACGAAAACCTCCGCCTTAACAAAGTTGATCAACGATCTGCTTTTCTGAGAGATTTCTGAGGGACTGAGAGAACAAATATTTCTTTATTGAGCACATAAATAT
Organism: Allodiplogaster pararmata; assembly: GCA_964056735.1. Taxonomy (NCBI): domain Eukaryota; kingdom Metazoa; phylum Nematoda; class Chromadorea; order Rhabditida; family Diplogasteridae; genus Allodiplogaster; species Allodiplogaster pararmata. Next base: position 4,352,344 of record OZ057404.1, read on the forward strand.
TAAGCTTAAAACAGTAAGTTTTTTGTTTTTTTGGAATTCTTCAAAGTAGTAGCTTTATGAAAATCCTTTATAAAAAAAATTTTCCGAGAATCTCAGGGACTTTCTGAAGAAAAAATTGTTTTTTTTTAAAATAAGTATCTTCCTCGCGCTTGTTCCCGCCTCGCGGTAGGGTAAGCGCTTCCATGATATGCGAAACCGACTCATCTTGGTCAAATTAGTGGCTACCCGCTGGATCACTGCTAGTGTGGAGAAGTAGGGAGAGAAGTTTAAGAAGTAGGGAGAGTCAGATTCGTGCCATAGTACTACTTTCTTAACCCGCACGGTTTGGGTGGATCGGTCCGAGGTAGCGGGAGGGTTGGTGCTTGAGACTCGGTCCGAGGTAGGGAGAGGGTTGGTGCTCGAGACTCGGTCCGAGGTATGGGGAGGGTTGGTGCTCGAGACTCGGTCCGAGGTAGAGGGAGGGTTGGTGCTCGAGACTCGGTCCGAGGTAGGGGGAGGGTTGGTGCTCGAGACTCGGTCCGAGGTAGGGGGAGGGTTGGTGCTCGAGACTCGGTCCGAGGTAGGGGGAGGGTTGGTGCTCGAGAATAGGTCCGAGGTAGGGGGAGGGTTGGTGCTCGAGACTCGGTCCGAGGTAGGGGGAGAGTTGGTGCTCGAGACTCGGTCCGAGGTAGGGGGAGGGTTGGTGCTCGAGACTCGGTCCGAGGTAGGGGGAGGGTTGGTGCTCGAGACTCGGTCCGAAGTAGGGGGAGGGTTGGTGCTCGAGACTCGGTCCGAGGTAGGGGAGGGTTGGTGCTCGAGACTAGGTCCGAGGTAGGGGGAGGGTTGGTGCTCGAGACTCTTCATACAAAAGTCGCACACATTACCATTATGCAAAGCCCAGATATTAATTTTCGAATATTATTACTTTATCTACATTTTTCGATGCAAAAACAGTTTCCAGAGAATTAATTAAGAACTCATAAAGCGTGACATGATGAACATCATGTAAACAGCGGACAATGAAGTTCTCAGAAGAAAGAACAATTTATTTTAATCAACAATACGAATATTGAATAACTCAGCCAAAATTTCTAAAAATGATGATTTCTCCAGATAACTTCTAAAGACAGCGAAAGATGTATTCAGCAAAACTTCTCTAGGTAATTGAGCGAACATACGTGAAACTCTAAGAGTGAAAGAATGGAAACGAGCCGCGTTTTTCGTACCCTCTACAAAAATGCCGCAAGGGTTTGTACGCGTTGGTTTAACATGTTTAAAGATTCGGTCTCTTTCGATTATTGACAGGTTATTACATACATATTTTCCAACCCATTTTCATGTCAGCTTGAATTCTTCTCAAATAGATGGGGAAAGATTGAGCCTAGCTAATCTATCTTTGTATGATGGGAGAGAATGTGGGTAATTGGATTCGGGAAAACAACGATAGAAGACAATGCGTGTAAAGGATTTCAGAACTCTTTCAATCAATTTCATGTCTTTGGCAAAATATGGGTTCCAAAAGCTAGATGCAAATTCTAAGTGAGGTAAGACATATGTTTCAAAACATTTGACAAGTATCTGGGAATCTTAGATAGAAACTGCTCGAAACAGAGAATACATTGCTGCCGTTGCTTTGGAAACCCTGTCAGTTACTGCTTGGCTTCGACGGAGAGACGGTACGATTCGGATTCCGAGATCCCGCACTTCTGAGGAAGGGGTCAGAGGAACATCGTTGATTTTGTAGGCTGGGTGGAGAGTGCGAGAGCCTATGTGAAGATGAGTGCTCTTAGATGAGATGGGCGCGTTCAATCACCACGGAACGGAAACGTTTGTCTTCATCTATTTCATGACGAATAGTCTCAACAGTGACTTTCTGTTGAGACTTATGGAGCGTTAGAATATCACTTTTCACTTTGCTAACTGATTTTCTGCTATCTGGTTTTTTTCTGAACGCTCCAATGTCTCACCACGAAAACATGGACTACGGTAAAAAGAAAGAACACTTGCATTCTAACGTTAGAATGGAGAAAATTTTGAACTCTCTCGCTGCAAGAAAAAAAGTCATCGCTGCTCATGTCTCGAACGTTATATTTCTCTCTGTTAATTGTACTCACTAATACGCTCCATTAGAATGCATGTGTTCTTTCTTTTTACCGTAGTCCATGTTTTCGTGGTGAGACATTGAAGCATTAAAAAAACCAGATAGCAGAAAATCAGTTAGCAAAGTGAAAAGTGATATTCTAACGCTCCATTACTCTCTGCCAAGATTTCGACCATCACTGTAGAGCGTGTTTTCAGGAGAAGAAGAATATGGGACGGTAAAGAGGGCTTGTCCAGATCTTCTTCAGCTCGAATGCAAGTCGGGAGGGCGTCGGCGAGATCTTCGGGGTCATCTTGAGGAGAAGAAGAGTCCATGGCCATAGTTGAAGATGAATTGAGATAGGATTGAAAAGGAAAATTGTTGAATTGTTCAGTTGGCACTGAGAAATCAATTCGACCGCTTCTTATGAGTTAAGAGACGTGTATGAAATATGTATGTAACATAATTTCGATTATTTTCCACCTCTCTAGCTACAGATGGCGAGAAAACATGAGTATCTTTTATATTAGAAAGCTTCATATACAAAATACTTTTACTTTTATAACTTCTATAATTAAACTCATACAAAAATGCATAAACTAAAAAATGAAAAAAATAAAATAAAAATTGAGACTTACCTCCAGGATAGAGCCGTTCACATTAGCTTTAGACTGAAATTATCCTTTCTTCATTAATTAACTAATTTTTTGAGTCAGTTTTTTTTGTAAAAGGAGAATACGTTGCACATGAACATACATACATATACAGCATAGTGTTTTTTTTTAAGTTTGAGGTTTTTTCAATCAGTCTTCTTTGATGGAATAACCTCTTCGCCAGCCCCGGTTATCAGCGGAGTCCTCCAAAGATTTTCCATCGAACCACTATTGTTTTTACTTTTCCTTGATGACATCAAGAAATTTATTCCTGAGACTATCCGCTTTAGCATCTTTGCCGATGGCGTAAAACTATGTCTATGCTCAGGTTCCTTGCAATCGAATGACTTGCAAACCGCTATCAGTGTATATCAGACTGGTGTGAACAGTGGAACATGTCTCTTTCCGCTTCTAAATATAGTATTTTACACTTGGAAAAGCAAACTAGTTTTTTTACAATTTCTCAATTAACCAGATTTCTCTAACTGTCACTGATCAGATTAAAAAATTTAGGAATTATGATCACTCAAGATTTCCGTTTTAATGCCCACATTCATAAGATTTGTAAAAAAGATTTTTCTATTGCAAACCTCATATTAAAAGCATTTGAGAGAGAGAGAGAGAGAGAGAGAGAGAGAGAGAGAGAGAGAGAGAGACCTAATCACGCGATATGATCATGCTAGCTTTCTATCTTTACGTTTGAACAACGCTAGAATATGCGATCAAAATATATGTATATCTTTATTATCACCGAAGGGTAACTTGTTGAGTTACCCTTCGGTGATAATAAAGATATACATATACGGTGTATAAAATTTGTCAGGAACAACGGGATAAAATCTCGAAATTTGAGAATCCACTCTTCAATCCGTTTTAAAATAATCCGGAATCTTTGAGAATAACAAATTTTTCCATCACCACGTCTAAATAATATTCTTCTAATGAAATCCCCACAACTAAATATCTCATAAATGACTTGGAGTATGCACAGCGTGAATTCATTAGTTGAATATTATTTAGACGTGGTCATGGAAAAATTTCTTATTCTCAAATATTGACATTTCTCAGAACTAAGTTTCTGAAATATTTTCGAGCCTTAAGAGATATCGGTTTTTTGCATAAATGTTTGCATAACAAAGGTTTTCTCGACTTTTCTCCTTTATATATTTTATCTCCTCCGAAGTATAACACTAGGCACGCGCATTTTTTTCGAATCCGTTTACCATTCATTTATCCGGCTATATTCTAAACATTTCTAGGTCTGTAGCGGTTTGGAACTTTCATCCAGATGATCTTATCTCAATTGAAAGTTATTCGCAGTTAGCAGAAAAGCTGAAAAAGGTTTTCTTCTAAGTCTTGTTACCTTGTCAATCTGTAATAGACTAAGCTGTTATACTGCTTTAATTAAAGAAAATTTACAACCTTAAAGTATTTGAAAGCCATAAAGCACTTTTGAACGAAAGTTTGTTTTCTTTTGACGAGTTCGTGCTATTTTTCATAATATTGATATTGAGGATGTTTTATTATTGATGATCATTAACGTTTTTTTTACTGTTCAGTCGATTTTTGCATGGAATAAATAATTGAATTGAATTGAGGTCATTATGACCTTTTTTGGACTGCTTTCATATGATAGGACTGTTTAAAACAAAAAAAATTGAAGAGAGAGAGAGAGAGAGAGAGAGAGAGAGAGAGATGGGAAAAAAGATAAAGAGAGAAAGAGAAGAAAAGTCTTGAAACCAATCTCCGCACTTCAGACCGAACCTCCAACTTAACTCTGATGAACTTTAAACGATACAATGACCCACATTCTTTATTTTCTAGAGCAATTGCTTTATGGAAGAAAGTTACAGATAATTTCAAAGAGATTCAAGATATCGAAGCATTCGGCCAGGCTCTAGAAGAGATCGACCTCTCGAATCTCATAGCCCTACCGAACTATCTGTTGTCAACAACAAGAGTGGACACCAACGAAAATTGATTATCTTATTCTTCATTATTTCCCTTCCTATTTCATGATTTCATATAAGCGATGGCCTTACAAGCTAGCCTATGGTAATAAAGAATTTCAAATTCAAAAGAGATAGAGATGGGTAGAAAGAGACAGAGAGGCAGAACATCGACTAAGAAGAAAGAAAAAGATAACAAAAAATAGAGGAGGCATTTTGCCGTTGTTTATTTAAATAGTTTGTCGAGAAATTTGAGAGAACTGATGATAATGATTGATTGATTGATTTCGAATATATCGAGAAAGAGAAAAGAAAACTTGTGACCTATTTTATTACCGATAATGGGGTTTTCTATAAAAACCTATCTCACAATTAGCCAAGTTCTCTTTGATAAGAAGGCTCTTCTACTATTTTAACAGTTGTCTTCGATAATGAGGATCTTCTTGACCAATCTTCATAACCGATGCTACAACAGGCGGTTCTTATAATGTTCAAGCAGCGTGTAAACAGAAAAAATATCGAACAAAATTTGGCGATTGGACAACAACCAGTTTTTTTGCCTTCCGGATGATGGCTTTTCTAACTGCGCTACCAACGTACTCTTGCAATTTTGATAAAAAGTTGTTTTTTTCAAGAATTGGGAGAAGAGATGGACGAACGTAATGAATAGAGAAGGGGGAATACGATGGTTCCAGATAGTAATCGATTTCGTCGCAAGGCGGCGGACAATTGCACTCTGACCAAGTCGACGGATCACCGCGCTTCTCCGCCATTGGCAGCAAGCATGCGACAACTGCAACCACGTGTCTTCTTCCTACAAAGCTTCGCACTAGCAGGACAGTTGAGTCTCTCATACTATAGCACTATCGCATGGAATAACAATTTGTCACCGATTTTTATTCCGTGCGCGCTTGTGCTTGCTGCCGGTAAAAAACGCGCTTGCTGCCGGTAAAAGAAGAAATGTCTGGGTTCGATCCCACACAGTGGACAAGCTTTTTCCCGTGCGATGGTTCGATCACTAGTCTTTGGGTTGTTCATTCTAGGTCATACTATTCACATTTTTAATCTTTCCAATAAATTATACTAGCCTTTTGTAGCATTACAGTAGTATTTGTGTTACTTTTTGAAGCATCACTCTTTTCAAAGCATATTTTAGTACTTGGGTAACTTTTTTGCAGAAGCAGTACACTATTCTCAAAGTTAATCTTTCCAAAGCGGTAGAGTAGCTTTTCAGAACATCAAACAAGTCTTTGTCCTATTCTTTCCAAAGCATTTCAAAATTATTCGTTTAACTCTTTGCGAAGTTTCACAATAGCCACAAAAAAATATGATTTTTTTCTTCTGAGAAATACTAAATTTTTGAAAAATGACTTTTTTGACTCTTTTCAAAGCAATTTTAGCCTTCTTTTTATCCTCTTTTTCGAAAATTAGACTAGTATTTGATATAATCTTTTTTTAAGCACTGCATCAGTCTTCAAGATGCTTCTGGTGAAACAGTACAATATTACTCGTGTTACTTTTCCAGAGTAATTAAATACTCGTTGTATTACTCTTTATAATCCTTTTACTTGTTATTGTTTTACTTTATCTGAAGCATTACACCATTCTTTGTGTTAATATTTTCAAAGCATAACAATATTCACTACCCGAAACACATTCATATTTTCATGCCATCAATGATCCGGATGATATCGAATGGCTTTGTCTCCGTACGATACATAAGTCCTCAAGAGAATGCGCGGTATGATTAACACATATCAGGAAAATCGATTTCCAGATGATGTTATACTTAATAGGATAATTAAAACTTTAACCAGAAATCCTAAAATACAATTTATGTATAATACCGTGAACTATAGAATTACAGAACATAATATAGAACTGTTAAGAAATAAATAAAAATTGATCACTACTACAAAGTACAATTTGTTGGTACTCTACATTGCATCAATACATTCCCGCTCATTACTTTTCAAAAACACTTGGATAGCATTCTCTATCTTATCTTTAGGTTTTTCATCATTTTGTTTTATTTATTTGTTTATATTTATTTATTTGTTTTTATTTTTGTTTTGTATAGTTTGATTCTAAGTTAATTGTTTTAATTAAACTAGTTTCTTTCTCTCTGGGTACTCACTGATGAGCACCACCCAGAGAGAGCAGAAGTCTATCTGAGTTGGGGCTAAACAGACTTATGCTGAATTATTGTCTCAGCAGTGATCTTAAAAATGTGAATAAATTAAAATTATCACCTCTTTTACCTTTTTACTATAATAATAAGTATACAGACTATAGTAAAGATCCAACAGTATTCTTGGTAATGTGAAAATAACGCGTTCTAGGTGAGAGAGACGGCTGGGTTCGATCCCGTTCTCTGGACTGTTTTTGTTTTGTGCTTCCAGCCGTTCGATGAACTGATCTTATTGACCATCAACTCGACCAGCTACATGCAAACAATTTTTGTTGAAGTCTCATAGGAGAACCTTTGTCAAACAGACAGCTGGGATATGAATCAGGGCGGACGTATGCGGCATCCGCACAACCGCATTCCTTGAACGCAGCGTCTTGGTAACAGGCCCGGTAACACCCCTGGAATATTCAATGGTCTGATTAGTAGGGCCGGTAACAGACATGGTAAATTTTAAGGTCTTGGTAACAGGCCTGGTAACATCCTTGGTAACTTTAAGGGTCTTGGTAGCAGGCCATGTAGCAGTTCTGGAATATTCAAACGTTTTGGCAACAGGACCGTTAGCAACCCCCTTATAAGCAAGGTTCTGATAATTTTGCCTCTATTTTTTTAAAATACGTGTTTATTCGCTTTATAAGTACTGTTATAGACATGAATGTTAGTAGGCTTAAAAAGTTCTATTTTTTTGTGTTCCTGTAGGAAAAAGTAGAAACGTAAACTTAGAACAAAGATAAGCAGGAATATAGAACAGATACATTTCTGAACGACATCCCTATAGTTTAAAAGGATGCTAAGACCGATTTCAGCTACACTGATAAATGTCAGACTCAAGATGAAAAGTTGAGAAAAAACTTTTCTTTTGGTAGCGTGAAAAATTAACATACGACAAGAGGAGAGCTGCCAGACTGACAGTCTACTGCTTTACCGATTATTCCAAAGAGGGATCCAAAGAGTGTGCTATAAGTAATCGATCATGCACGATAAAACATGTACGACAACTTTTCCACGTTCTCAGTCCACTTTTACAAAGCAACAAAATAAACGAACACTTTTGAAAGATGAAATTTACGGTTCTTAACAGAAAAAAAACTAACGTCTACAGTGTAATCGCCTTCGTTGTAGTAAGACTGGCCGTCCTTGGGTGTTTTCGCACACTTCCCGTAGAAATAACCGTTCATCCTTTTGTATTTAAGCTAAAAACCTAGTTACTCTTTTTTAAACCAGAACAAACCTATAAGCTATTTCGAGCAAAATTCGCAAACAAATTTGTTCATGAAAAACGCCCTGCGGGTGAAACGATATGCGGTCTTAAGAGATTTTTCTGTCGAAGTTATATCTTTCCAAAACCCTTTCTTTAAAATCATGCAAGCAATGACTCTAAAAAGTTTTATTTCAACGAATAGCTCATTTTTGAGTTAATATTTTTTATTGATCAAATGCTTGGTTTTCTGTTTACTTTTCCTTCTTTTCCAGCTCTGATCCCGTAAACTCTTTTCAAAGGCGTTGAATATCTGAGAATTCTACCAAGACTCTTCAGTTTCACATTGCAATTGCTTTTTCACTCACCTCTCTTTAAACATCAGTTTAACCTTAGACTTCGGCGTTAAAAAAGTGATCTACTTCACTTTTGGCAAGATTAGATCAGAATGGATTTATTCAATTATGGTTAGTTGTTTGATACGGCATTGTTTCTAAGCAGTAAGGCCTCGTTAGCATGAAATTCATTCAAGCCTGAGCAGAAATATAGAGAAAGTGGTAAAAAGCAGAGGTGTCAGAAAGTCGACAGCCAGAAAACATGTGGTCCTGTCGGAAGTGAAGTTGAATTTGAGAAAGATATCGACAGTAAAATGGGGTTGAGAACTGACTCCTGAGACATGCAGTTCGCTGAGGGCATTGGGTCGACTGATGAAAGCGGGGCTCTCCGCGAAAATTTCGGTTCCAATTGTGTGGACATAGATCGCTATGCCACCGGTTTCCACCCACGGGAAGTTTTCCGCTGTGTTGACTAAGAGAGAGCCATGGAAGCCTCAATGGAGGAGAATTTTCTTTTTCGTCATTTCTCGATTTATCGTGGCATTCTTACACTTGTATTCACCTCGAGATGGTCGTTTTCTTTTTTTATCTGACTTTATTCCTGTTACTCCGTATCATTAGTGTTTTCTCGTTCAAGATATCTTTACCTTGTGTGACAAGGACTCTGTTAAGGGCTGTGCATGTAAGTATATAATTCTTGTGAAATCGGACTCTGTAGACGAAAAATCAATTCAAAATTGTTCTAATCAGTAATCATGGCTGTTTTTATAACACTTAAAATATGATGAGAAATTTTCGGGCTGCTGTTCTACCTCCATATCTTCCTGTCATTCTCCGCCCGAATTTGAACGGATTCTTGAAGTGGTTGAAGGTATAGCAGTTGCCGAGAGTTGGGTCGTTCTTCTTAGTCATGAAATCTCTGCAAATGACTTCTCCTACATTTTGGTCTAACAAGAAAATTCGGTATGAGCCTATAAGTCAAATATCCAAACCTTCTTTTCTACAAAAAACCTCAATTGTTGAAAAAAAACCCGGCTTTCAGCAGGGATTTGACACCTTGGAGCTGTAACGTCCAAATCATATCGCAATATGTCACTTTCCACATCAGAATATGCTTCATTTACGGCTCTTAAGGTTTTCCCATTTAGATGAAGCGTTAGAACTGAATTGATTTTAACGACCATCGGCATGCAACATCCAGACATAAAAAATGAAATCTTACGTGAAATTGATTTCCAGTCTCTCATAGGCAGCCCAGTTGAAGAGGTCATTTACATTATAGGAAAGGGAGCTAAGGTCCAGCCCTGGTAGAGAAGCAAGAATAGAAGGAAGACTGGCCATCATCATTGCAGGCGTGACTTTAGCTTTCGCTAAGAACTGAACAATCAGCAGTTGAATTTACATCAATTCGATTATCTCATTTGTCAAAAGATGATGTAATCTCGAACCAAGATGATACAATTTCTTTTTTTTTGGAGAGTTATAAGATAATGCAGGTTCTCGTCCAAGGTAATATAACATTGTCAAGAAATTACAACATTCATTATGCAAAATCAAAAACTTTTTCTGATTATGCTATTTTTGTTAGCTCTAGGAACAGTTAAAAAAGCAATTCGTAATTTTCTTTGTGAAAACACTCTCTACTCTTGACACTTTAACTATCTATGCCTTCACATCTCCGTATTCCTACCCCTCTTTTTTCTCTCGCTCATACTCTCTCTCTCCCTCTTTTTTTTTCTGTTTTCCTTTGTCTATCTAATTCTCTCTCTATCTCTCTCTTTTCCTCTGTCTTTTATATTTTCTCTCTCTATCTCTCTTTCTTTCTCCCTCTTTTTTCCACTCCTATTCCTCTGAAATTATAACTGACTTCAGCGGCCTCGGCTGCACTGGTACCTGGTCCAAATAAGTTTAAGGGAAAGTTAGCTGAAACATTGGCATTAATAATCTTTTCATAAGTACAAAGTGTTTAAGTATTTGATAATTCACTATTTTTTGCGGCTTGTTGAATAGTACGAAGAGTGGTTTAGTCCATGACGGCCTCTCCTATTTGTTTTTGAACATCATACTAAGTTTATAACAGGAAGTGGTCACCTAAGAACATGACTTTTCTCCTTCTTTTCACAAAAAGGCCTCCTTGATTACAATTCGTTCCTCAACTAATCAATACATCAAAGGCTCGAGGGCCCTACGAGACTCTAAACTCTTTCGAAACTTTTCGTTTCTACATTCTATGTACTACTTGAGAAAGCTGATGATTCATACATACAGGTTGAATTGTCCAATCAATGGCGCTTCCATCGTACATGAGATTTCCAGACAAGTATCGAAATACTCAGATCTTTTTGCTGAGCTCTTCATAAACCATATACATCAGGCTAAAAAGAGCGGAAATAGTGTGGGAGACCAACGATAAATGATTGTGGTTGAGAGATCTTGGGATGTCTCTGTGGTATTTGCTGCCCCGCCTCCCACTCCACCTCCTCCACCTCCACCTCCACCTCCACCTCCACCTCCACCTCCACCTCCACGTCCACCTTTTCCTGCTGAAAACGACGAAAGATGGTTAAAGTGGCGCACATTCAGATTCATTGGAGCGTGATCGAACCGACCCATCTCCCTTCCTTACCGGGGGTGGGGAGGTAGCACATTCACACTACACTACCGAGGATATCATTTTGTTCCAATTTTTTCTCATGAACTTACTTTCGTTGCAAAAAGGACCGAAGAATCCCGCTTCGCAAGAGCACGTAAAACTGGTTCCGCCATCTTCAGTGCAGTTACCATTGCTGCAGGGGATCGAAAGACACAGTTGAACAGCTGTAATTAGTCTCTCTAGTGCTTATGTTACATTTTGGATTAAATTGTGTACTAAACTTCACTATTATACTGAAAAAAATTGTTATAAGCTCTGATTAGTTACCAAAAAAGACAGTGTTCTTCTCTTCTAGCATTCTAAGTACTCTTCTTTCGAAGCCCAGAATTCATATGAGCCAGAATTGGTCTTGAGTTAGAGCGACATTCAGCCAAATATGTATCTCATACTTGTCTCACAAAATGAATCAATTCTGGGTTTTATTGGTTGTTGTTCAACTAACATTCGCAGTTGTCGCCAATGAAAGCTCCGGTGCACTCACAGGTGTAGTTGAGACTCATTTCGTCAGTGATGCAGAATGCGCCATTCATACAAGGGTTGCTGCCGCAGGGGTCGACAACTGAAGAAGAAAGCTCAAATGGGGTAGAAAGAGCTCAAATGACGTAGAGAATTAGACTCAGGTAGGTTTTGTCCCTCATAAATAAATAATGCATCTCTTTTGCAAAAAAAAGGGTCTCGATACGATTTGTTAATGGTCCGAATTGTTAATGGTTATGGGGACTCACCATTTCCTCTTAAAAAACCACGTTAATAAGACTAAGAGCTTCTCATCCTTCCATGTAATTTAATTTTAATGATGTGCAGTTGCCAGAATCTGATGTTGTGAGAGACCTTGGCGTTGAATATGATAGCAAGCTATGTTTTGAGCAGTACATAGAGAACATCTGTAACAAAGCGCATACTCGGTGTGCGTTCATTCTGAGAATATTCAAAGCGAAAAATTCAGAACTCTTCAAAAAGTTGTTCGTCACTTATGTCAGACCGCAACTAGAGTATCACGCAATAATATGGTCACCACATTTGAAAAAGGTTTGTAGACTTGCTCGACGAAAACGTTCAGAGAAAGTATACTATGAAGATTTTCAAAAGAATTGGATTCGAGTTGACCTACCCTGAAAGACTCAATGAATCGGAGTGGGAAACATTGGAACAAAAGAGGAGAAAGAACGATTTGATCACTGCTTTCAAAAATGTAACAAATCGTACCCCCTTAGACCACTTATCCATCTTCCCGTTCCATCAACATAACACCAGATCACATCCATTATCATTAGTGATGCCTCGTTTCAATGTTATTCAGATGATATCAATTCGCTGATGATACTTTGATAAAGCGAAACGTTGGACCTCTTCAACAGAGCAATTTGTCTCTTTAACAATGCACGACACAGCAAATAAAAGTATTGTCTTCTGGATATTCTTTCAATGCGTTAAACTCAGCACAAACTCTACACTGAATTTAAGTAGGTAATCTTAACTCAAATGATAATAGGTTAAGTTTTGAAATGGAGAAAATGTTTATATTGCTCTCCGCGAAGATAGATAGTTGAGATAAATAAATGCCACAGCCTTCAGACGCTTCATCACTGTGTCACACGAGTCAAGTTTTTTTCAAACTTTCTCCAGTTTTGTGTAAAAACACTCATATTTTCATACTTTTTTATGATTTATTTCTCATGTAATAAATCTTATACTCAAATATATCTTTAAACGCTCAGTTACAAAATTTAAAGGCAGTGATGCCTAGTTAAGATGACATTTGATTAAGATTCATTGTCAACTTTACCATGCTTCACTGCCTTTGAGCTTTGAAATTTGTTAACCTAACTCTATTCTATGACTTTAAATTTAGTGAATTCAAGAAAAGCCTTCTGACTTTCGCAATTCAAGCCGCTATATGGATAGGCGCACTTGCAGTAGCATGCGTACCCATTGGCCGTGAGCTGGGCCACTCCATTGTTCTCGCAAGTTGTGGTGGTTATGCAGTCTTGAACTGAAATTTCACAACATAAAATTCTCAGCCCTGTTTTCGACGTCATGAATTGTCTCAGTCTAATTCTCCTTCTCATTTTATTCTGCTCAATCTATTAAAATTACTCTATTGGTTACAATCTATTGTGGTTAATCTGCTCAATATTGAATGGCTACTCCATACCAATCACCCTATCCAACAAAAAAAATTCTGTAAACTTAAAGCAAATTTTTAAAACATTTTTTTTTAAATTTAATTTTTCCTTGATATTATGTATATATGATTATCGTGGTATTATTATCATTTTAATTATTGTCATTACAAATTTTTTTAAATTGTAAGTTTTATTGCTATTGTTATCATCATCATTCAAAATAATCATGATTACTATTTTCTTCTCATTAGTATTATTATTATCTTTGACACTGAACTTATTTATGCGCATAAAACGTAAAGACTTCAATAAACATGCTATTTCTTAGCTCCTCTCTATTCGGTGTTTGCACTCAAAAATGCTCTGATCTACGCTTTGGTCAGAACGAGAAGAGTGTTATCAGAGAGAACAGTGATGAAAATAATGAGAATCATAATAATGAAGATGAGAAAAAAGAATATGGACTAAGGATATTCATGTCTGAATAAATATTGTTATTGTTAGTAGCATTTACACACAGAAAAAAATGATCACCAATAAAAAGGTTCCACGCATATTGATCACATTTTGAACATTTTTGGTTGCGCTGAGAGCGCAGGAACTGAACATTATATATTTATCAGTATGTTTTACCTAAGCCGTATTTTATTTTCTCCGTTTGACTGCTATGGTTGAGGTTGAGTATGTTACTTCACATATGTTTTAAGTTCAACAAAAAAGAACTTGTGTTTTTTGTTGCATTCTTTTTGTTGCATTCTTTTTTGTTGCATTCCTCATTCCGGTTTTTTTGTTTGTTGCATTCTTCAAAGTTTAGATTTGACCTTTCAAGAATGCCAAAAAAACTAGGTGTTCATGTCTTTTCTGATGACTCCGAATGCTTGCAGGTCAGAAATGAACTCATGAGAAGATCAGCGCAGGGTTAAAATGAGAGAAATGTTCACTTAAAATGTAAAAAAAAATGGTATTTTATTTTTTTCCTCGTGTTTTCGAAATGCGTTTTTATTTACTTGCTACTTAAGTTAAGAACCAGAAAAGGTACTTGTCCAGAGGCCGTATCCACAATCGCAATTTACTGTCTAACGGGTTGTCTAACAGTTAGATTCCTAAAGTTTTTTGTCTAACAACAAGTTCCGTATCCACAATGCCACAGTTAGACAACTAACGGTTAGAAAGTGTTAGAGAGTGTCTAAAGTGTTAGACGAGGTTAACCTTGCCTAAATGGCTGTCTAACAGTTAGACAGCCAGTTAGGCAAGGTAAACCTCGTCTAACACTTTAGACACTTTCTAACACTTTCTAACCGTTAGTTGTCTAACTGTGGCATTGTGGATACGGAACTTGTTGTAAGACAAAAAACTTTAGGAATCTAACTGTTAGACAACCCGTTAGAGAGTAAATTGCGATTGTGGATACGGCCTCTGGACAAGTACCCTTATTTTAATGTAAAAACAACAGCGAGAGGGATGAGGAGAAAAATGAGAGAGAACAGGAGCAAATGCATGGGGGAGGAGCCTACGTCGAACTATACAAGTGCCACGGAGTGATCTGAACAACAAAAGCTAGAGATGGTTTTCCTTTTCATCGCATCATGCCTAATATTTTTTTGTGAAACCAGTGTAATAAAAAGATCAGTGTAATATTTTAAATGTGCTTCGACTCGTCTTTGTTGAGATTATTGAAATCTTTTCTTGTTATTTCGACAATGATCGAACCATGCTTGTTGATTTTTTTAAAACCAGTTACCCGTTACAGAGAACCCTGAATTTTTAATTCTGCTTCGACTCTTCTGTTTGCGTTCATCGATATTGTTATGGAATATTTCGATGGAATATTTGTCTTTGGTTATTCCGTAAATGCTTGTTAAAAACGATTTTATCATGCTTGTTGGAAAAAAATTTGTTGATTTGAAGTGTTCATTACATTCCAAAGAAAAACGCACTTTTTGTTTTAATTTGGAAGAGAAAATCCAAAAAAAGGACGAAATAGAAAATCAAGAAAGAAATAGCTTGGAAGTTATGGGCGAGGTTCACTACTGCACAATATGAAAAACAAGAACGAAATAGCTGCAAGTTATGGGCGAGGTTTAATACTGCACACTTTTTTGCAAGTGAACAATATTATTGACCACAAGAGAACAGTTTCGCAGTTCGCGAATTAGGGCGAGTTGGGACGAGTTTTACTAAAGACTGGATAATATAAAGGGTATTAACCACATCGTCCCTTTATATTATTCAGAAAATGTATCAAAAGTGATCAATTTTTCTCTGTGTGTAATATCAAGTTTATGAAATCACATTATTTTATGTATTTATTTATTTATTCATACATCAAGTTTGATGTGACAATACATTGCTAATAACAATGATAGCAAGTGATGTACCTTTTTTGCAATGCAGTAGTAATACAACAAAACCGTATTACAACCAAAACGAGTCCCTGGAACGAAATACAGGAATTTTTATTTACTTTTATGCAATTAAAAAGTATCTATATCCAAATCAAGAAGGCTTAGAATATCTATGCGTTTTAACCTATTCTTGAACACTCGAGAGCATGGCGAAGTCATGATTTCAGAAGGTAGTTTAGTCATCCATCTAGCAGTTCTCACCGCGAAAGAGTTGAAGTCAATTTTTTCTAGTGAACGGGATATGGAAATTGAAAGTAGACGTTCTTTCGTTACAAGGTTTAAAAACACAAAATCACTAATTTTTTATATCTATTTCATTTCGGATGATTTTAAAGGCAAATGTTAGATCGTTTAAAATTCTTCTGTGATAAAATTTTTTTTATTAACCGTGATAATAATCACATTTTATCCCTAAGCCTTTATCATAGCGCGGGAGTATACATCTCGTTTGTAATGGTCACTAAAAAGAGGCTGACTTATCTCGGTAGCGCATTGCGGCTGTGAGTGATTCGGGTCGCAGATACAAGTGAAAGTTCCCTCTTCCTCAATGCACTTGCCAAAATTCTGATCAGCGGTACAGCTTGTTGGAGTACAGAATGTCATTGGCCCTAAAACAACATCAGGTCAGCTTATAGGGAATGCTCAAAGAAACAGAGCAAACGATCAATGCCAGTTAGGAAGCGAAGCCAGCAACGGGCACTGAGCGCATGCTTTTGTAACTGAAAACTTGTGTTCAATACATTGAATGAAGTCAAAATTGTTTGGGTTGAGCTATAAATCTGTAAAAATCTAATTTGGGTTACCTGTGGGCCTCCGATTCGAGAAAGCTATAAAATTAGGAAGCCTATGAGACCACGATACACGATCAATAAATAGCTCACGATTGGGCGATTGGAAAAAAAGGTTACATCTTTCAAAACTATCCATCTTTGAAAAAATTTACATTCTTCAATCTTTGATTATTTTTAACCGAGATTTTTTTTAATTGGTTGTCGGGCTCATTCCATCAAAGAAAAAAACTTATGAACGTTCATGTTCTCCGAGACGATATGGGGGATTTTAAACACCTAAAAAGTACTTATACGGGTTGATTATTGAACTTAGAAAACATTGTGATTGACCCCCTTAACAACAAACCCTGAGAACCTCCGAACCTAATTTTTTAAAGTTTTTTGGTTTAGGCTGAGGACGATGAAAGTTTTTCGTTTATTCAAAAAAAAATTTTCTGGAAAGTTAGGTTAGCAAGACTGGTTCTAATTTGTTTACCGAAAAATTAATTCACCTGTGAGGGGCACTGTTGTGAGATGCGTATCGCTTATGTAGTAAAGGGCACATTTACGATATATGCATTTCTTAGGCAGTTTGAATCACAATTGTGTTCTTTTTCGAAACTAATAAAAATAATTTCAATTTTAATAATTTTTTCGCGTGGCTAAAAACTGAATTAATTCTAACCTTAGGTTCTTTGGGAAAAGAGATGATTCTAATACGAAAAAAAGGAACTAAGTTTTTTACTAAAACTCCCTCGAAATTTTTAACAAGATGCCTCAACTTTCATTGGAGGTATGCCCTTACTGTTTTCCACTCAAGAAAGCTGCCTCGTTTTTTTATTGAAGTTAAGTTCATTTGTTTCAGAGAGGAAATAGTTCACTGGACTTGAGAGGCCTATTTTTATTAGGGCAAATGAAAAAGGCCCTCGAAGCGCAGGACTGAAAACTAAGGCTAAGAAAGTTACCGAGATCTACATGGATTGTTTGAATTCCTGTGCAGTTTTTGCCCACTTGACCAAGTGTACAATTGCAGTATGCAGCGGAATCGGAAAAGATTCGTACACATGCGATACCTGTAGGGCATACAAGGTCTGCGCAAGGATCCTGGGTCCCTGAAAAGAATGTTGCGTTGTGGAATTTTCAGAAGCAAACTTGACATGATGAATTGATTAGATTTACTCTACGTAAACAAAGTATAGTTTATAAGAATCTGTCCTTTCAGAAGACTAAAACCCAGTCGTCTTACCCTCTAAATTACCGGAGAAACATAAAATCTAAGAGATAGCGCCATGACGATGATAGGTTCAATCGCCTTTTTGATAAGTCATGCATGCTCATGAAGCGAATTTGTAGGTGCTAGAACTTATTTTTTCTAGAAGATGAGTTGAGGTGAGGTTCTAACAAGTTATATAGTGGATTTGTTGATTTCTTATATACTCTTTACAAGAATAGAGAAGTGTTTTCAAAGAATAGCCTTCTCATTTGATTCTTCTAATCAGTTTCTGCTCACCGAAATGTTTCATTTTAGCTTTTTCTATCCCGTTACTTTATTCAGGCAATTTTTTCAAGGTGTTTTTGTTCAATTAGGCTCTCTTGTTAACGGTAGGAATCATACACAGTCATTCCTTTTTCATCCAGGAGAAAACGCGTAACGAATTTACTACCGGAATAGTCATATACTTCCAGGTTTCTTGGAAAAATGGTTTGCTTACTTTCGCACTGATCACCAAATCTGTCAGGAGGACAGGTGCAATTGAAGAAGGGATCAGACAGAGAGTCTTCACAGAGAGCTGTCGGTACGAGGCACGGCATCTCCAGGCATTTTGAGTTCAACGCTGACATTGATAACTTGTTATTCGAAAAACAACGAGTTTTCTCAAACACTTACCAAGACAAGGTTTTTGTCCATTTTTTTTCTTGCGAGGTGCTTTTTTGAAAAAAAATTACGGTTGTGCGCTCTTAGAAAGCTTATTTCTGAGAAGTTTTGTTCTCCAAACAGATCAGATTTCCGACCTGTGTTCTCAAAAAAATGGTTATTGTCCCAAAATCAATGTCTCTAAGAACATTTCTTAGTGAAGCTGTGAAGCTTCACAAAACTCTCTCTTGTTGACATCACCTAAGAAGTGGACTATCTAATAATTCTTCGCTTTTTAAATCTTGTGTAATTAGTCTTTCGCCCTAAACAACTTATAAAGTTTGATTCTCGATGCTCTATTATCTAGGTCATGACCATCAAATGAGTAGTTTGAAAGTTTTGAAATTGGATCTAAACGTTTTTAGAAT
Organism: Allodiplogaster pararmata; assembly: GCA_964056735.1. Taxonomy (NCBI): domain Eukaryota; kingdom Metazoa; phylum Nematoda; class Chromadorea; order Rhabditida; family Diplogasteridae; genus Allodiplogaster; species Allodiplogaster pararmata. Next base: position 4,370,963 of record OZ057404.1, read on the forward strand.
TTACGAAATAAAACATTTTGAAGTTTGTATCGCAGAAATATGGAGCGTTAAAATTCAAAAAAAGTGGAAGATAATTACAGCACCGATTTTGTACCTTTTTTTAGTCTCATTACGAATTGCAGCGAAATGGCAATGGAATACGGTGTTTTTTATGTTGCTACTTTCTTACTGAAGTTTTACTCCTTTGTTACTTTCACTTTTAAACAAGATTAAGCAATAAGGAAACACCGTGGTGAGACTAAAGAAAGTACGAAATCGGTGCTCCACTTAACTTTCACTTTTTTGAATTTTAGCGCTGCATTAGTTTGCTACATCAATGCTAAAAGACATAGTTTTATAATAATAATGATAGTTTATTGCATTGAGTTCATTCATCAACATAAAGGCATATGTGGAATGAGTACACAAGCTTGACACTTTAACAACTAAAGTGAGAAATCTTCAAATTCTAAGTGACACAGTTTAAAGGCAGTGACGCCTGGTTAAGATGACAGATGAGTTAACTATCGCACAGAAAAAAAGCTAGTCCACCGGGCGGGATCGGACCCACACCATCTCGACTCATACCGGGAGCGCGTGTTACCATTACACCACGGGGACTCATTGCTATTCCGTGCGATAGTGTTATATGAAAGGCTCATATGCCTTGTTCTCTTAGTCACGCATGCTTATCAAGCGATTGCGTCATGAATGAAGCGTAACTCCAGAGTTCACGATTAAGACAGAAGAGAGATGGAAGATGGATGATAAATCTTCAAATTCTAAGTGACACAGTTTAAAGGCAGTGACGCCTGGTTAAGATGACAATTTAGTTAACTATCGCACAGAAAAAAGCTAGTCCACCGGGCGGGATCGAACCCAGACCATCTCGACTCAAACCGGGAGCGCGTGTTAACATTACACCCGTGGTGGAGTTACGCTTCATTCATGACGCAATCGCTTGATAAGCATGCGTGACTAAGAGAACAAGGCATATGAGCCTTTCATATAACACTATCGCACGGAATAGCAATGTGTCCCCGTGGTGTAATGGTAACACGCGCTCCCGGTTTTTTTTCGCTGAAATTACCGATAGTGGTAAAACTGTCCCATTTGTTAACAATTCTTACTGAAAGAATATTAGAATTGAATTCGCTGAGATTACCGATAGTGGTAAACTGGTCCATTTGTTAACAATTCTAACTGAAAGAATATTAGAATGCACTACGCTTTTAATTTTTGGTATAACAAGACGATGATAGTTTCACATCTATGGCTAAGTAGAGAGAAAATTTTCGATGGTGTTATCGGCGTTTTTTCCACTCATGATCTTGAATTTCATCACCCCAAATCTATATAAAAATACTTTATTGCACAGTGCGAGTAGCGTATTCACATAAGTAAGGTATTGATCACAATCGGAAAATTACACAGGCAGTTCAATTACAAAGGCATTTATAATGATTTATGACCCCCTGTTCCACTTTTTTGATTGGTAAAGAGGACAAAAAGATTGCACAATATGGAAGGTCACTGCAACTCAATTTCTGGGTAATGCAGTGACGCCTGGTCAAGATAACAAATAAATGTTACATGGAAAAAACAAATCTACAGGGTGGGATCGAACACCGTTATTTCCTACATCTCTGATTGTGAAATCGAGCGCGTACCATAACACCGTGGAGATTCCGTACCATAGTACCATCAGGAAGCACAAATGTCCTGTTCTCTTAACCAAGCATGCTGATAAAGCGAATGCGTGGTGAATGGAATGAATTTGAATGAAAATGCGTCAAGAATGGAAAATTGACTGAACAAAATCGAAATTTGAGTCTTTAACATACTGAAAATACTCACAAAAAAATTGGTTTGGTTAGTAAAGTACTCGCGAGAACCTTGTACTCGCCAAAAAAATTCGCTGGGAAACTAACCCTACTCGCAAGAACCTCAGACTCGTAAGAAAACTGGTTTGGATACTGACAGTACTCGCAAGAAGCTCCTGAATAGCCCGGCTGACACTCGCATCTGTAAGACTCCGGCGTGTCGATGCAATTCCATATAGTTGTGTTGCCACAAGGATTCGCCTCGCACAATGTTGTTGTCACTGAAACAACCATTTTGTACTTGAACAATGACTTTGTAGACAATCTTCCTCAGATATTCATAATTTCAAACTGTCTAGGGATGGTGGATTGGTGGAGTATTTGACTACTACGGAATTTTTTTCAAGTTTACCTAGACCCTGCCCCAAAACAAACTCTCACAGTTTAAGGGTCTCCAAATTCTTCTATTGCTCTCTTATACATAAACTAGCACTGAACCAAGAATTAGCGACTGATTTCACTTATCCTAGGTAAGTGGTTCATCCCAGAAAAACGCGTACTACGAGGAAGGGTTGAGCGCCAAAATTAAAAGCACGACCACAACTCTTTTTTCGCTGATTTGGACAGTTTGCTTTGACTAAAAGTTCAGTTGTCTTTCGACCTTTGTAAGTATGCAAAAAATTACAGACTTTGCTTTTACAAGTTTGAGTTTTTGTTGTTGAAAGATCAGTAAAATAGAAAAAACTTTCAAAAAAAGATTTTTCAATCGGGCCTTGATTTGATTCAAGTGTAAATCAAAGAGAAAAATGATCTCACACGGCCAATAGCTACTGTATTGGGCGGATGTATGTAGCTACTGTATGTACTAAGTCTAATGGCGGGAGACTTCTACGGGGGCGACGGGAGACAACAACCAGACTTCTAAGGAGGCTTCTTATCTATGCGATGGTTCGATGTATGTCAAAAAATTTATTTTCTAGTTACTTGAACGAAAGTATTGCAACACGAAAGTATAACATAAGTTTCTGAATAAGTATTGTATGTACATCTATTCAGTAATAAAAAAGTAGGTTTCGCTTTTAACTCAGACCGACTCCTGTACTTTATGAGTGCAGCTCATCGGTGACGGCTCAAAAATATGAAAATTTGTCTAGGTATGTTCCAATTCGTATTCGATTTAAATTACATATTCGATTCAAATCTTCTACAGACCATTTTCACAAAACGTCCCGATGCTTCCTTCTAAGCAGAAGCACTCGTTGCAGCTTTCACTGACTATCTGATTGGGAGGACAGTAGCCACCGTTTAGGCAGCCGTACTAAAACCTTTTCACATTCAATTATTTAGCTTTTCTGAAATAAGGTTTGAAATTAGAATACAGCAAATGAAGCACTTAGTTTTTACAACTCTTGAAGAAAGTCAATATCCAAGAAAAGTTTGATAAAATATTTTAAAAAATCATAAATATAGCAGAAGTTGTTCATTTCTTCGATTGGTTCTTCTGTATTCACGTATTTGCTGCAAAATTCTGAAATCCATTCACAGGAGTACAAAATTTACCGCAACTATTGCTATCGAAAAACTTAAAATCTATAATTTGTATTCTTTGTAGATGACCCTTATTATAATTCTCTCTACTCTTTTTTATGCTTCCCATACTGTTCCGATAGATCAATGAATGAATGAAATTTTTTTATCGAATAGAACAATAAGTAAAAAAGGGAAAAAAAGGATTGTGAAAGAATAACTGACGTGCTGCATTGAGGTCAGCGATATCGCAAGCAACAAAATAAACAACTGCAGCTCCTTCATAACTGCTTCCCAAGTCTGCCTAATAACAGCTAAAAGGAGTGGGTTTCGAAAAGTTAGCCGTCATTGTATGAACCATCGCACGGCAAAATGCTAGTCCAACGAGCGGGATCGAACCTAGCCATCTCTTCTCTAACCGGGAGCGTTTGCGTTACCATAAAACGGCAAATAACATTGTTGTATATCAATCAAAAACATTCTTCGGTGTAATCAATCATTCACTTGTTGATTGCATATTCAGAATAAATTGGAAGCAACAAAACTTATTAAAATCGAAAAAACTAAAAAAGAATTAATGTTATTTCGACAGGCAGCGCGTCTAAACTGTGACTTCAGTAAATGAATCCTTAGATGAAAGAGAGACAGAGAAAGTAAAAAAGAGAGTAAAAGAGCTAGAGAAAGAGAAAGAGAAAGTAAAAGGAAGTAAGTTAATGAGAGGGAAAGATAAGAAAAAAAGAAGTAAAGAGAAGAAAGAATAAAAGGAAAAGGGTTATTCAATTGAGTTCTCCATTTTCATGTATGTTAATACATGAAGTCATGACAAATCATTGAACAATAGCATAGAAAAAAAGCTAGTCCACCGGGCGGGATCGAACCCAGACCATCTCGATTCAAACCGGGAGCGCGTGTTACCATTACACCACGGGGACACATTGCTATTCCGTGCGATAGTGTTATATGAAAGGCTCAAATGCCTTGTTCTCTTAGTCACGCATTCTTATCAAGCAATTGCGTCATGAATGGAGCGTAACTCCAGAGTTCACGATTAAGACAGAAGAGAGATGGAAGATGGATGAAAAATCTTCAAATGCTAAGTTACACAGTTTAAAGGCAGTGACGCCTGGTTAAGATGACAAATGATTGAACAATCGCATAGAAAAAAGCTAGTCCACCGGGCGGGATCGAACCCAGACCATCTCGACTCTCGACTGTTCAATCATTTGTCATCTTAACCAGGCGTCACTGCCTTTAAACTGTGTAACTTAGCATTTGAAGATTTTTCATCCATCTTCCATCTCTCTTTTGTCTTAATCGTGAACTCTGGAGTTACGCTCCATTCTGGACGCGATTGCTTGATAAGCATGCGTGACTAAGAGAACAAAACATTTGAGCCTTTCATATAACACCTTTCATATAACACACGGAATAGCAATGTGTCCCCGTGATGTAATGGTAACACGCGCTCCCGGTTTGAGTCGAGATGGTCTGGGTTCGATCCGGCCCGGTGGACTAGCTTTTTTTCTATGCGATTGTTCAATCATTTATCATCTTAACCAGGCGTCACTGCCTTTAAACTATGTAACTTATCATTTTAAGATTTTTCATCCATCTTCCATCTCTCTTCAGTCTTAATCGTGAAGTCTGGAGTTACGCTCCATTCATGACGCAATTGCTTGATAAGCATGCGTGACTAAGAGAACAAGGCACTTTAGCCTTTCATATAACTATCGCACGGAATAGCAATGTGTCCCCGTGGTGTAATGGTAACACGCGCTCCCGGTTTGAGTCGAGATGGTCTGGGTTCGATCCCGCCCGGTGGACTAGCTTTTTTTTTCTATGAGATTGTTCAATCATTTGTCATCTTATCCAGGCGTCACTGCCTTTAAACTATGTAACTTATCATTTTAAGATTTTTCATCCATCTTCCATCTCTCTTCAGTCTTAATCGTGAAGTCTAGAGTTACGCTCCATTCATGACGCAATTGCTTGATAAGCATGCGTGACTAAGAGAACAAGGCATTTGAGCCTTTCATATAACACTATCGCACGGAATAGCAATGTGTCCCCGTGGTGTGTCCCCGTAGCATGCGTGACTAAGAGAACAAGGCATTTGAGCTTTTCATATAACACTATCGCACGGAATAGCAATGTGTCCCCGTGGTGTAATGGTAACACGCGCTCCCGGTTTGAGTCGAGATGGTCTGGGTTCGATCCCGCCCGGTGGACTAGCTTTTTTTTCTATGCGATTGTTCAATCATTTATCATCTTAACCAGGCGTCACTGCCTTTAAACTATGTAACTTATCATTTTAAGATTTTTCATCCATCTTCCATCTCTCTTCAGTCTTAATCGTGAACTCTGGAGTTACGCTCCATTCATGACGCAATTGCTTGATAAGCATGCGTGACTAAGAGAACAAGGCATTTTAGCCTTTCATATAACACTATCGCACGGAATAGCAATGTGTCCCCGTGGTGTAATGGTAACACGCGCTCCCGGTTTGAGTCGAGATGGTCTGGGTTCGATCCCGCCCGGTGGACTAGCTTTTTTTTTTCTATGCGATTGTTCAATCATTTGTCATCTTATCCAGGCGTCACTACCTTTAAACTGTGTAACTTAGCATTTGAAGATTTAACATGAAGTCATGGATTATGACTCTCTTGAAAACACAGAGTATTCAATTGTTTGTATAATAATGCAAAAAGTAGTTTTGATCCTAATTTTTAAATTTTAAGAACAGTCTTAAAAATTTGAGTCTAACAGTGAGAATGATATACGTTTTCTTTATTATACAGATTTACATGAATTTATTTACATTTCATTGATTCATGCAGTCATGTTTTCAGAAAGACAAAATGGATCAATCAGCATCACCACTAGGGGTCTGGCTCGACAAATGGGTAACCTCACGGGGCTATAATGTCTCCAGACATCTCAAAGCAATTCGGGGGAAAAGATTCATGGCCAAAAATGGCATCAAATCGCAAAATAATAAAAAAAGGAGTAGTTAATTCATGCATAGCTTGCAAAAAAATGTTTTTATTCAAAGTATTCTATTGTAAGTAAGGTTTCGGGAAATGAAGCCTCATGGTTTCATACCATTGACAAAGTGAAGTGCGGTTTTTTCGAGTATAATGTTTCGAAGTTTAACTTTTTTATCTAAATTTTTTTTGTTGACCAGGTTCAGTTTTTCTGGACGGTAGAGCTTGATTCAAAACTGAGTTTAAAAAACGTCAAAAAATGTTTTGGCAGTGCTAATCAGACTTCTGGACCTTTTTTAGGCCAGAAGGGAAATTCGGAGCACGGAGACCCCGATTACAGGACGCACCAAAAGTCCAGGTGGAAGAAATTGTTACTTTGTATCTTTTTTGTTTAGTGTAGCGGTCGTATTATTTCTCGTTTTTATCTCAATCATAATGTTGCTAACATACCCTGGAGAAATCAGAATAATATCTCTTTTCGCTTTCCGGTCATGCTCTCTGATATGGACCGAGGCTACATTCTGCGCTTGCGCTCAAAAGCACTTCGCCAGAACCACCGGATTCTTCCGCAGGACTATTAAAAACACAATACGTCGCTTTCGTGAGACTGGTACGACGAATCACGGTCCCAGGAGCGGCAGACCAGTGACCGCGACCACTCAACGTGAGAAGCATCCGAGACAAGATTCGATATAACCTCAAGCGGAGTCTCAGAAAAGTCGCAAAGGAGCTGAATATCTGGAATATTTCTGTGAATGCCAATAACTACCTGAACAACATTTTCATGAGGGAAGTACTTCCCTGGAGCCAGGCTCACTTCGCGGGACGCAAGTGGACGTTCCACCAGGACTCTCGCCCGCCCAGAAGGCTAAAGTGGTGCAAGACTGGTGCAAGACCAATTTCCCCTCCATGATCACCCCCGCCGAATGACCTCCGTACTCACCTGATTTTAATCTCCTGGACTTTTCTGTGTGGTCGGTCCTTGAGAGCAAGGTCTGTGCTTCCCCACACAAGAATTTGGAAAGTCTGAAGCGCTCCCTACAGAAGGCGTGGGATGATCTTGACGTCGCTTACCTGTTCACCACGGTAGGTGCCTTCCACAAGCGACTCCGCGCCTGTGTCAAGTAGAAAGGAGGACTGTTGGAAATTATAAAACGCAGTTACATCCCAAACTATTTGAATAAACTTTGATGTAAATTTTGCATCGGAAAAATACTATCCACTTGGGCTTTTGGTGCACCCTATATCTACTACAACATTTTTAGTTGTTCTTATATGGAAAATGGATTTGTTTTAATGTATAACAGAACCTAGTTTCCCACTTTGGGTCTTAGGGAAAAAAAATTCAAGTTGATAATACGACAGAACTTTATCATATAAACTGTTACAAATTAGTGACCCTTACTTTTTGTAAAGCTCTGTGATATAATGACTATTAAGAGATGGATTCAGCTCAGAATGAATAAATAAAATTGAATGACCATCAATGTATTTTGGAAAGGAATCGAATTATTCTGGATTCTTTGTTTTAAAAACTCGCAAAACTGACCTTTCAGAAATCGCCATTAATTTCTTCAAAACCTCATTATAAGTCAGACCTTCATCTTTAAACACTCCATCAGAGATGATTCAACCAACAAGCAAAGTTCCTATAGCCAAATTGAACCACGATTTTGAGAATTAATTTTCTTCTTGAATTTTCCTAGAAGCGCCTTCTTCGGAAAAATTAATAATAATGAAAATTTCAAACACAAAAATTCCCTTTACTCATGAAAAAATTTTCAGATGCGTTATTTCTTACGAACATGATAAAAAGATGAAACGATTGAATAATCGCTAAGCAAAAGATCGACAAGTCTACTCTCTTGACTCCATTTTGCATCTTTACCTTGTCTGAATGAGTAAGAAGAGACTCGAAAAAAGGAAAAGAAAAAAAGAAATGAAGTATTCTTTAGGTAGTATTCTCCGAAACTTCCTATTGTTTTTGTGGCGAAGAAGTGCAAAGACATGGAAGTTCCATGATTCTGTGCATGTTTAACAGAGTTAGTAAGCAGTTGGCATGGAGCGATCCCACTTTTTGTTGTCCGTCTACTTGTTTTTGCTGTAGTTCTCCTTAGCATCATTCATAATTTCGAGTGGCGAGGGTAGTATGCTCTTCTTCTACAACAGCGTAGAATGAGAAGTAGGCGGGGCTTCTCTGCTTCCACTATGTCTGCTTCCAGCTTAAACGTTGCCACTGTGTTCTTACGGTTCCTCTCTCCGTCTCTCGCTCGCACTATCTCTCTCTCTCTCTTCCACTCTCTCTCTCTCTCTCTCTCTCTCTCTCTCTCTCTCTCTCTCTCTCTCTCTCTCTCTCTCTCTCTCTCTCTCTCTATTCCTGATTCTTCAAAACGGAATCTTATGTAGAGTACATTGAGGGATCAAAAGTCTTTTTGGAAAAAAAGGAAAGAACCAATGATCAATGATCAAACAAATATGTGTATTCAGTATTGGGGTGAATGCATCATTGATCTACAGCATATCAAAATATTTTAAAATTTAGAAAAAAATAACAACTTTCGTGATTGATGTAGGAAAATACGTGACTACAAAAAGTAATTTAGGTTGAGTTTCAGCTAAACCATGCTAACTGGCGAATAGATTTAGATTTCGAATATTTGAGAAAAGGTTAGAAGTTTTTTTTATAATATTGATAGTTTATCTGTATAATAACGAGTATTAGTTAACGAGTGGTAAGTGAATATTATAGAACATACGATTCAAACCCAATACTTAAGAATCTTCTGAACCATTTTACCTTTCTCCCACTCTCTCTCTATCTCTCTCTTTCTTTTCGTCTTATTCTACCTCTTTCTACTGACGCTCGCTCAAAAGCTGCGCCTTGCACAAATGCCAAATTTTGAGAAGCAAAACATCGAAGTTTATGGAGAGCTAAAAGCCGGACTCAAGCTTGGGAGACGACAAGTAAAATTGTTTTGCTTTTTGTTCATTGATTACATCATTCGAAATTTGACAATACTGTGAGCTTGTGATGGTAACGCGCTCACTCGCGGTTAGAGGAGAGATGGCTGAGTTCAATCCCGCTCCGTTGGCTAGCTTTTGTCCCCGTGCGATCATTGATACCTCGGAGTCTAAATCAGTGTACATCATGCTCCTTCCAAGTTCTACCTCTTTTGACTGTTCGATAATAAAGGTGTATCGCCATTTTATATATTTTGTTGCTTCTCACGTTCAGTCCGACAAATGTATGTATGAATTAAAATGTGAGCGAATAATTCGACGAGTAAATAAATAAAACAGCATAAGACTGTGGTAGGAGAAGAAGAACGTAGAGATTCTTCGGAACAAGTCAATGGCCGATCAAATGCAGCTTATCCACTGGAATTCGCGTGCTTTGCTAAGCTGTCGAGCGTGCTGTCGAAAGACACAACGAAACCGAGAACAGATTTTGCAGCACTAACAAGGATGTTTGGGTTAAGAATGGATCGCATGGATTGGAATCATATTATTGAATACAGTAGCATAGGCGTTATTGGAGTTCTTTTTTTCCTTAAAAAAGATTCTGTTTTATTTTCATCTCTTGATTGTTCGAAACGTGTCCGAGAAGATTTTTCTACTAATAGGTTTTTGTTTGAAAATATGACGGCAATGCAATGTATGCTACAAGAAGCGAACATTTAGTGCTCAACTACAAATATATAATAGTACTTCACATGAAAGCTCTATTTCAATTTCAGGAAACAGCACCAAAAACACAAATTTCATTCTGCTACACGATTTAATATGAAGTAAGAAAAGATTAATATTTTATTTAAGAGATCGGAAGACGTTGACATGATTTAAGCTGGACTGTTTCAAGGTGTCCGATTCTGCTAAATACAAAAAAAAATTCGTATGAAAAAGGGTACACAGTATACATTTGAGAATGTTACTAAGCCTACTTTTTAAAAAATGAAAGTTTCCTAAGTCAAACATATTACTTTGCATAACTCATTAATCTCGCAAAAATAAAAGTTTTCGTCTCTCTTCCGGTTCTATTCTCTTTTCTCACCAAATGTGAATAAATATAGCCTACTTTAAATCATGAACGTAAATCAAATGCCATAATGCAGTGAATGTGTCGTAAATGGAAGAATCAACAATTCATGAAAAAGACAGGAAAAACAACGGAGAAAATGTTGAATGAATTAATGAATGAGTTAATGAGTGAATGAATGAATGAATGAATGAATGAATGAATGAATGAATGAATGAATGAATGAATGAATGAATGAATCAATCAATGAATGAATGATTGGAATAATGAATGATTGGATTAATGAATGAATGATTGAATGATTGGATTAATTAATTAATGAATGAATGAATGAATGATTGGGTGAACGATTGATTGAATGAATGAATGAATGAATGAATGAATGAATGGTAATGAATGAATGGATGAATAAATGAATGACTGATTGAATGAATGATTGGATTAATGAATTAATGCATGAATGAATGAATGATTGGGTAAACGATTGATTGAATGATTGAATGAATCAATGAATGAATGAATGATTATGTGAATTATTGAATGAATGAATAATGAATGAATATTAAATGAATGAGTGAATGAATGAATGGTTGGATGAATGAATATTGAATGAATGAGTGAATGAATGAATGAATGAATGAATGAATGAATGAATTAATTATTGGATTATTTAATGAATGAATGATTGGATTAATTAATGAATGATTGGGATAATTAAAGAATAAATGATTGGATTAATTAATGAATGATTGAATTGATTAATTATCTAATTAATGGACCAATTAATACTTGATAGACCTACATTTTTCAGATCTTCTCATATCTTAGAAGTTTTTCAGCCTTTTCCGGCAGCGAATCAGTTTTCAGTCTCGCTCTTCCACGCTTTTGATTCAGTGAACTTGGCCGCTTTATCCGAACAAAAGAAGCAGAAGAGCACATGACACTGAAAATTTAATTTTTTCATATAATTTTGAATTCAGTGACTTTTCAAATATAACTGAGTGTGACTTTTATTTTTCAAGTGACTTTTCAAATATAACTGAGTGTGACTTTTCTTTTTCAAGTGACTTTTCCAATATAACTGAGTGTGACTTTTCTTTTTCAAGTGACTTTTCAAATATAACTGAGAAAGAATCTTTCTTAAAAGATTTGTCCAGATTTCCGCAGAGGTTTGTAGAAATGTAGGAGTTGCATACTATGGAATTCTCTCTCCTCCGTCAATTGAAATGACTATAAGGATACTAATCTCTGTATCCGTACTTTCATTGTGAAACATTTTTGCTCTTCTCTTTCCATCGGAACGGCTGCGATGTAACGTCGATAAATAAACCCTGCCGTGATGTTTTCCTTCTTTGTCCTACTCGAATGGCCGCTTTGTAACGAAGCCTAACAGACCTCAGTTTTTTTTTTAAATTACCATCTTATATTATCGCCTGAAGCCTCTCCAACCCTCACTCCTCATAAGATTTCATCTTCTCAAAAACCCTATTATGCTCTATTATACATTGCGTGATAAAACAATTCAATTCAATAACGGCCTCAGAAGAGCAAAAGATTCGATTCACTATAGCTTTCTGGCAAGAGCATCTCAAGTTAAGAGAAGCACGTGGAGGTTCGTATTCGGTCCAGTTTCAATTCGATGCAGGATTTTTTCCCCGAGCACAGAACTCCTGATGTTGTTCGAAAAAAATTTATATTATATATATATATATATATATATATATATATATATATATATATATATATATATATATATATATATATATATATATATAATGATTTCACCATCGCACGGAAAAAAAGCTAGTCCACCGGGCGAAATCGAATCCAAACCATCTCGACTCAAACCGAGAGCGCGTGTTACCATTACACCACGAGGACCTATTGCTATTCCGTGCGATAGTGTTATATGAAAGGATTGGATTAGCTTAACAATTGTCAATTAAGTGAATAAAATTGAATGTAAAAGCGAATACAACAATTTGAATTTTATATAGCGGATTGAACGGGGAAAAAACTTTTATACAGCGATTTGAACGACAAAAAGTTTAGTTCTGATTTCATGAGAGAGAAAAATAGATATAACACCACTTTTTAATTGCGACTTAAATTATTTCAGTTTCATACTTTTAATCAAGTTTCGAGTGTAGCTTGCTGAAAAGGCGGGATATTCGCATTCCATGAGACTAACTTCTAGCTGTATTCTTACTACCCTGAACTAATAAGCCATTTTTATTAGTTCGCGTTGAAATAGTCTCTTTAAAAAATGTTTTTTTTATCTATTGTCGACAGTCCATGGAAGATCTTGAAACCCATAACTAAGTCAGAAAATACCCTCCTCTCGGAAAGAGGAGCGAATCCTTGGCGGGCGAGTCGATTGGGGTAAGAAGGAAGAAACCTCGTAATAACTTCATTTGCGAAACATCGATATGCGAGTGATTTTCTCAAAACTTTCTCTTTGTTTTCACAATCTATTGCATAGTATGGTTTCCATATATTCAAATCATAGTCCAAGTGCGGCATTACGTAAGTTTTAAAGCACTTGACCAGTATGCCAGGATTATTGACAGTTACCACACAGAGCATAGCATACATTGCTTTGGATGCCTTTTTCACTCGGTCTGCTACAGCCTCTTTCCTACGCAAAGAAGAAAACTATGCATTTGTATGCCTAGGTCCCGTATCTGAGACACACATGAAATAGAGACATTATTCATACTCTATAAGGAATAGAGAGATCGAGCGATCTCCAATGTGAATATGGAGAGACTTGGATGGAGAAAGAGATAGTTGGTTAACTAAACACCAATCAAATACGGAATCTAATGCTGATTGCAGCTCTCGAGTTAGTTCGCCGTATGCGTTCTTATCATGAGAAACATTTATATTGAGATCGTCTGCGTATGTTTGATAACGAACATTAGGAAAGTTCTCTAGTACCTAGTTTATATCGGATATATACAGAGTAAAAAGAAGTAGCCCGAGGACAGATCCTTGGGGCACACCCGATGTGGCATTCATTGGATCAGAAGTGACATCACCCATGCGCACAGAGAAAGATCTATTAGTTGAAAAGACTAAAGCCAAGAAAGGAGAGGGTCCGTAATTCCATATTGTGTGCATTTCGACAAAAGCTTACTTATACTAATGGTGTCAAATGCACGAGAGAATTTATATATACCTATCAGAAGTTATAGTCAAGGTAGATGACATTCGTTGAAAGACTTTTGGCTAACGAAGAGGTCCAATCATTTTCACATTTTAATAAATTGGTTACTGTAGATGCTCCAAGCCTAAAGCCATGTTCATTGATAGGTATAATAGAATGTTCGGATAGATAATTGAAATTGAAATTGTTTATTACCATAGGATAGCTTGTAAGGCCATCGCTTATATGGAATCATGAGATAGGAAGGAAAATAATGTGGAATAATGGGGAATAAGATAATCAATTTTCGTTGGTGTCCACTCTTGTTGTTGACAACAGATAGTTTGGTAGGGCTATGAGATTCTTGATTGGGCAGAATTTGCGGATACCTTCATGAATTGCTTGTATGATGACTTAGCCTGATTATCGGCCAATGTTGAGAGAATATGTTCCCAAGGCAATCTGTCTAAGCATAGATTCATATCCTCGAAGTTACCATTACGAAAGTCTACATATACTTCGGAATCGTTCGTATTAGTGTTGCGACTCCTTTGAAAAATTCCTAAAGTGTTCAAAACAAACATTATTGAGATGTGATCAGAATTTAAAAGAGGAGGCCACGACTCTAATTTCACTACGTTATCTTCTTTATATGTAAGTAATATATCCAGAAGAGAACTTGTCCCATTGATGTCTACTCTGGTTGGGAAAGTTATTGCCTGAGACAGTGAATGGGTAGCAACAAAGTCTGCCAGTGGAGCTTCTGTAGAACTGCGGGTTACAGCTAACTCATTCCAGTCAATATTCGGTAGATTTGTGTTCCCCAATATAACATTGTTTTGATGTATCATGTGACTTTTAATTGCAGTCAGCGTTGCTTCAAACGCCTCATTAGCCATATTCGGAGGTCTATATATCAGAAAAACACGGTATTTAAAACTACTCTCAAGACTCAAGTCTACGCAAAGAAGCTCAATGTTATCGTTAGCTGAAAGGTCGATGGTCACGCGAGTAACCATAAGGCTTTTTCGATAAATAACTATTAGACCTCCACCTCGCTTATTGTTGCGGCGGTCTTGACGATGAAATGAATAGTCAGGATGATAAAGAAGAGAGTCGGGAAACTTATCATTTAGCCATGTTTCTACAAAGAGCCCAAGGTCAACTTTTTCTGAATCTAAATAAGATAAAAGTTCATGAACTTTCCTCAGACTATTGATACTTCTGATATTACTGAACAAACATTCGAGATTGCCACTTGAGAGCTTATCACTACTGAAAGATCTTTTAATATTGTCATTCTTATTTGAAGTATTGTGAAAAGAGTGGACCACCTCATCCTAGTGTGAGCCCAAAATGGGAGCAAAATGGGAGTCATTCCCTTTTCTTTGCTCACACTGAGCAGTCGGTGATCTACCACGTCTCATATTGACTCGTTTGCTTCCGAAAATGCCTGACAAGCGCACCCCCCTGGCAAGCGCACCCCGTTGCCCAGAATATGAGAAGAAATTTGAAGATATGATTAACAAAATCTCAAGACTGGAGACAATCGTCGAAGACCTCGTCTCTCGTCTTTCAACTCTTCATACTTCTCCCCCCTTCTCGACTCCTCAGCCCCAGACCCCCAAAATCCCTTCCCTTCTCTCCATCCCACCTCATATGCTCGCCTACCAAGCTGCCGTGCGTGCAATCACTGTCGATAAGAACCTCATCGAAGAGAAAGCACAGAACCTAGTTTGTGTTGGACTTCCTGAGCAGCCCAGTGACGAAGCCACGGACAGTTCGGACCAATCCTTTCTCAAGGCCCTTTCCCTCGACCTCGGCTGCCCAGAACTTACAAGTGCAAGGTTCAAACGATTCGGCGACCCCGTGAAGAAGCGTCGAGTTCTCAAAATCTTCCTCCAATCACCAACATTGAGAACTGAACTACTGAGGGAAATTCGAAGTCGTCGCCCGTCTTGCATTTCTCCGCATCCACATTGCTACATAAGAGAAGACTTGACTCGCGACGGACTTGAATTGGAACGAGAAGTGAAGAAAGTGGCGCGAGAGCGGAACGGCATCCCCGGAGGACAAAAGTGGAAGGTCATCGGAACTTCCTTGATTCCTATTCGGCACTACTCCCAGACGACTTGGCAGCAAGAAACGGCGACTCCGAGGATCACGGATCCGCAGATGGTGACTCCGATGGCGACTCCTCGAGCTCCAGAGAGGAACAATGTGACGCAGAGAAGATAGGTCAGTGGCGGTGTCCCTATCATTAGTCATGACCTCACCAATATCAAGTGCTTTTCAATAAATGCTCGTTCAATTCGAAATAAGTTGTACAACCTTTCTTACTTGCTCGCTTCAAATACTTATGATATGATAGCTATAAGTGAGACTTGGTTGAGTGACCAAGAAAGTGACTCGTTAATAACCGGTATGTCTAATTATCAGTTGTTCCGTTGCGATAGAAACAGTGCCTCTAAAGGTGGTGGAACAGCATTTTTGATTTCGCCTCGAGTTCCCTGTTCCTTTGTTTCTAGTTTTTTCAGAAGATGGTATTGAATGCGTTTCTATTAATGTTCTTCAAAGTTCATCTAGATCAGGAAAGTTAAGATGTATTTGTGTCTATCGATCTCCTTGTTCTCCCACTGCTTCTTTAGAAAAGTTATTGAACTACTTTGAATGTGAGCTGAATAATCCAAATGCTTCTGATAAGATCCCTGTAATGATTACTGGTGATTTCAATTTTCCGTATATCGACTGGTGTAAGCAAATATCCAACAGAAACGGTCAACATGAAATGTTTCTTGAATATATGAATGATAATTTTTTCACCCAATATGTATGTTCTCCAACTAGGAATGATAACATTCTCGATTTAGTATTTTCCAATGTGAATATTGTGTCTGACTGTAATGTAATCGGTCGATTCAATGGTAGTGACCATCACGGAGTTTCATTTAGTTTATCATTATCTGCAACTATTTCAAAATCTTCTCATTCTATTAAGCTGTTTTCTAAAGCAAATTGGCCTGCTATTGAGTATGAAATAGCTTTGCAAGATTGGACTCAAATATTTGACTTGTTAGATGTCGAATCAGCTAATAATTATCTTGTCTCTTTCATTAACTCTCTAATTGATAAGTTTGTCCCAACTGTAGATCCTAGAGACGATTTATCCCGCTATCCTTCAAATCTACGTAAGATGTTCGTTAAATTACAACGAATTTCTCGAAATGCCCCGTATTCGGATTACTGTATTAGAAAAACTTCCGAGTTTGATCAAAAGCTGAAAGAATACGACGTTAAAAGAGAATCTCAACTGATATTACGAGGTAATCAGAAATCATTTTTCGCGGCTTGTAGGAGCCGTTTGAGTACAGCCAATAATGCTATTCCCGCTTTGATCGATAGTGATTTAAATGAAAACTTTTCCCCATCAGAGAAAGCTGATGAGTTCTCTCGCTATTTCTCGTCCGTATTTTCTGTACCTCTTCAATGTCCACTACCTGAAATTAAATTACCAATCGTTACTGATCCGTTCAATTTTGATAATATAAACGAAGATATGGTAATACGAGCATTATCTTCTCTTGAATCTAAGTGTAACACGTCCCCTGATTCTATTCCTAATATTGTATTGAAAAAATGTCGCTTTGCCCTGATTAAACCATTATGTATCCTTTTTAATAATAGCCTTCTTACTGGCTCTGTTCCCCTACTATGGAAGAGATCTATAGTAAAACCAGTACACAAGAGTAATTCCCGGAATCTAGTTACCAATTACAGACCTATTTCTCTATGCTGTTCCTTATCAAAAGTTATGGAGAAAATTATTGTGGAGAAAAAAAAATTATTAAGGAAGTATCTTGCTATTTAGAAAAAGAGAACCTTTTATCGCCCTACCAGGCTGGTTTTAGAGCTAGGAGGTCTAATGTGACCTCTTTAGTTGAATCGCATTCGTTCATTGTTGACTCGTTATCCCAAAGCATCCCTATCGATATAATATTCCTTGATATCAGTAAAGCATTTGATTCTGTTGATCATAGATTACTTCTAAATAGGATAGCATCTTTTGGTATCTCTTCTTCAATCGTTAAATGGTTAACTGATTATCTTGTTGGCCGCTCACAAACAGTTATGATCGATAATAGTCTATCTGACCCAATTCCCGTAATATCAGGTATACCTCAAGGATCATCTTTAGGCCCGTTGTTGTTCTTGTTGTACATCGACTCTGTTAAAGAAGCTATCCCCGATTCTATCAAATTTGCTTATTCGCCGATGATATAAAGATAATGGGACGCACTACCTCTTGTAATTATATCCAACTAGCTTTGAATCGTATAACCGATTGGTGCCTAGAGTGGAATTTGTCCCTATCCATATCTAAGTGTAATGTACTTCATCTCGGATCATCCAATTCTCACAGCGTCTATTACATGAACAGTCAACTTCTAGTAGTTGGTAGAGTTGCCAAAGATCTTGGTGTAATCATATGTGATCGTTTCTCTTATCGTAATCATGTTGAAGACAAATGTAAAAAAGGCTCTGCTCTTGTTAACATGATGTTAAAAGCCTTCAAATCACCATGTCCGCCTCTTTTAACTTCAGCTTTTAAAATTTATGTCAGACCTGTTCTTGAATACGCTAGTGAGTTATGGAATCCCTCATCCCCCGGCTTAGTAAAATCTATTGAAAAAGTTCAGCGGTCGTTTACGAGAAGAATCCTAGCAAGATCTGGCCATTCCAGACTTCCCTATTCACAAAGAATCTCCATGTTAGGCCTTGAAACTCTTGAATATCGTCGTGCTATATCTGACCTTTTATTTATTCATAAATGTGTCCACAAAAAATGTGAACTTGAAACTATGAACTTGTTTCAATTGTCTGCAGTACAGAGATTTTCTCGCCATTCTCATGAGCTCAGGCTAAAAACACCTCATAATATTAGCAAATGTTCTATTTCTACATGTGTTTCTCGCCAGCTATCAGTATGGAATTCATTACCTTTTGAGATCGTCAGTACACCTAATACTGCTAGTTTCAAAAAACAATTATTACCTCTGCCTACTGAAAAGATATTACCTGAACCTTTCGTTCATGACTAATATAATTGTCGATATTAAGTATATCACCCTCCCCCCCTTTTTTCATCTATACCGCAACCCCTAAACACCGCCACTTAGAAGAAAGTCCATGCATTTAACTTTGTTTTTGTTTGTGTTTTCATGATATCTCATGTGCTTGGAATAAAGAAATGAAATGAAAAGAAAGAACGTTAAGTGATCTCTTAACAAAAGCGCAACTCCTCCGTCATGAGAAGTACGATCGGCTCGGATTATTACGTAAGGAAGAGGACTAATTATTTCTGAATCAGCTATACGCGAACTAAGCCGAGTCTCAGTGGTTGCTGTTGTTTTCCCATAGGTCCTGTCGAAGGAAGTCGTCGTACGTCGTCGAGTCGTCGTTTCGAAGGGAGTCGTCGTTAAATCTTCGCGTATGTACGCGTGAAGGAAGGAAGGAAGGACGGAAGACAGCTTAGACGTCGTCTTTGAGCTCTAGAGCCTTAAAACGAAGATCATCTGAGCCTAGGAAAATCTTCACGATTCGGCGTCAATTCTCGATTTTCCCTAGGCGCATGAATTGAGCGGTAGAGATTTCGGGAAATCCGAGCTCTTGCGAGTGAACGCAAGAACTGCCGGTCCGCTGCCTTCGTTGCCGCCTCTGTTTCTTCTTCTGGAAGGCCGACGACGACCAAGTTTTCCGCTTTTTCCTTCAATATGACACGGTCATATGTTAAAGCTTTCCTAGCCACTTCATACGCTAGCATTTGGGGAGGTAGATTTTGAGAAAGAAGGGATTGACGGTTATGAGGATGGGCAGTTGCGATCGATTGAGTGGAAGACATGAACTGAAGTCTTCTCAATTCTCTCTAGGCTCCCCTCCAACTTGGTCATTCTTCCCATTAAATTAGTCATATCTGCACTCTTCTGCTAAGACTCACCTTGGAGGACCGGAATGCTCATCCCTTCTAATTTCTCCACAGTAGCCTCCAGTTTCTCCATTATTTCAACCAGACAGCTCACTTATTGGTTTTTCTTCAGACAATCGAAACACCCGGCAGTTTTCTTGACTTTGCGCTTTGAAGTGGGCATGTTAGCGGGATCTCGATTGGCTCAGAGGATCTGTTCAGGAAGCGAAGGAAATGAAACTGGGAAAGAGATTTTCAGTAGACAGCTGGGAGCGAAAGTGAATCGACCGCTTTCCACTCAGATTGAATGAGAGAATGATAATTAAAAAAACTATCGCTCATTAGAATGTGAGATTTAGAATGATGCGAATTGAGAAGAAGTGGACTACTTTGCCTACGAGACTTTCAAGTCTCGCTCGCTCTTCCCTATTTTAGAGCCCTACCTCCAATGAATATGCATTGTTTTCTCTATTCACTAGTTTATATGTATGTTGGTACGTTAATCATTAGCGATTTCGAGGGGTCTCAATACAGACCCTCATCCCAGGCCCATCCCCGTTAACCAACACACTGGAAAATGTCTATAGTGCTCGCCCGTTTTCATTCTTGAGGGAAAACATTAACTTGTTCTATCAGGTTAATGCTTTATCTCAAATTAGGGCATCTCAAATCAAATCACTTTTTTGTCCCAAAACGAATCTTAGCAAGAAGCAAGTTATAAAAAATTTTACAAAAGTAGTAACATGAGTGAAAGTTACAGACTCACCAGCAACAAAACGACTCCGTTTGCGATGAATGTCACATTCCAACCAGCCTCGTCTTCGTCGTTCTTGACCAGGATGACGACTATTGCAGGAGCTACGAAGAGCGCGAGGCACTTGCAGAATTGAATTGTGGAGATGACGAAATGTGCATGCTGCCTGCAAACTTTCACTGCCTTCAATTGTTTTGACCTAAGAAACATCCGACTTGATAAGATCCATCGAAAAAATTTTTATAAAAAATTAAACGCCAACTTACAAGCGCCCACAGGGGAGCACAGCGCCATTAAACTCAATGTAACAGACAGAGCTGAGTGGAGCTAGAGTGTATTATATCTAAGCTTCATCTACACAATCAGCCCATTTAAAAGTGAATTCAGTTAAATTATATCAAGCCACGCTTCTTTTAATAGTTCCGTGAATAAGAGGATTTAGAAAATAGAGGATCAAAAATAGGAATATGTAATCTTTTTGAAACCAGTTTTGACTCTTCGTGTTGGGAATAACTGTATTAAGTTATCCGATTTGTCCCTCAGACTGTTCTATCTAAACCAATATGTTTAAGAAGTGTAGGCAGTAGTGCAGCAACTCTTACTAATCTTACTATCTTTTTACTTTCTTGCTGAAGGGACAATTAGTGACATAGGAAGCAATAATTGACTCTAAAAAGTTATTTGTTCGTCTCGTATCCCGGAGTCACGTATCCTAACGCAAAAAAAATTTCCTGGCACTTCAATAGACGGTCGCATCCTACAAAGAATAGCTTTTTTGATAAATATAACAGCGTGGAAAAAGCCGGCTGACAAAGTTCAAGAGGTTGTCTTATGCAAATCAAGTCCTACATTTTGGTGAAACATCCGCAAAGAAGATTGTTACGGTTATTGTTAAGAATGCCTTTTTTTCCGATAGAAAAGAGCCCCCCTCCCCCTACATCTCGTCACTGACCTCGCCACGAATGCTGCGCATTTATAGAAACTACCGCAGTTAGCGGAGCTGGTGATGCTGACGAGGCAGAAAAGGACAACCGCCACCTCAGGTACTGGAGCGAAGCCGATCAACGCGAAGCACAACCCTTTAATTTTTTCACATTATCCGGTAAAGCGCTCGCACTCACGGATATGGAAGATGGCTGGGTTTGATCGCGACCATGGGATCAGCTTTTGTTCCTGTGATAGTTCTCTCAATTGTCATCTTAACCAAGCGTCGCCTTAATACTGTGTTAATGAGAATTTGTAGATTTTCACATTAAAGCACATCTTTTTGACACCATTAAGATGTTTGTTCTTCTATTCGATGAATTTCTGATTTTATGTGATGCACATATTTTCAAGTACCCCGTGCGAGCAAATTGAGTGTCCACGAAGAAAAAAAAAATAAATAAAAAACCACGAAGAACTTTTTTGGCTCCGATTCCACAAAAAGCTGCAGTGTTGTGATAACACATAAGTTGGATATTGTTTTCAAAAAATAATTAGATGAATAAAACAGTTAAAACGTTCAAAACTAGCTATTCATGACGAGCAATGGTTGAAGAATTTACGAGACTCAGTTATTTTTTTGATTTAAAAAACACGAGAGCATCTGAATTTCAAGAAAAATCAAAGCATCTGAGTTGAAAGTTTTTTTTTTTGTTAAAAGTTAAAGTTTAAAAAAACATACCACAGAGAAAAAACGCGATGGTGTTGAAAAGTAACATTTTCTTCCTTTCTGACAAGCAGCTGCAAATGAATAAGTTATTCGGGAACCTAGAATGGACTGTGAATCGTAAAACTTTTTTTTATTGTTACATTTTATTATTGAATCGTTGAAAAAACTTTATTTTTGTTATTATTACTGTTTTTTTTTATTTAAAAAATAGGAGAGTATCTGAATTTCAAGAAAAATCAAAAAGCATCTGAGTTGAAAGTTCAAAAAGCATCGTTTGATGTATGAATGAATCATATTTGCCAACAATCTATCCGTGTATTGCACCACTCATCTTCAAGAGACTCATTTTCTGTCTGTTACGAAATAGCATTATTCTCAAGTTGAATTCCATGGAAAAATGAACATTTCTACTTGCATTACTCAAAAAACCAGTTACTATTCTTTAAAAAGAACCGACTGAATGCATTATGCTCTTTTTTCAGGTTCTTGAAGCAGAAATCAAGTCCTACTCTAAACAACTGCCGCTCAAAAGAGATTTCATACATTTCTAATCAAAAAAGTTTTGTAATGTTTCAAAGATGTGACGATGCATGTATGTATAACATATATAAATATTGAAAAAACATAGCTGCAAAAATGAGGAAACTTTTATCTTTTCTTCGGAATTCGAGAAATTGGCGGAAAATAAACAGAAAAGGCTAGGTAGAAAAAACTGAAAGAGGTAGAAAGAAACTGAAAGAATGATCACGTACAACGTACAAATGAACTGACGCCCTGTTAAGACAAGATGAGATCACGTGTAGTTGTTAGGATCTCGCCCTCTGGGTAAGACAGGGACGACTGGGTTCAAACTAGCCCGCGGAAATTTTTTTGCACGTATAATAGTACGGTAGCTCACGTATAACACTTGATTTATAGCTCAATTATTCAACTACTCCTTCAAAAAAAACCGATTGAGGGTTTTCTGAAAGTAGTAATTTTAGAAATTTTCACCCGCCACGGTCACTGGTGACGCAGAATGTCAGCTTGAAAGGCATTTGCGCGAAAGCAGCCAATGACGCCAGAAGTCCCGTGGTCCTCACGTCATATTTTAGCACCTGAGAAAAGAGAGAGAGGTGAAGAAAAGAAGAAAAAGAAAGGACGAATGAGACGAAGGAAGAGAAGGAGAGAGGTACAAAGAGATACTGAGAGAGAGTGAGAGAGAAAGAACGGGTGAATGAGGAAAACGGAGAGAGAGAGTGGCAGAAATAAGGAGAGAGAAAGTGAGTTCAAAAGTGAGATTAAGAAAGAGATATTGAGAGAAAGAGAGAATAGGGTGGAAGGCAATAAAGAGAATGTGGTTTAACTGGACGAAATGTGAATCTAATTTTTAAAGATCATACGTTTATTTGAGCTATTGTTGAAATTTCAACTCAATTAAAAAAGTTTTAAACAATTTTATGCTTTTTTCTGATAAAACGGGAGAAAATTAAAATATAAAGGCATAAATATATATTTAATGCAGATTTTTAAATACTACATCTATCAAGTTTTTCAAAAGGTCAGTATCATTTCAAGCTTATTATAGCAATAGAGAACTGATAATTGAGGTAGTCTCAAATTTATAATTGAAACCTTAATAGGATGGAAAAGCAGAACAATTTCATAGGCAACCTTCTACAGTTCAAAATTAGAACCAAAAACTAATCTTTTTACTACGAATTCACTCGCATCATGTCAAATACTGTTCAGATAGCTTCTATACATATAAAAAAACAGCAAACTAGTGAGGTAGGCCAAAGTTAAGATTAAAACTCATCAATAGTTATGAAAGAACAAAAATGAAAATTTAATGAAAGAACAAAAATGAAAAACATATAAGATTAAAACTCATCAATAGTTATGAAAGAACAAAAATGAAAATTTAAACTAGTAAAAAAAATTTTAGAGTAAGAGCTAACCTTGTTGAAGTAAGTTGGAGCGTAAGTCATAAGTAAAGCAGTTGATGTCAGCTCACAGAAAGCGCAGGCCCACACGGCAAGGATTGTTGGGTTGCGTATTATCGCCTAAAAATTTAATCATTCATTTATACTTCAACATAAAAACCACTTATTCTTTCAATTATACATCATCAAAAAACCCTATTAATAACTATGTTAGTTGTTGTTTTTCCAAATCATTTTAACAACCATTTATATTCTGTCGCATATACTCGTGTTTTAAAGAATTGAAAAAAAAGATGATGGTAAGAGCGAGCGAATTTTGTAATGTAGAGAAAGTCTGCTTGTAAAGTGGGAGTCCGTCCGGGTTAGGTATCTTGCTCTTCGAATGAAATACCTCGGAGCTGCCTTTCCGATTCAACAACGTGTTCTCGCAGATCATATGTATGACGCGGAACGCGATAGAGCGGGCCATGAGTA
>OZ057404.1:4395428-4502699 GCA_964056735.1 Allodiplogaster pararmata
ATAATCTCTGGATGCGGAGGTCCAACTGATAGGATATCTTGGCTTCTTTCTAAAATTCTCAACCCTGTGTTCGACTGCATACCCACTCATCTCATCAATACCAGTCACCTCCTTGGAGATTTACAGAATATCACTGCTGGTAACGTAATTTATGAGAGCTTTGATGTGGAATCTCTTTACACTAATGTGTCTAACAATGATGCTGTTGATGCGGTTGTTGATATTATAGAATCTAACAGTGAATCATTCAACCTTTTGGGATTCAGTGTTGAGGATGTCAAGTCATTACTAATTTCTTGTTTGTCATGTAACATATTTGCATTCGCCGGGATCTTCTACTCACAAACGCCGAGGGCCTAGCCATGGGCAACCGACTCGCCCCACTACTAGCAGTTTCCTACATGCACCTCCTAGAGCGCGCAGCTCCTCGTCGTGATATTGTGCTTCTGAAGCGGTACATCGATGACTACATCGTGATAAGCAGGGGATCAAACAGCAATCGATACCCTCTTCGATTATCTCAACGCTCAGGGCCACCCAGATTCATCTCCACCAGGAGAAGCTGCTGTTAACAACTGTCTACCATTTCTAAATGTAACACTAACTTCATCAGGAGAATGTGTACTTACCAAATGGTACAGGAAGGCTGCTAACAAAAACATTCTCTTACATAACACATCTAACCATCCTCCTTCACGTCAAACGTGCAATACGTGAAAACACTATCCTAACAGCCTCAAAGGTTAGCTCTGCTGAGTTTCGTTCTGCATCCTATAGCCAAAGCTAAAAGCATTCTTAACCAAAATGGGTACAATTGTTCCAAGAAGCCTCACAGCCGAAGGACAATCCTACCCCACAGAACGAAACAGCAGAGCTATCTTTTCTATACCATTCATCTCTGATGCCTTTACTAGAGATATTCGCTGTGCTGTTCGTGATGTAGGGTTAGACGATGTTGATGTTTTAGAGAGGTCGCCGGCCTCCCTTCAGACCTTGGTTATGTAGAAATCGCAATAATGACCGGTCTTTGCTACAATACAGAAACATGCATTTTCTGCCCTTCTGCTAGATCCGGTGTCTGTTGTACAGTAGGTGCAATATATAAGACATCATGCACTTGTGGAATGTTTTATATCGGACACACAGGCCGTTCCAGTTCATATCAGGGCCACGGAACATATACGTGCTACTAAGAACCCAAAAGCCCCTTCCTACGCAACTAATGCCTTTTCTCAGCACGTTCTTGTTTCTCACCCTAATGAAACAGTTGTACTCACCGGTTCTATCCTGCATGTTGAAACTAATATTGTTCGCCGTAGAATTATTGAGGCTTTGCTGATTGATACTCACAAACCTGACCTTAACAACAAGAGCGAAATGGCAGAAGAGCTCTCTCATCTCTCCCTCCTGCCCCTTCCTTAGGATCATCTCGCTTGTTTTGATCTATATTTTTTTTCTGTTTTCTGTTTGTTTTTTCTCGTATTATTTCTTCGGTGGTTCATCAATTGTGTTCTATATCACAGCCACCTTCTTCTGGCTGTATCACCATTATTTGGTTCGTTATTTTGATTTGTATTTATTTTTCTTATCCTTTTTGATACATATTTCTGCTCTGCTCACCATTGTGTTTAGGTGATTCATTTCGCTGACGATGCTTTTATAAAGCGAAACGTTCGAAATCCTATTCTTCTCAACAACGCATCAACAAGGCAAGAAACAGATCAAAGTGTATATTCTTGAAAAAATTTTTTTTGTATTGTAAAGTTAGTAAAAATATTATTATTACGTTAAAAACTATTTTTACATCAAAAAACTACGAGTTAAGTTTGTGTAGTTTGTAATTACGAGTTAAGTTTGTAATTCAAAAACTTATCATCCCTATATAACCCTTCGCGAGCGACGTTAAACCTTCGAAAGCAAGAGAAATGACAGATAGAAAAACGAAAATATGCATTCTAAGATAAAGCGACGATTTTTTTCCTGTTAAATTCTTGGATTACGTCCCAACAGTTAAGGGTATTATAAAAGTAATACCTTAGTCCATTTTTTTTCTCAAGGTAATTCGTTGTGAGACACTGGAGCGTTCAAAAAAAAATCCCGAGCAGAAAATCACTTAGCAAAGTGAAAAGTTGAATCTTAGAATTACAGACACTTTGTAACCGCGTCACTTTGTATACGACACTTTGTACCCGACACTTTGTACCCCGTCACTTTGTACCGCGACACTTTGTACCGCGTACGGCCTCGTTAGCTAAGCCGTACGGCCTCGTAGCTAAGCCGTACGGCCTCGTTAGCTAAGCCGTACGGCCTCGTTAGCTAAGCCGTACGGCCTCGTTAGCTAAGCCGTACGGCCTCGTTATCGTAAACTTTCACTAAGCCTAAGCGTTTTTAATGTAGAAAATATGTTTTAATGTAAAAATAAAACGCGCGGCCTCACTCAAGTCGCGGTACAAAGTGTCGCGGTACAAAGTGACGGGGTACAAAGTGTCGTATACAAAGTGACGCGGTACAAAGTGTCGTGATACGGAATCTTAACGCTCCATAAGTAGACGTTTCTATTAATAAGGTGGAAGTTTCACGAAATTAGTTACGAGTTTTTTTTCGAATTAGATACGCATGTTTCTAAAATGTTTCCTCGTTTTAAATCATTTTATCATCATTTCACATAATCATATTTATTTTATCATCATCACATAAATCACTCGGTAATCCGGATGCACTTTTTAGGTGTACTGAGAATTAGAAGAGAGGAGCCACATCATAACGAGAACTTATGTAACTCCATTCATTCCGAATATTGTCGTTCTGGCAACTCAGAAAGCATCGCAGCCCCAATCAAGTAAACATTGTTTCCCATTCATCAAATTTTCAGATGTAGTGATTGTATTTAGGACGCTTTATTATTATTTATTTTATTGACTTCAATTGGTGAAGAAATCAACATTCATATCGTGGCAAGGAGCATATTATCAATATGCGACACACTTGACTGTCATCAGAGCAGAACAGCAAGATTATTATTCAATTACTATTCAGGCAAAATTTTGGTCCACAGAGCGGAATCGAACCCGTGCCGTCTCCCTCTTACCGTAAGTGTACAATTTATCACTAAAATACCAAGTGCTCATTTCTAATCCGTGTGATAGTACTACATGAACTTGAGAATGATTTAAGCGAAGGAATTTGTATAGCATGGAACTACATTGATTGACAGCCTAAGTCATCCATAAACACGATATATACCTTTGCAGTAAAATGTTATTTGCATATGAATGAAGAAAAAATAATAAAAATTGCATGTAATTACATTTGTATTCATTAATACATTTGCACCCAAGGCCCTGAGAAAGCGTTAATATGCCCTAATTGAACACATTTAACAATGCAGACCTGATCAAAAAAGTGAAAAAGAAACCTCATTTGTACAGATATGTATTGTCATGACATTTTAAACTTATTTGCCACTATTGTAAACTCTATATGATACTCAAACTCAGATACTTGACAATCAGGATCATTCATACATTTGTAAATCAGGATCATTTCATACCTTTAAAAACAGTGATCGTATATCCTCTTGCTCTACTTTCTACTCTATTTCTACCACTGTTGAAAGTTTTGAAAAACAACCGTTATTAGAGCGATGAAGTCCAAAATAATGACTAGCTCTTCCTTCTCCACTCTTTACCTTCAGCTCACTTCTCGTTATTCCAGACTCCCCCGCTCGAAGAGCTGTTGTTCTTTTTTCAAATTGACAACAGTTACACTGAAACATTGGTGAACTATGATTTTACTACACAAGATTGAGGAATCCGGTCTTGTACAGAGTGATAGGGTTGTCTAACAGAGTGATAGGGTTGTCTAATAGAGTGATAGGGTTGTCTAAATAGAGTGATAGGGTTGTCTAATAGAGTGATAGGGTTGTCCTAACAGAGCGATAGGGTTGTCTAACAGAGTATAGGCTTGTCTAACAGTGATAGGGTGATAGGGTTGTCTAACAGAGTGATAGGGGTTGTCTAATAGAGTGATAGGGTTGTCTAACAGAGCGATAGGGTTGTCTAACAGAGTGATAGGCTTGTCCTAACAGTGATAGGGTTGTCCTAACAGAGTGATAGGGTTGTCTAACAGAGTGATAGGGTTGTCTAATAGAGTGATAGGGTTGTCTAACTCGCCTTCGATGGTGCTACAGCCCGACAATTTCACACCATCGCAAGGGACCGGTTCATCCTCACCGGTATCGAGCGCGTCCTCAGGTGGCGGATAGAGGGATGTCTCTTTGCACAAGTGCATTGGAGATAGCGGGCTTGCCCGTCGCGGACCAAAATTGGATAGTATAGTTCGTCAAAGGAGGGCGATGCCGGACTGGCCTGGGCATGCCACCGGATAAAACATCAGCCGATACTCCCCTATACTCTGTAATGGCGTGTCGAGGCGCCAGTAAAATAGCCTCTTGCCCTTCTCCGGTTAACGAATGGGTCTCGCGAAGAGGATCGCCGACTGCGGTGCGAGTGTAGACGGAGAAAATTTTTCCGGACTCAAAAGGATCCTCACCAAACTATCCCAAAGGATTCCCCTCGACAGGACCTATGGGCAAAAACAACAACAACATAGGGTTGTCTAACAGAGTGATGAGGTTGTCTAACAGAGTGATAGGCTTGTCTAACAGTGATAGGGTTGTCAACACAGTGATAGGGTTGTCTAACAGAGTGATAGGGTTGTCTAACAGAGTGATATGGTTGTCTAATAGAGTGATAGGGTTTGCCCATAGGTCCTGTCGAGGGGAGTCCTTTTGGGATAGGTTGGTGTTGAGGATCCTTTTGAGTCCGGAGAGATTTTCTCCGTCTACACTCGCACCGCAGTCGGCGATCCTCTTGGCGAGACCCATTCGTTAACCAGAGAAGGGCAAGAGGCTATTTTACTGGCGCCTCGACACGCCATTACAGAGTATAAGGGAGTATCGGCTGATGTTTTGTCCGGTGGCATGCCCAGGCCGGTCCGGCATCGCCCTCCTTTGACGAGCTATACTACCCAGTTTTGGTCCGCGGCGGGATTTCTCCCGCTACCTCCCAGCACGAATTCTTCGTAGGGAGGCGTCCCTCTATCCGCCACCTGAGGTCGCGCTCGATTCTGGACTGGATGATCCGGCTCCATCCGTGACAGGCTCTTAAGGCTGTAGAGTCACGAATGGCCACTGTTGCCAGTGTGTTTCGAGAGAGTGATAGGGTTGTTTAATAGAGTGATAGGGTTGTCTAACAGAGCGATAGGGTTGTCTAACAGAGTGATAGGGTTGTCTAACAGAGTGATAGGGTTGTCTAACAGAGTGATAGGGTTGTCTAATAGAGTGATAGGGTTGTCTAATAGAGTGATAGGGTTGTCTAACAGAGTGATGAGATTGTCTAACAGAGTGATAGGCTTGTCTAACAGTGATAGGGTTGTCTCTAACAGAGTGATAGGGTTGTCTAACAGAGTAATAGGGTTGTCTAACAGAGTGATAGGGTTGTCTAACACAGTGATAGGGTTGTCTAACAGAGTGATAGGGTTGTCTAACACAGTGATAGGGTTGTCTAAAGGAGTGATAGGGTTGTCTAACACTCTTATTGGCTGATAGGTTGAAGCGCCAAGCGGCCCGAAGAAACTTCTAAGCGAGGTACCGCAATAGCTTGAACGTCTTTCATCAAAATTCACGATCCTGCGTTCGCAATTAAGTTCCAATGTTTTCTAGCAGACGTCGACCTCAAATTCCTCCATGCACAGCAACTGAAGAACAGACAAACGTTACCCTAAAACCGTTTTGCTTTTATGTGTGAACCTATAAATTGAACCGAAAACTGCGATTCTTACAAAGAAAACCCGCTTGGGTAGGAGAATGGGGAAAAATTATTGGTCCACCATTTAAAAAGAAGTGTCACCAAATAAAATAGTAACGTACACCAAATAAAATGGTACCATCCACCAAATAAAATGCTTACCTCCACCAAATAAAATGCTTACTTCCACCAAATAAAATGCTTACCTCCACCAAATTTTGTGATCACGTTCACCAAATTTTTTTCTTGTGAACTTCACCACGGCATTTTTTTCTCACCTGACACTAACCTGTATGGTTTTTTTCCACCAAATTTGAAGTCCATCAAATTTTTTCGTGAAATTCACCACGGCGTTTTTTTCTCACCTTTTTTTTCTCATATATATATATATATATATGTTATGGGTTGAATTGATCAGCGCTTAGAATTAATCAGATCAATTCTAGAGATAGAGAGAGAGAGGGGGGGGGGAGAGAGAGAGGGGGAGAGAGAGAGGGGAAGAGAGAGAGATTATGAAGTTTTGATCAGCGATTTGAATTGATCAGATAAATTCAGATTCGGAAAGCGCGTGGTTGAAATAGTCTTAAAACTAAAATTCAGCCGAGCTCGTCGTACCCAGGAAGCTCTCATCCTAGACCTAAAAGTCATGTGAGCGCTCATAAAAATGACCTGTCAATTCTAAGCGCTGATCACTTCTAGCCATAACATTTACATACATATATAGATAGAGAGATAGCAATAGAGATATATATAGAGAGATAGAGAATCAAGGCCCCTCTCCAGAAAAAAATTATTCGTAGGTCTTGTTGACGAGTCTCACCTGATCATCCATCAGAAAATTGGGAGGTGCTAATGAATTTGCTGTTAC
The DNA here is from genome assembly GCA_964056735.1 of Allodiplogaster pararmata. NCBI lineage: Eukaryota > Metazoa > Nematoda > Chromadorea > Rhabditida > Diplogasteridae > Allodiplogaster > Allodiplogaster pararmata. The sequence continues at coordinate 4,402,104 of OZ057404.1, forward strand.
GTAAGACACGCTTTTAGAGTCGGATAGGTCCGAAAGCGGTCCTTGATGAGATTTTCTTGCTTGCGACGAGGCCAGTTTCCAGATTTTTCTTAACCAACATCATGGAACAAAAATATTTACAATTAATTTATGCGTGTAATAGCTACTAACTTGTTATCTCAAATAAAATTACTGAGAACTCGTGGATTGACCTTGCACCATTCTTTTTGTTTATTCTTCTCATCAGCTGAAAATGCTTCCAGCAAGCATTTGTCCTCCCAAATGTAAATAAGAGTATTCCCTACTCCTCGTTGATCTCAAGCAACGGATTTTTATACCGAGCAGAGGAGCGGATTGTTCGCAGAGACTTGTGCGAAAATCGTGTGGTGTGACGGGAACCGAACCCGTGACCTTTCGCGTTCCGGGCGAATGCTCTTACCCACTGAGCTAGACACGCACACAATATAATGCACATTTCAAGGCCCATACAACACAAAGCCGTCTAAAACGAGCTTATTCGACTACCTCACCAATTTTTTCATACCTATGATTGACTAATGAAATCTATCGCACGGACAAAAATCTGGCACTCGGCTGGGACCGAACCTCCGCTGCCTAACCGGGGCTTGTATGATTGACTAAGTTCTATAGTCTTGGTTTCTAACTCAACAAAATGCTGTTTCCGATTCCAGGACTAACCATTACAGTTGGTTTAAAAGACTGTATTTCATTCCTTTCAATACATGTAAATGAGAAAGGCCTCAATTCACAATGAGTTTCCCATACACTCTACATTTCCATGGATAATCTAGAAATTACCGCTGATTGGTGACGACAGTGAGCCAGACTCTCAAGTGAGTCATCAGATCGTGGTCTTCCACTAGCCGCAGTCGGGAACAACTGTCCAAGAAACCTGAGTCAATTGATAAGCCGACTTAATCATCTTAACCATTGGTATATACCTTAATCTTCTTCTTAGCGTTGTTCCGCACCGGCCAAAGTCATCGTAGGGTCCGCTATTCACACCTGACCTATTGAAATACCAAGACTTTGTTTTGTTCACGCGAGGAATTAGGTGGAAAAACGAGCTATTCACGCGAGAAATTAGGTGGGGAAACGAGCTACTCACGCGGGAAATTAGGTGGAAATACAATACATATCTTCCAGGTAAGGCCATGCTGCTTCCAACAAAACACGTTTGAACATTTCTCAACAGAGAACCTCCGCTGAAAAAAAATTAGCTATGAGAAATGGAATTCAGCATTTAAATGTTTACCGTTGAAACGAAAAAGATACCCTTGGGAGTTTGAAAGGAAACTTGGGAAAGAAACCCGGGACTTATTTGGTGGGACTTGAATATATGGGAACATGACATTGAGAAGTTTAGAGAAGACAGTGAAAGACCACGTTGGGCTAAAAGGTAGCGTAAAAATCATAGCTACCACTCGTCAAAAAATTCAAAAGCGACCGCATATCACAGCTGGAGGCTTAGAATAATGAGTTTTGCCCATTCTCTTTCTTTCTTCTTCTTCTTTATTTCACCTTTCCATCGCTTCTCATTATTCGAAGCTCTTCTCCCGAAGAATTGGTCGTTTAAAAAATGTTTTTTGACAGATACATGCAGTTCTAACCCGCACTGCGGGTGAAAAAATATTTGAGCGATTCTCTCCAAAAGAGGCCAGTGATACGAATTATCTGTTCTGTTCGTATGCGTTTTCTATTTTAAATCTAGAACTTTTCATTACCATACGATAGCTTGTAAGGCCACCGATTACAAGGAATAACAAAATAGAAATGGGGAAGAATTAAAAATAATACAAATAATTTTCGTCGGGTTCCACGACAGAAAGTTTGGTAGAGATACGATATTGAAGAGTTGGATCTCTTCTAGAGCTTTGCCGAATGCACCGATTCTTTAAATCTCACTTAAATTCATCAGTAACTGTATTCCTTCAAGCAATTACACTAGAGAAGAAAGAATGTGGATAACCACATTGTTGAGAATTCATCAGAGTAAATTTGGAATTTGGACGTTTGTTACTTACACTTGGTATCTCTCCTAGGTCTGCCGTCCAGTCATGATAGCTTTTTTATGATCTACGGTTTTCTACGACGGAATGGTTTTACTTTCCATTCATGAATTTCTTGTGATGCTTAGATTGTATTCTATGATAGCTTGGTTTCCCTCACTCCGTTTATTTGACATGTGTTCTGTGACAAGTTCAAGTTTACTATACACCATGTGTTGTCACATTTTGAATAATGTATGAATAAATAAATAAATAAATAATGGTAAGCAAAATATTGGATACAGGTGACCTACTGAAATTATGAGCGCCCGGGGAACTTGAAAATGAACTCACTCCTGGCAATCTTCAGATTCAGAAGGGGATTCCTCATAAGCTTATCTGCCAGTTCTCCGACTGCTTTCATTTCTCGCGTGGACAAGGAGATCCTAGATGCTCTGACGTAGTGACCCGCGTGATGCAGACAGCCTTCCACCGAGACTCTTTCTGTGTCTTTTGGTGCGAGTACCTGAATCACACGCTTCATGGACTACAAACTACAATATCTCACAAAATATCATCTTAATCACATCCTACGTTAATAGTACCTGAACTCCACCGTTACTCAGACTACAAACTACAAAAACACATTAAAAACTACAGATCTTGATGATGTTCCTCGTAATCAAGATGAAGCACCATGGTCCCTAACGAACAATCCAATTGGATAAATAGAGAACCGGCATGGTTTATAATGTAATCTCAAAGTGTTCCGCATCCGCTCATTTGTCATTTGAAATTGTCAAAAAAACAAAGAAAAACTTTCAGGTCCCCACTTAAACAGGAATAAGCGGTCTTTTCCGTACTTTTCTGCGAGGGCAAATGATCAAGCTTCTGCTAACAACAGTTTAATATCGGGCGGTAATGAATATAATATGCGTTAGTGGGTGAGTGTTGGTGTTGTGTGGGTGGGAACGACCTCAATTGACGAGAAATTTTTTTTTCGTATTTGACACCATCATTTCCCAGTTTGAAAGCCTAAATTTATGAAAGAAATCCATCGCACAGGCAAAAATGGCATTCGGCCGGAACCGAACCTCCGTTGCCTTACTGAGGCCTACCTTTATGTAAGCGATGCAGGTCTTTCCACAACTGGATTCGCCCTCCGACCAATTTCGCGGTGATTGCTGTTCATTCTCTGCGCTTCTGCATACAAACTTCATCTTTTCATCGTTTTCTTTTTCTCTTTGAAATCCTACTTTTTTGATGAGAAATTTTTTATCGTCTTTTGCTACATTTTGATCAGCTCATTGATGTGTGGTGAAACTTGGAACAAAAACCCATATTTGGAACCGAAAAAACCCCCATATTTGGAACAGACTTGGACAAAAACCCATCATCTGTGTCATTCTCTCCAAATGTGTCAACCCTTTTTCAAAGACGCACTCATCATAAGTTACGAGTTCGTTGATTACAAAATTAATAATGACCTTGCTCGCGCTTTTCCCGCCTCGTATACGGTACCCTACCAACTTTTTGTACTTTCTACTAGACGACCAAGTTTTTGGGCCTCTCTCCTTCAATCAATCGGTGATAGTAGGGATGCAAGCCGATAATGATGAAGAAAAAATGCAGGCCACGCCAATAAAGGTGTCAGTTATAAGTGTTTTCACCTTTTATTTCCGGCTTGGTATACATCCCCTGACCTAAAAATCTCTTCTTAGCGTTCTTCCGCACCGACTGGGGTCTGAGTGGGTCCACTACCTCTTAAGCCTGATCCGATAAACAAGTGAATACTAACCTGTCGCATAAATAGTACACACTTCTGTCCGACCTTCCCATCCACTCCGATCTCTCTGCTAGCCCAGACTGCTTCAATGTCAAATCGTGCGTGCGCTGCAGGTCAGACAGCCAAGTCTGTGCACAAAAATCATCGACTGGTCCGCGAAGCTCACCATCAACTTCCCGGAATCCAAAACCCCACTTTTCTACCAAATCAAAGGTAGGGTTCATTCAAAAAGTGTACGCAGTCTTCTTTTTTGCTGCTGCCCGATTTTTGTTGAATTCGAATGTTTGAATTCAACAGAGCGGACATCTCTATAGTTATCTCTGACATGGAACTGTTTGGTCGACTCGAATTCCCGCCTGATGAGTGGAGCGTGGATTCCATGCTGACTCTCTACGTGCAGTAGCAGCAGAGCACGCTTCTCGAATGATTCATCGCACGCCGGGCAATCAATCTGTAATTTTGCTTTTTCACCTTTCATTTGTTCCTTTCATGATACATCATTCTACTTTGAGCTTGGCCACACTCTTAGCAATACAACGGATTAAGGAGGAAGACAAAACAGTTGAGAGTAAACAATATGTATTAACTCACCAAGTTTACCAAGATATTGATTGAGTAGTATTTTAAAACTGAATGGAACTCTGAACTTGGAACATGGCACCAGTATCACAGTCTTGTCGTCTAAAAAAAATCAGCCAGAAAAGCTCCTATATCCATGCGCCCTTAAAAAAACTTGCCCATATAAAAAGCACCTATATCCCTGTGCCCCAAAAAACAATTCAGAAAAACTCCTTTATCCATGCGCCCCTAAAAAACTTGCCCATATAAAAAGCACCTATATCCCTGGGCCCCAAAAAAACCAGTCAGAAAAGCTCCTATATCCATGCGCCCCTAAAAAATTGTTCACGACATACATGAACAGTCTATGCCGTCCATGAGCTTCTCAAACTCCCAAGTGTCAAGTTTCGAAGATCAGAGAACGCACCAGGCTGTTTCTTACGACCTGCCGAAGAAGCATGTAGATCAACAATACTAATTATCTACGAACATAGAGCTTGTATCGATTGCCTTTCTTGGATAGCGCATAGTTTCCACCTGCATTGCGGGTAAGATGAAACACTCTGGAACGTACCACGTTTGTCCGCTTGAGGCCATGGTTCTTCCGGTGATTCTCTAGCTCCAGCACTGTTCCTCTGAACTTGCAGCCTGGCACGGGGCAAGAACGCAAGGCGAGAAGATTTGGCACCAGCACTTGAACACAAACTAATCCGTACCAACTGCATGGTGCATTAGTCTCCAGCACTGTTGAGAATTCGGAAAAACTCCCGTTCTTTGAGCGATAGAATGAGTCTTTCTTAATGAGAAGCTCTTCTTTCTCTGTCATTCACTCATTCTTCAATATACTCCACTCGAAGAACGGTCGTTTTGTCATGGTAAGCATACTAAAAATCAATTTTAAGATCAAACATAACCATGGAAAATCCCTCTTCTCTTATGATTTAAAAAATTCTGCCTCCAGTGGTTTCGCTCTGAATCTTTATCTCGATTTCTGAGGACCTCGGTTTTTTTTATCTCCTTGAAATTGGAAATTTTTTTCTCGATTATGATTACCGTAGAAATACATATAAACATATGTTATATTCTAAGTCCCAACTCTATACTCGGAATACATATCTTTCACAAATTTGAAGAGTGAACTTATCATTTTGGTGGATACTCCAGTCGCTTTCGGAGGTACTTTAAGTACTACACGAGGGGGTGCAGCACTCGATTCTGTCTCCTTTAAAACTGATTTTTTCTTATTTTTTGATCCTCATAGCTATTATAGGTCTTTACGGATGACGTTGAAGTATTCGCCTCGGATGGGAACGAATGAAAAAATTTTCAAAACTTGAAAAAATACCTTGAATTCTCATTTAAGAATAACTTCAAGGGTTTTTTTTGGGTTCCAGGACTTTTCGCATTCTGAAAATTCGCACCGCGACAACTCGCACCCGGATTTCGCAAATTTTTTTTATCAAAAGCTTTAATTATGTAGCTGGTCGTTGTATACGGTCCATAGTTCAACTTGTAAAAGTTCTTCCGGTCACCCGCAATCCCCCGGAAAAAAGTTTAAATGGTGAAGAAAATTTAACAGAAGCTGAAAAAACTAAATGTTTGTAGTCTTCAGAATGTCAGAATCCGGCTCCAGTGAAATAAAGATCAAATGATTCCGAAAAACAGACCAAAAATTTAATGACTCTTCCCCTTAATGACTCTCTACCTCCCCTCACTCTCTCCGTTCGCCCGGTCACCCACCCGCAAAAGAGTTTTTCCAACACATCCTGGTTAGCTATGATACGGTCTCGTACTAAGCCGTACGGCCTTCTTAGCGTTAACCTAACTGAACCTAAGCACAAATTCCAATGAAAAAAACATAGAAATATTTCAACTATGAAATTTAGGGTGTGAGTTGTCATGGTGAGAAATGTCGTGATACCGTTTTTTAATAACCCGCACTGCAAGTGAAATACAAGCGCAAGTTATAAAAAAACAACATTGTTTGAGAAAAACTTTCTTTAGGACGATCTCTTTTTCATATCCCTTGCACTCGAGCTCTCACCAAAGAGTGAGGTTTCCTCATTATTAATTTGAATCTCACTAACCGACAAAGAAGCGGGAAGAACATTAAAATAATACTGTAGCGATAGCAGAATTAGGAGAGAGACCGAGCGCGAGCGGTGAAAAACAGACGATGTCATATAAACAGAGAGTTGTTGTTGTTGTTGTTGCCGGCAAGCATCCCGCATCGAAGACTTGGTTATGAACACTCTCTTTAATGAGAGAAGTTCTCGTGTTCTTCGGACAAGATGCGTCCGTATAAGGGTTTTGATGTCCTTTGCAGTCCTGAGACTGTCATGCTGCACCTTGTGAAGGCGGACACTCGATTCTGGACTGGATGATCCGGCTCCATCCGTGACAGGCTCTTAAGGCTGTAGAGTCACGAATGGCCACTGTTGCCAGTGTGTTTCGAGTAAACAGAGAGTTCGTATGTATCCCTTGCATTTTTTGGACATCGCCGATATTTTGCCCACCCGCAGTGCGGGTCTGAGAAACATATTGCTCATAAATTTTATGTTTAATCGAAAAGCTTCTAATACGGTTTGTAAGGAACCACCCGATTATTTAACTCAATCCATAGCTCACCAGGCATGCATTAAATGAGACCGGTCTAAGGCATGTTTGTACGCGCCGAGCGAGTGGAAAAGGAATGGGGAAAGGCAACAAGAGTGAAAAGAGAAGTAGAGAAAACATTAAATAGAACAGAAGAAGAGAATGTAGATCATTCTCGGCTCGAACATGTATGCGCCAACATAGCTGACCCGGTAACCATTTAACCCCTGTCACCAATACGTGCTGAAAAAATATTTCCGGGCGGGCGACCGAACAAGTTTTTTTCTTCTTCAATTTTATTCCATTTTATCCGACCGTTAATACTTTTTGTTGAACATGTAAAAAAATGCGGCAATTCTCATAGCTCACCAGCACTTGTCAAAAGATTCAAAAACGACCGCTCGGTCGAGCGAATGGCTTAGACAAATGAGAAGCAAGCGAGAGCAGATGGGAAGTGAAATAAGAGATTCATTACTCTAAGCAGGGGTTAAATAGTGACCGGATCAGTCCCGTCGGGGGATACATGTACACACACTATTGACAAAAACTCCCTCTCTTTTCTTACCCTTTTCCTTCATCCCCTCTTCTTTTTTCCTCCAAACTTTGAGCGGCGGATACATGTAAACCCAAATTGGGCGGCTCCATTTAGCCCCTGATTCTGAGCCCTCCGCCCGGATGACCGGTCATTATCACAATTTTTGACAAAGGCTTGTGAGCTATGGTAATTATGCACGCACAGTTCAAACTTAGCCTTTGAAGGGCATTTTGTAAGCAACACACAGAAGCGAAGAGAATTAGCCGTTTTTTTAATGAATTGAGTTAAGTGAACTGAATTTCTTTCTCCGAGAATAGGTGGGCGACCGGGAGAAATTTTGCAGGTTTGGTGAGCTATGAACTCAATCAAACTTCCAAGTCGTACAATGCTTTTCGAAAAACTTACGAGTCTACGATGGACGTTCGGACACTCCCTTCCGAACTTCTTTAAACTCTCGATTCCTCGGAAATCAAATGGTTCTTGACCGGGACCGGGCTCAGAGATACTGTACTTCTTCTTCGGTATCACCGGCATTTTCGACTGAAATTCATTCAACTAATTTTAATAGAGTTTCGAATGTGAAACCATAGGTTAACTATGGACCTGTGGAGAGACCCAGAGATCGTGGCCTCATGCCTCGGTCTCTGATCTAGCAATTTATACTGAAACTACTCGTTGCAACTGCGGGCAACAACATAGGTTAACTATTATACTAACTGGGAAAACTCATTCATTGTTTTTATTTGCGAAAACATAATTAAACTTCTCCCCTTAATTGAAATTACTTCTCCCCTTAAATAAAATAGTGCCTAATTCTCGTATATGGCTATGAAACATTGTATCCTCAAAGATTATTATCACAATTTTCCACTCTTTGCATTAGTATAAATTGAACTCACATCCGTGACAATCATCCACTTTGTATTGTTACCCTGACATGCAAAAATGGAATAAGAAATGAATGAATGAAACATAACGATTCATCCTTTATTTAGATCAGAAGGAATTCGTTGAAATAAGATTGGGCATAGTTACATCTGTTTCTTTATCGGACGCACTCCAGAAAGCCCTGTCTCTACAAGTCACCAGAACTTTTGAAAAGTTTTGAGAAGCGAACGTTATTTGAACGATAAATTCCAAAATAACGACTACCTATACCTTGTCCGTTTCTCACATTTAGCTCACTTTTCATTATTCTAGACTTACCTGCTCAAACAGGGGTTAAAAGGTTACCGGACCAGCTATGTTGACACATACATGTTACCGTACCAGCTATGTTGGCGCATACATGTTACCGGACCAGCTATGTTGGCGCATACATATTCGCGCGGAGAATGATCTACATTCTCTTCTCCTTCCGTTCTGTTTCACTTTTTCTCTACTTCTCTTTTCACTCTTTTTGCCTTTCCCCACTCCTTTTTCCACTCACTCGGCGCATACAAACATGCCTTAGACCGGTCTCATTTAACGCCTGTGCTCAAACATCGGTCTTTCTTATAAAAATTGTAAACAGTTACACTAGACCTTTGGCAAACTATGCCCGTCTCCAACCTGATTAAGGTATGGTGAATAGGGGCCAATCTGTCGCCTCACAATGCGCACGCCTTCGAGAGGGTGCTTGGGAGGCCGGCGAGCTATCAATGCTTCCAGCTTCCGAACTCGAAGAGGACGAAGTAAGGATGTTTCTTCTGACATCTAGGATTCACATAACAATTCCTCTTATAACAATAAAATGCATCGTCTTGTATAAGAATTAAAGGAAAAATTCGAGACATTGAATAAAAAACAATTATATAGAACATGCGCGTTGCTTCGATTACTTTTATTTTTCGCATAAATATATGCCATCCAGGGGTTAAATAGTGACCGGATCGGTCCCGTCGGCGGATACATGTACACACACTATTGACAAAAAAACTTTTTTTTTCTCTCTTTTCTTACCCTTTTCCTTCATCCCCTCTTCTTTTTTCCTCCAAACTTCGAGCGGCGGATACATGTAAACCCAATTTGGGCGGCTTCATTTAACCCCTGATGCCATCTCGCGGAAGACATCGACTTTTTCGTTCGTTCTTATATAATATGAGACTCTGGTTCATGAATTATATTATCTTCATTCTGTTTCGAATTATGTCATACATTTGTCTTTTTTCTTATATTATCTTTGTTCAGTATTTCTGTTCTATTCTGCAAGACACAGATTAAAAATGTGGCACCTTTTTGCGTTTAACCCCCACCCTACCAGAGGTTCAATGGGTCATACGTCTGACTTATTTACATTAAAAAATTCATGTTTTAACATTAAAAAATTATTGTTTTTACTTTAAAAAAAATTGTTTTTACATTAAAAAATTATTTTTACATTAAAAAAATAATTTTTACATAAAAAAATTAATTTTACAATAAAAAAAACGCTTAGGTTTAGAAAAAGTTTACGCTAACGAGGCCGTACGGCTTAGGCTAACGAGACCGTATCAAAAACCGCGACTCTCATCTGCGACTCTGACCCATCGAACCTCTGAGGCCGTATGCATGGAAAACAGATTATAATTATTCAAATCCAAGGATTACAAAATCCAAGAAAGTTTAAAAAATTTTTTGTCGGATTATCTCTAATACAAAAGTATTATAGCTTCCATGCATACCGGATTAGTGAAATGTATTTGGATAACTGCTAATCCAAGCTCATAATCCTTTTTTGGATTGCTCCATGCATACGGCCTATGGTGGGGTGGGGGGTGGTTAAAGACAGAAAGTGCCAAAAGTGTATCGTCTACAGGATGCATCATCCAATGCGTTCAACTCAGAACAAACTCTTCATTGATTTATAACAGAAGGATGAGAAAACCAACAAAATTGAATTTCTTAAGGAAAAAGGGCTCAGAATAACACTTTCAAGAAAAACTCAGCAGAATTGAAACACAGAAAATTCGAGTCATAATCCAATCTGAATTGGAGATAGATTTTCAAGGAACGCATTTGCTAACTTGTAGTCAGTGGAGAAAACCCCTTGAATCATTTGTCTGGTATGAAAAATAGGAAGTGTAATAAGGAAAAACGTGTCTTTGTTTCTTGTAAGTTGGAATTAGTAAGTTGAAGGAAGTAAAAAAAAGGGCAGACCAACCAACTCTTTGCAGAACAACTTATTCCAAACTTTTACCGCATTTGTTTACAATTTTTTATATCATTTTAGCGTGCGCTAATAATTTTTCAGGTTTTTCTCTTCTCAATATTTGCTCAGTTTTCACAATGACGAGGCTTTTAACGCCTAAAAACAGAAAAGTAAAAAAAAGGCTCTTCTATACTCATCGGCATGCTAGACGCAGACAGTGCAGAGTGGTATTTTTTGATACGGTCTCGTTAGCCTAAGCCGTACGGCCTCGCTAGCGTAAACTTTTGTTTAAGCCTAAGCGTTGTTTCGTGTAAGAATAATTTTTTTCAAAAATTGTTTTTTTGGAAAAAACAAGATTTTTAAGAACCGTCCCCCTGCAATTTGATGCCCGATGTTGCTCCTGTTCTCTCTCATTTTCCTTTCTTTCTCATCCCGCTCTGTTATTTTTGCATTAAAATACGCTTAGGCTTTGTAATAGTTCACGCTAACGAGGCCGTACGGCTCAGGCTAACCAGACCCTATCAAAAATTTGGTCATAAATCCGTGACTCCGCCCTCCGTGGTGGAAGAAGGGTGGAGCCTACGACAATGTGGACATGTACCGAATATCTTTTCTGATTCAAAATTAGACTTCTTACTCAAGCAGAACTTATCTTCACTTAGCTCAATAAGCTCCGATACTCTTACTTTCTCATTTTTTTCTGCTTTTCACATATGACGGGTTCCTTCTCTTTTTGGTTTTGTTTCAAAGTCAATACCAACTTTCTTCCTTGTTTTATTTGTTTGTGCTCATAACACCTGCGACAAAACTTGGCCCCTTCAGTGTCATCGATTGAGAAGTTCACACTGTTGAAGCTCTTTCATCTTTTGAGTTCAGTTTCTGCTATCGAATTCTTTCAAATTCAAGATGGAATTTTTTAAAAAGTGCCTATTACAAAATTGTTAAAATTAGCTTTTTTTTATAGAGATCTCTCTGCATTTCTCTCTCTCGGTCTTTCTCTCTTTGTTTCCCTCTCTCTCACTTATCCTCTCTCTCTCTTTCCCTCTCTTATTTTCTTTCTCTGCCACTCTAAATTTTTTCTTTCTCTTTTTCACTCTCTCCCGTTTTCATGAAAGGCTTGAATATCTGCGCTCAATGAGCATGCCGAATTTTTTGAATCACCACAATAAGTTGATGATGTCAGATATACATATACATATAACTAAAATTAAAAAGAGCTACATACATGGATGTTTACATCTCATAAACTCCATATTACCCATGTTAAATCTTTATTGCACAGTGAAATAGCATCAAGTACATTGCACAATGTAGCTAAGTCACAAGTGTCACATGCCGTTTCTGAAAAGAGCTTACTAAGCCGATGACTAATGTCTCATTTTCAAAAGTTTTCAAGCGCTGTGTCCATGTCGTTGGAATGACAGTGAGAGATAGCTGAATTTGAATGAACAAACCGGATTTGTCTAGCTCACAAGATAGTAGCTGGTAGATGATGACTTACCATGTGGACTCGTGCTTTTGTTTGTGTTTTTCAAAAAACATTTTTGTGATCATTTTTTATTGCTTGCAAACAAACAGACTTCTGCTACATTATATTTTCAGCAGTGATATCTTAAATGTAAATAAATTAAATTTTATCAACTGTTTTACCTTTTTATATAATAATATAGTCCATGTCAGCACAAACCAATCGCATTTACGTATCCGTCGCAGGGTTCTGTGACAGGATGGTCTTGTCTGGACATTATAATGCAGTTTCATATATACGTATATAACTAAATAACGTGCGCAGTCCTTACAACATTAATTTTTTAATCGGAAAACACTGAGGAAGATGAATACATGGCTCATTTCCAGGTCCTAGAACATCAAAAATTGACCCTATTATGACGAAGGGAGGGAGGGGGGGGGGGCGGTTAGAAGATGGAGGCAAAAAGGATAAGAACAAGCGAATCCTTACATTTTTGTCCTCTTAAATTGTCCAATCTCTCTCATTTCTCTGACCTTTTTAGCGCCTGTTTTTCACTATTCTGAACCAGACGCTCACAGCGGTCGTTTTGTTCTTCGTTAACAAACACAATTGTGTGATTTTCTTTGTCTCCCTTTCGGAAAAAATATGATCAAAATGATCAGTATTTTTTAAAACTTGACAAAAATATCGGAGCAAGCTCCATGTAGAAACACCTAACATATAATCACTTTTTGAGTTTTTAGAATATTTCCATATCAGAGGCGAAACTTTTTTGTATTAGTTATCGATTAAATATTACATTGTGTTTACTATCATTATCTTGGCTGTTCACAAGGAGTTGGAGATGGAAAAGAGAATGAATGGGAAGAAAGTTTTGATAGCCGAAGAAAGGTTTCGTCTAAAAAGAGAGATAGAGGGGGGAGAGATAGAGAAAGAATGATAAAGAGAGATATAGAGTTATAGAGAAAGACATAGTGATAGAGAGAGATAGTGTCATACAGAGAGCCAGATAGAGAGCAAGAGAAATGAACAAGGATACACGAGATTTTCATAAACGAATAGGAAGGTGTAATACAATTTGAATTTCTTATGTTTTCACGAGGTGGTTTTTTCACCGTGTTCAAAGATACAACTAAAAGGGTATAAGTTCCAAGCGATATGACGACATAGCGAATTGGGTTCGTAGTTGAAAAATGAGATTCTAGCCGGAGAGAGTGGGGAAAAAGAGATTGAGAAAAAGGGAGAATGAGAGAGAGGAAAGAGAGCACATAGCTGGGACCAAAAAAAGAAGAGTATAACGTTCGAGATGTAGGAGCGGAGCATAATTTATTCGGGCTAGAAAATCGTCGTCAAGAAATTTTCCGATATTTTTCCTTGGTGAATAATTTCTTTTAAAATTTATAAGAAGGAGACGGGCTTGTTTTCTAAAAGCATTTTTTTAAGTTATACTAGTAGACCGATGTGTTGATCACAACCTCAAATCATTACGAGCTATCAAGTTTCATCCGCCCCTTTGCTGTATCTCTATCTGTGCTCGTTTACCCTCTCTTTGCCCTCTTCACCGTCTTTCATTTGTATCATTACCAGATATCTCGCTTCTCTATATCTACATACATACAACTCCCCCTTTCGCTCATGTTTATCCTTCAATATTCATCATTATTTGGCCCATGCCTCTAATAAGTTGTTTTCAATAAATAAAAGAAGTTTAAGTTGCTTATAATGCAACTCAGCTGTAAATGTATTATTATTTGAGTACATTTTTGATTGTTCTGAGTTATACTTCTCTATGAAGGGTTACATGAATATTCATTCCCGGAAATTCATTCCTACGAAAATTCACTCCCAGAAAATTCACTCCCACGAAAATTCACTCCGAGACAATTCACTCTGTTCTTCAAAATTGAGACATTCTTTTTACGGTTTTAAAACTCTAACAACCCGATCAACGACTCTGTCCCAATCCATTTCACCGAATATTTAAAATATATTGGAACTAACTATATTGAAACTGTCCTCCCAATTGGGATAAGTATTGGCCAATAATCAAAATTTCCTACCAATAACTGAATTTCCAAACAACTTTATTTAAAAAAGAATCAGTTAAGCTTTGAGTGTGCGATGCACTTGTGATAAGGGTGAAAACTTTCCCTGATTTTTTTTGGTGAATAGATTTCGATAAATGCTACATTTTCGGAATAAATCCTGAAAATAAAAAAGCAACTTTAGAGCAATACCTTGATCCAAAAAGACCACAACCCTTAAAATATTGTGAAACTTCAGTTAATTGTAGATGAATCTATACCACTTACTGAGGTAAAAACTTTAAAAACAAAACATCCATTAAAAAAACTTCACTCCCACGAAAATTCACTCAAAGACAAAAAAAAATCATAAAAAACGAAACATTCATAAAAAAACTTCACTCCGCGACCGAAAAAAAAACTCATTAAGAGTGAATTGAAAAAACGGGAGTGAATTGTCTGGGAGAGAATCTGACGTTTCTGATAGCATGACGAAAGAAAATTTTCGAAATCTGTTTTTAAAAAAATATTTTTCAAAAGAGAAAGGCATTTTAAATACCCTGAAAATGCAATGACTTTCATGACAGCAAGACTTGAGTGGCATTAGTGATGAAACGACATTCAGTTAACATCTATGACGACGTGATCGTAGAGTGACATTTCTGATGACATTATTAGCTCAGATGACAGAGGAAGTAGACGTTCTGGCGGGCGCAGAGGAAGAGGATGATGAGGGAGATGAAGACTATTCCAGTGATGGGGAGGCGCTCTACTGCGATTGCATCCTGGCCGTCCTGAACAAAAGTCTCCCAGGATTACCCGGCCGCAAAGGTTGGTTTGATATCGTAAACTCGCTGTTTCTTTTCGGATGAAGGGTTGAATGGTAACCGGACCAACTAGGTTGTGCGCATACATGTTCGCACCGGAAATTATCTACATTCTCTTCTTTTCCGTTCTATTTTACTTTACTTCCGTTTCCATTCTCTGTAGTCTTTCAATGAATTACCGACACTTTGTACCGCGTCACTTTGATTACGACACTTTGTACCCGACACTTTGTACCCCGTCACTTTGTACCGCGACACTTTGTACCGCGTACGGCCTCGTTATCGTAAACTTTTACTAAGCCTAAGCGTTTTTTAATGTAAAAATATGTTTTAATGCGCGGCCTAAACTCAAGTCGCGGTACAAAGTGTCGCGGTACAAAGTGTCGTATACAAAGTGACGCGGTACAAAGTGTCGTGATACGTCTTTCAATCCCTTGTAATGTAAAAATATGTTTTTTTAATGTAAAAATATGTTTTAACGCGCGGCCTAAACTCAAGTCGCGGTACAAAGTGTCGCGGTACAAAGTGACGGGGTACAAAGTGTCGTATACAAAGTGACGCGGTACAAAGTGTCGTGATACGTCTTTCAATCCCTTGTACAACTCGCTCGGCGCGTACGAGCCCGCCTTAGAACGGTCTCATTCGACGCCCGAACCGAACATAAGCTTTCCGGTTTCCAAGCGTTGCTTTACCAGTGAGCTTTCAATGCTCATAAACCTTCGCCCTTCGACTGCAAAATGGACACTCTGAGTGTGACCAGGCGCTTTATAAGACCTATCTAAAAGATGTTTGATAACTACGAGTGAGTTTAAAAAGGGATGGAGAGAGACTAAAAAGAAAGGATAGGAACTTGAAGTAAAGTAAATTAGAACAGGAAAAAGTAGGTAGATCATTTTCATCGTGAACAAGTAGCGCCAACCTAGCTGGTCTGGTTACTATTCAACCCCTGGACGTGACACGACTCAAGCAAAGGTTATCAGCACGGTTGTAAATTTTTTTTTAGATACGACCGTTTTTCGAGCGGGGAAGTCTAGAATGATGAGAATCTCTTTCGACTGTACCCTTAGCCTCTAGCTCGATTCGCATTATTTCAGAGTTACCTGCTCGAAAAGCGGTCATTAAGTAAAAATGTGAAAGTAAAAAAAAAGAAAAAATTTCAAATGACAAATGACAAAAAATTTCAAGATGTTTGTGTAACTCAAGCGTGCCAACGCGTCAAATCCCTAGAGAGAAAAAAAAGGATTTTTGAATTTTATGTTTGTATTGCAATCGCAATCATTATCAAAGTTCTTGGTATCTACGATCTATAGTGAAATTTATTGGTATTTACATCTCTTAAAATCAAGTGTATTTTTTAAAACAAGATATCATCACGGTTTTCGTCTGGAACAGAAAATACTTGAAGAGTTTCATTAATTTGGTGGAGTTGCTGGAATGGAGAAAGATAATTAAGTACTCTATTTCGTAAACCAATGAACATTTGGTGGAGTTGCTGGAATGGAGAAAGATAATTAAGTACTCTATTTCGTAAACCAATGAACATTTGGTGGAGTTGCTGGAATCGAGAAAGATAATTAAGTACTCTATTTCGTAAACCAATGAACATTTGGTGGAGTTGCTGGAATGGAGAAAGATAATTAAGTACTCTATTTCGTAAACCAATGAACATTTGGTGGAGTTGCTGGAATGGAGAAAGATAATTAAGTACTCTATTTCGTAAACCAATGAACATTTGGTGGAGTTGCTGGAATGGAGAAAGATAATTAAGTACTCTATTTCGTAAACCAATGAACATTTGGTGGAGTTGCTGGAATGGAGAAAGATAATTAAGTACTCTATTTCGTAAACCAATGAACATTTGGTGGAGTTGCTGGAAGGGAGAAAGATAATTAAGTACTCTATTTCGTAAACCAATGAACATTTGGTGGAGTTGCTGGAATGGAGAAAGATATTTAAGTACTCTATTTCGTAAACCAATGAACATTTGGTGGAGTTGCTGGAATGGAGAAAGATAATTAAGTACTCTATTTCGTAAACCAATGAACATTTGGTGGAGTTGCTGGAATGGAGAAAGATAATTAAGTACTCTATTTCGTAAACCAATGAACATTTGGTGGAGTTGCTGGAATCGAGAAAGATAATTAAGTACTCTATTTCGTAAACCAATGAACATTTGGTGGAGTTGCTGGAATGGAGAAAGATAATTAAGTACTCTATTTCGTAAACCAATGAACATTTGGTGGAGTTGCTGGAATGGAGAAAGATAATTAAGTACTCTATTTCGTAAACCAATGAACATTTGGTGGAGTTGCTGGAATGGAGAAAGATAATTAAGTACTCTATTTCGTAAACCAATGAACATTTGGTGGAGTTGCTGGAATGGAGAAAGATAATTAAGTACTCTATTTCGTAAACCAATGAACATTTGGTGGAGTTGCTGGAAGGGAGAAAGATAATTAAGTACTCTATTTCGTAAACCAATGAACATTTGGTGGAGTTGCTGGAATGGAGAAAGATATTTAAGTACTCTATTTCGTAAACCAATGAACATTTGGTGGAGTTGCTGGAATGGAGAAAGATAATTAAGTACTCTATTTCGTAAACCAATGAACATTTGGTGGAGTTGCTGGAATGGAGAAAGATAATTAAGTACTCTATTTCGTAAACCAATGAACATTTGGTGGAGTTGCTGGAATGGAGAAAGATAATTAAGTACTCTATTTCGTAAACCAATGAACATTTGGTGGAGTTGCTGGAATGGAGAAAGATAATTAAGTACTCTATTTCGTAAACCAATGAACATTTGGTGGAGTTGCTGGAATGGGGAAAGATAATTAAGTACTCTATTTCGTAAACCAATGAACATTTGGTGGAGTTGCTGGAATGGCGAAAGATAATTAAGTACTCTATTTCGTAAACCAATGAACATTTGGTGGAGTTGCTGGAATGGGGAAAGATAATTAAGTACTCTATTTCGTAAACCAATGAACATTTGGTGGAGTTGCTGGAATGGGGAAAGATAATTAAGTACTCTATTTCGTAAACCAATGAACATTTGGTGGAGTTGCTGGAATGGGGAAAGATAATTAAGTACTCTATTTCGTAAACCAATGAACATTTGGTGGAGTTGCTGGAATGGGGAAAGATAATTAAGTACTCTATTTCGTAAACCAATGAACATTTGGTGGAGTTGCTGGAATGGGGAAAGATAATTAAGTACTCTATTTCGTAAACCAATGAACATTTGGCAACAACATTATCTGAAGCATACTTGGGTGTTTTTCGAAATCACGAATCAGCAAAATTCAAATAGAATAATAAGATGTAAGGAAACTTGGTCAGAGGAATGAGTAACTGTTAAGTTGCACAAATGAGTTTTGGTAGACCGCTAGATCAGCGTTCAATTCTCATGACTTGGAGAGATTTGACTCATGACTCAGATTCATAACTCATGACTAAGAGATTCATGAATCATGACTAAGAGATTCATGAATCATGACCAAGAGATTCATGAATCATGACTAAGAGACTCATGACTCATAGATTCATAACTCATGACTCAGAGATTCATGACTCAGAGACTCATGACTCAGAGAGAACTTCATTCTAATGCGAATTGGGAAACGAAGCAGCATACGAATATAGAAAAGTATTTGTGTTAAATAAGGAATTTCAACAACAACAAAAAAACCAGTTACACAGATGACAACAAGGAATTTGAGCTTTTCATATAGCAACATCGCACGAAATAGCAATGTTTCCCCGTGGTGTTATGGTAACGCGCGCTCCCGGTTTGGAAAGAGATGGCTGGGTTCGATCCCGCCCGTTGGACTAGCTTTTTTGCCATGCATTAGTTGAATTTTAATCAGGATGTTTCTTACCACCCGCATAATTTTTCTCGAGAGCATAGATTTCCAGAATTTGAAAGAGTTTGGAATTTTTTTCTTCAAAGATTTTTTAATTTTCCTACGTAAAAATCGAAAATTTGTTCTTTCGAATGCATAGATTTGAATGTTTTTCAGACTTTATGAAGAGCTCATAGACTTTTTTACCCGCGGTGCGGGTTAAAGAAACAACCACCGATTGAAATTTTTGTTGAAGGCATCATCCCGTACAACTCCATCTACGAGTCTCAGTCCGAGATCCGCAAACGAGGCTATTGGATTCCGGGTGTCGCTGTCAACGCAAGAATAACCAAGATAGAGAAGAACACGGACAGGATACACTTCATCAACTTGTACTGGTGAGTGAGTCCTCTTCAGGATTATGATCATCCACATCGAATAAGGTTTGGTTCAGGGGTTTTTTAGTGTGCAAGGAAGAGGTACAGAGGCCCGCGGAACGCAGAAAATTTAAATTAATGAACCAGAGACCCGCGAGTCTTCCCTTATAATCCAAAAAAAAAACTAAAATCCGCAAAAGTTATTCTCGATTTAAACAAAAGGGTCCCCCTTAGGAGTTTTAAAAACAGGCCAGCCGACATGGAGACTCCCATGACCATTCAAACCCTGGTTTGGTTTTGATTACTTGTTCCGAAAGTTTTTGTATGGGTTTTACGCTTTGGAAGGACAGTGTCTTTTTCAGCGATCATTGGATAGATTTAGAATGAGATATGAAATTTCAAATCATCAATGTATAAAATGAATCCATCGCATGGGCAAATATGGCATTCGGCCGGGATCGAACCTCCGCTGCCTAATCGGGGCTTATAGAGCGTTACTAACACACCGACCGAACACACAATGTGCCATGCGATTCTTGGTATGTCTAAGACACAATGACCGTTTTTCATGCATGTATACTCCTTTATAATCTCAGTCAAAGTTTTAAGTGCCAATCAACGGTTAAATCATGACCAGGAAATGAATACTAACCACACGAGCTTTGTTAGCGCATATATTTTCTCGCCGGTGATCAACCGGTGGTGAAATGATCTACAGTGTCTTCTCTTGCCGTTCTATTCTACTTCTCCTTTACTTTTCTTTCGATTTGGAAGCCTTTCAACATCCAACTCGCTCGGCGCGTATAAACATTTTTTTTTGACATTTCTTGTTTTAAGCCTGATCATGGCAGGTACACAATCGAATTGGAACACGGTCCGTACAAGTGGAGCGTGCGGCGGAACTTCAAGGACTTCACAGTCCTGAATAATCGATTGAGAGCCCATCGAGCGGCAGAGAAGATTCGAGCTCCGATGAGAAGGTTTCCTATTGAAATACATATTGAATGGTCGAATTCTGTCGTATTTTTTTGGAGGAGGGCTCTGTTTTAAGCTTAGATGGATATTCCTCATCATCTCAAAGGCATAACTTCACATAAGAACATATTCTTACGCAGAAAAAATTACCCGGAAATGTCCAAACTACCCGTCAAAAGAGAGTGTGGATCAAAACTATAATCAAAATAACAGACTTTGAAGAGTGTTGAAGCGCATGCGATGAAAAAAGAGTACGCATACGAAGAGAGAATTTGTCTTCTAGCCTTTTTGAAAGCGCATAGATTTGAGCATAGATTCTACCCGCAATGCAGGTTAGAGCGATATTCTGCTTCGTGACGAAAGAAAACAGTTTAGGCAAAAAGTTGTATTTTTTATATCATTACTTCTTCCGGACGCACTATTAAACCCCTGTAATCAAGATTATCGAATATTAAAGATTGAAGGCCTTGAGGAACGAAACATTTTTTGTAATTGTTTGTAGTTAAAGTTTCCTCCCATGTTTTTCTCTCCCGTTAATCAACATCTCTTTATCAGAATTAGTAAGGTTCCCACAAAGAATAGTTTTGTAGCGTTTCAGAAACTGTTATCATTAAATGGAAAAAAAACCTTCTATAAAACCATACTCAAGTTCTTTTGAATACCAAGGACGAATTTTTGTTGTTTTTTTTTAATTTTATGGTTTTTTGAAAAAAATTAAATCTCTTAGAAACTTCTTTTTACGGGATTTATTACACAAACCGAACGAATTATTTCAAGAAAATACGTCGAACCTGCTTTTTACAAACAAAAAAACTGCAGCAGACATGAGTTTTTTGATAGCGGTGGACCAGGCCGTGATTGGATTTTTTTTTTTTGAAGATGTAAATTTTTGAAATTTTTTCTGCAAAAATCATTTATTTCGTGAGGTCGCCCTCGGCAGTTTGCAAATAAAAACGAAATGAAAATAATCAACAACAAAAAATCGGTAAAAAAAAGCTCTTTTTTAAATAGTTCGTTTGATTAATGTTTTCAATAAACAGGGTTCATCGAGGAACGCTAAGGTAATAGCATGACTTTTGTGCGGTATTCCGTGATGGTGGTCTTCAGCTCAATTTTGTCGCTTTAATTTTGAGGAGCCCTTGCTTTTGGTGGTTCACTTAGACCAGTTTTGGGTGAAAGTGACCACTTTGACCAGTTTTGGGTAACCATGAGGTGAAACATTCACGAAGCTTTCCTCCCATCCTCCTTCATTCGTTCCTACCTCCGCTCATTGTTGGAACATGCTCGCTTGATCGTCTGACCCTCTACTTGTTACTCAGTCTCTCTCTCTCTGCCTCCACTCTCTCGCTTGCTTTACTTTCATTCTAGGCCCCATGCTCCCATTGCTGGTTGACTGTTTTCTTTACCAAGTTGATGGAGGTCAACTGCGCAATGAATACGGAAAACTTTGAGAAAAAAGAGCTTTGGTATAATTCAATGAGTATGTACAGTGATTGTTTCAAAAGTGATTAAAATGAGTTTTATGTGTAAGATAAGAAAAATTGTCAAGTATTGTGGTTGTTCGGTTGAATGGTAAGGATTGCTGAATAAATAACCTTTTCACGCTTCCTACTTTCACTTCAGAAAGCCACATCAGATATTCAGTTTTTAAATCCGCTTCTGACCTTATTCACATAAATATTAGAATAATAACACCATAGTAAAACGAATGCTTGTCTTCAAAATTTAATATCTGGATGCGAGCCCAATAACAAACTCAAAGCTTCTCAAAATGCTTTCATATTGTGATAAACTGCTTGAAAGTTGCAGAATAATAAAAAGTCATTGTGAGAAAAAGTTTAATTTGTTTTGAAAAGTTTAAGTTTAAACTAATCGTCAAAAGAAAAGATTCAGACTGCGACAACGTCATCTGAACAGACGATACGCGGCAATGGAACCTCAAACACGCCAGAAGGAGTTCTCGGAGCAGCACCAAGCGTACGCAAGCAAGAGAGTAGCAAGGCCTGAAAGTGATGTGCCTGAAGAATGCGTCGATGTCGAGTGATTTCTTTCTGCATGATGATTTAGAGAATGAGTATTGTTCGAGAAGGTTCCTGAACTGTCGGAATGAAAGCCTTTCGTGACGTTTTAGTGCACGAGTTTTCGACGTATTTCCTACACGAGCACTTTTTTCTCGTCAGCTGAGGTCATTCTCTGACAGTCGAGGTCAAGTACCGTATGGATTCTCTTCCATCTTCTCTCCATACATTTTAGTGCTTTTATTGAATAGTTGAATTCACTCAATATAATCTATCTTTCCGAAACTATTTAAATTTTCCATTGCCACCAATAACTTCAACGGCTATCTACGTTTCGCATCTCTTTGCCCGAGCCACCCGACCGCGCTTTCTCCAATCGACCTATGGACCAAGCCGCTGGAAGGCGCAGCGTTCTTGAAGATATAAAAGAAAAATAATAGACGAACAAGAAACGAAGGAGAACACATCACGTTCTTCGAAGCGGGCTGCATCCGGCAAGAACAACAAAAACAACGGCTATCTACAACGCGTGACTGTGACAACAATTTTTCAAGGTATAAACATTGAACAGAGTGGTCAGATCAGTCTTCGTACTGTAGGAGTCTCGAGTGTTTTAGCCAGTCCTGCGTAGTCAGTAAGTAGTCCGTTGTAGAGCAAATTTAGTTGAATTTGTTATTTGCTTCATCAGCCTGCGTTAGAAGAAGCTCGTGATCGATGCCGGAGTCAAAGGTCAAGATGGAAAAAAGGATTTGAAGTAGAGTAGTAGAGTAGAGTTGGTCTGGATGAACCGGAGGGAACGGATCCAAGACGTGTGAGTTATGTTGTTCTCGGAGGTTCCGTCGTCAGCAAGTCCATCATTTGCGAATGATGAAATTCGTGACTGAGTCTTTTACACGTTGAAGAAGAGAAATTGCTGATGATGTCTTCCAGAGAAGAGTCTGCTGGAAGCGTACAACTGTCTGTGATCGTATTTTATTGAGTGAAGTTACTGTTCTCCTGAGGGTGTGAATACAGTTTCAAATGTCATAAGACGTTATATTGCATGTGTAGTTTTTCAATCATTCAATCTTCGTCGCATTTTTGTTCGAAGTAGAAAACGAATCTTTTTGTTGTCATTCTAAGGTGCTATGTAGCTTTAGCACTGATGTTTCAGTTGATGTTTAGCTTTACATTATGTTTTAATGAAGGAATAAATGAGCTACTTCAGAGCACAGGAGAGAGTAGATTATATGCTGGAGTCGGTTGGGATCGATATCATACCGGATCACAAGCACGAGTGTCCGTATTATCGAAAACCGAGGAGAGCTTCAAAAGTAGGTCTTTGGCTGGTTATATGCGCTCAAAAAATTTCGATAGATGTGCCTCGATTCACGTGAAAAATCTGGTTCTAATTTTTATAGGGTAAAATCAGACTCTGAGCCAAGGGCACAATAATCAGGCATCGTTCATCTGAGCCTTAACCCTTGTATCGATAACTGTATATATTAATGGGTATCTTAATCGCCTATCGATAACTTGCTTAGAGTAATTGATTCAGAAAATGACTTGCTTTAGTCAATGAGTCATAAGTCACAATAACTTGAATTTGATTCATATGTAATAAGCGTGTTCTACTGAAAAAGGCTGAGGAGTAAGAATAAGCAGGCGCGATAGGGAGTATTTTTAAACTTACTACCGTGTCAACTCATCCGAACAGTCCGCACTATTTCTGAGGACCCTCAGAAAACCAATTTATTCAATCTTGATAGTAGGATGAAGAGCAGTAATAGGTACGGTTACTTCCACCATTAGCAAAACAAAGGAATGTAATTATAAATGATTCTTGGGATCATTCGACTGAAAAGTGTCAATATTTATTGTATTGCAGTTAGAGGTTTTGGAGAAGACAGCGCACGAATTGGAAGATGTGCAGAAAATGGAGAAGGATAAGGTGGATCTGACCTCCACAGCTCCTCTTGCGAAAGCAGACCTTCTAGCCGGAGATACCGGGGATTGCCGCGTCAGGATAGAACAGGCCGTACAGTGTTAGCTTGCAATAAGGAGTATTTGTAGACTTTATAGTATTTTTAGACTTACTACCGTGTCAACTCATCCGAACAGTCCGCACTATTTCTGACTACCCTCAGGAAACCAATTTATTTTGTCCAATTTGTCAACTCATCTGAGCAGTCCGTATTATTTCTGAAGACCCTTAGGAAATTA
This sequence comes from Allodiplogaster pararmata, assembly GCA_964056735.1. Classification (NCBI taxonomy): domain Eukaryota; kingdom Metazoa; phylum Nematoda; class Chromadorea; order Rhabditida; family Diplogasteridae; genus Allodiplogaster; species Allodiplogaster pararmata. Next base: position 4,426,414 of record OZ057404.1, read on the forward strand.
AATATCTCAATCTTGATAGTAAAATGAAGACCAGCAATGATAGTGAAAATATAAGTATATAGACAAGCTAGCAAATTTGTCCGGGCTTGGCATAATGGTAGTGTGTTCGACTATTGTGCGAAGAGTCCCGAGTTCGACTCCTCCCCGGACAGATCCACCCAAACCAAGGAGGTTAAGAAATGTTGGTAGTGCTCATGCACGAATCTGACTCTCCTCACTGCTGCTATTCACACTAGCAGTGATATATCGGGCAGCCACTGGTTCTACCAGGATAGGCCTGTCCTGCATCTCAGGGGAGCGAGTACCCTGCCGCGAGGAAGATTATTAGACAAGCTAGCAAACATAGCTCAACAAAGCTTCTTCACAATTGTGAAAATTTTCGGAAAGGAACCGCTCTTTGAGCGGTAAAGTATATAACAGTGAAAAGTTAGCGAGATATGAAAGGAGGCAGAGTAGTGAAGCTTCTTATTTTTTTTCGATCCTTTCGCTCGAAGAGCTCGAAGAGGTTACAGGTATTATGTTTATTGATTTTCTAGGTCTCATATTGATTAATGTGCTAGTTCCTCTCAAACTTTTCGAAATCCACCCCTGAAGTTTGTTAGAATTTGATGTGATTGAAAGATTACCAAACAATGTTGCAGCTGGTATTTTGAGAGAAGAAACGGAGGGAATAGCGACGGAAAACGGTGAAGCGAAGAAGAAAAAGGTTTTTTTTTTGGTTCTGAAAAGTAATTTCAAAATTGCCGGACTGGTTTCTGCAACTGGTAAGTATGTATATAGGAAACAGAAAAGTACCACAAACCCACTTCTTGTAGTCAGTCAAGACCTTTAATTTCTACCCGAAAATGTTTTTTTCTACACCTTCATATGAATCACATCAAATAAGAAGTGCCAAGTTACGCAGTTAGAACGTCTTAACGCCTTGTTAAGATGAACAACTATGATCAAACTGTCGTTATCTCGTTCCCGTTATAAGATAGACGTCAGGTTTGTATCTTCTCCCCTGTACAAGTTTTTTTCCGTTCGAAAATTTGTCCATAGACCAAGTAAACAACTATATTTACTAGTTTTTTTTGTTGCTTGTCGATGTAGACTTTTGTGGATGGGGAAATTATGAGCTTTTTGGTGATGTACTCTTCATAGGTCACTCATTATTAATTCATTCATTCATTTATTTATTCATTCATTCATTCATTTGTGCATAGTTAGGTAACTACTCACAACTGTCAAAATGGTGATTAAACTCAGAGCAATCAGTAGCAAGGAGTCACAATTTTTTTAAAGAGAATAATTTTTCAGCATAATGGTAGGTAAAGTGTTCGACTATTGTACGAAGAGTACTGAGTGCGATTCATGAAACCAAGGGGTTAAGAATTATTGGTAGTGCTCATGCACGAATCTGACTCTCCCCACTGCTGCTAATCACACTAGCAGTGATCTAGCGGGCAGTCATTGGTTCTACCAAGAAAGGTATGTCCCGCAACCCGGGGGAGCGCGTACCCTGCCGCGAGGCAGGAACAAGTGCGAGGAAGATTATTATATTTTTTGTGAGAAATACAGCACACTTCCAGTGAATCCTATATCCCGTTAAATTCCAATGTGGAATTCTCTAATTACATACAAAATTAGTCTGAATTAATTAAAAATAGGGTATTTTTTATTAATTTTAAGCAGGTAAAGGCTCGCGTTGATTCCAGGTTCGTAGGCGTATGAAGCACAGACTTCCACCGTTTCCCGTGATGCCGGAGTCGATGGTCTCCAACCACGAACAGAGAAGGGTACCCTAGATTATTATAAAGAGGAATATGCTGTATATTATGTCGTATTAAGGCAGTAGGTACAATATAGAAAAGATACTGTAGATTGTGTTATACAGGAGATTACTGTAGATTTCATAACAGATAAGGTAATAGAAAAAAGGTAGTTTTGTGGTTAAAAAAGGTCTTATATTCTCCGGATCTTCAGAGAATATATCCGGATTCATAAGTGCACAATAAAAGTGTAATACATCAGCCGTTGTTTCGGTCATGACTGAATAATTGAATGCTGGTGTGCAGGATGTTTCTCTCACCCGCACTGAGGGTGAAAAAAATCTGTGCACTTTCCAAAAACCCCGAAAAACATTGAAATCTATGCGCTTGGAACAAATTTTTCTCGGATTTTTCGTAGGGAAAGTGAAAATGATTGAAAATTTTGATTGTTGAACTCTGAAATTTTAAAAGTCTATGCGCTCGAAAAAAAATTTGCTGGTGCTAAGCAACACTTACCCCGTTGGTTTGTCTAGGCGGTAAAAGTATTAAAGTTAATTTTTTTGCAGATGTGAAGCATGAGGATTCTGGAATTGCATTTTATTATTTATTCTTTCCAAGCAAAAATTAAAAATTGCAGCAACAATTGGAGAGTTGGCTTCAAATGGTTCTGCATATACCAATCGATAGGAATCACCACGAAACAGTGAGTTAAACATTTACTGTCTTAATGGCTGGTAATTTCATGAGCGATTGGAGAAAATTAGTTTTCGAATTTTTTGTACATAAGAGTCATGGCTCCTCACTGCTGCTTCACACACTAGCTAGCAGTGATCCAGCGGGCAGCCACTCGTTCTACTAGGATAGGCCTGTTTCACATATTAGGGGAGCAAGTACCCTGCAGCGAGGCGGGAACAAGGACGAGGGAGATTATTATTAGTAGTAAGAGTCTGGCTTCTACGGATGCGACGTCTCTGTCGCGGAGCCACCCCGGACAACAACACTGACCGGGCCAACAGCATCCAACCCCTTCCGCTCATGCATCAATCGTTTTTTCGATTGATGCTTGTGATCCACCTGGTCTTATGAGCCTACTACTTCTAATTAGCGTGACAACAACAAAATTAGTAAGAGTTAGTTCTATCATGACTGGCGGCTAAAATTGGGCCCCCTTTGGACGAGTCCACTTCCGGCAGTGGTTCTATCCGCCAGTTGGCCAGGCGGAGAGGGGTTATTCCAGGCCACACGAGTCGAGGCGTCTTTTCGATTAATCTTCTGCTTTTCTACGGTCAAGGATTAGCAGGAACTCCCGACAAACACGTTCCGCGATGCCAGGCTGGATTGACCATCCACTCAACAGGCCGATCGCATGAATACCCTTGTTGTAAACCATGGCTTCAAGTTCTTCAAGATATATCACCAAAGCTAGGGCGTCCCCCGGAAGCGACGCGGTCTTACCTTGTCCGCTAGGACCGTCAAATATGCGAGGACAGGCAGCTACCCATGGGCGGGGTATGTCTGCGCGGCGTACAGCCCAAATTCGCCTCGTCACATTGAATGTTGGAACACTGACGGGACGCAGTAGAGAGCTGGCCGCAATGCTAGAAGCAAGAAGGGTTGACATTGCTGCTGTACAGGAAACGAAATGGAGAGGAAGCAAGTCGAAGCCGATAAAAGACGGATACAAGCTGATATACCATGGCACGTCATCAACAAGAAATGGTGTTGGCATTATCCTCTCCTCGAAAATTGCTGATGATGTAACCGAAGTCATTCGCTCTACAGATCGAGTCATGGCCGTCCGAATTTCTTCGTCCAACAATCACTTCCTTGTCGTCTCAGCATATGCACCTCAACAAGGATGTAGCGACGCTGATAAGGAGGACTTCTACGACTCTCTAGAGGAAGTTATCAAACTCCGAGAGTCTCATGAAGACATCTTAATCGGCGGAGATTTTAACGCTCACATCGGTTCAGATCGACAAGGTCGTGAGAGAGAACATGGAGGACATGGAATCGGAACGATCAATGCTGAGGGTCAACGGCTACTTGACTTCTGTGCTCGATGCGATCTAGCAGTCGTGAACTCCTTTTTCAAAAAGAGACGATCTCACGGACTCACATACGAGAGCGGAAGAAATCAGAGTCAAATTGACTTTTGGTTAATCCTGAGAGCAAAGCTGCGGAACGCGAAAGATGCAAAGGTCATTCCATCAGACCATGTTGCATCTCAGCACCACCCTCTCTTTATGGACTACAGCGTATTGAAGTCGAAGAAACAGCCTTCTCGTAATCCTGAATGCACACGTGTCAAATGGTGGCGCTCGACTGGGAAAGCAGAACGTCTCTCTCTCATGCACATCATCCATCGCAATCTACTCTCTCCTGCACTCTACAAGCAGTTTCCAGAGGACATAAATGAACATTGGAAGCTTCTTGAAGACAGCATCAGAGCACCCGCCGCAAGCATCCTCGGAAAGACGAAACCCGGAAAGCCAAGAATCGAGAAAGACACCTGGTTTTTCACCTCCGAAGTTCAGGATGCGATCAAGGCGAAAAAGAATGCCTACAAGAGATGGAGGACGTCAAATGAGGCTGACGACCGCGCTGCATACAGCTCAGCCAAGAAAGCCGCCAAAAGAGCTGTCGCAGTTTCAAAAGCCTCCTACTTCCGCGATCTCTATGAGAAGATGAACCAACCAGGAGGCGATAAAGCCATCTATCGGCTTGCCAAGGCTCGACACCGCAACACCTTGGACATCCAGAGAGCAGCCACGATAAGGGACAAACAAGGGAAGCTCGTCACTGACCCTTTAAAAGTCAGAAACAGGTGGCGCGAACATTTCGAAGAAATGAGCGGCCAAAAGTTTGAGCACCCTCCCATCCCTACTTCCCACGCCATACAAGGACCCGTGCCAACCATCACGGCCGAGGAAGTGAAGAAGGCACTCTCTAAGATGAAGACTGGGAAAGCGGCTGGACCGGACGACATAGCCACCGAAGCCTGGAAACTTGCGGGTGATGTTGGACTAGCACATCTCGTGCACCTGTTCAACACCATCGTAAAGCAAGGCCAAATTCCACATATCTGGCGCTACTCCACGACCGTTCCAGTCTTCAAAGGAAAAGGCGATGCCAGAGTGTGCAGCAACTACCGTCCAATACGCCTTCTCAACCACACTATGAAGATATTTGAGAGGATACTGGATTCACGCATACGAGATATCGTCGATATTCCAGCTCAGCAATGCGGGTTTGTGAACGGAAGAGGCACAACAGATGCAATATTTGCACTCCGTTTACTCGTCGAGAAGCACGCAGAGAAAAGATCACCTCTCCATCTGACCTACCTCGATTTGGAAAAGGCGTTCGACAGAGTCCCCCATGATCTTATTTCATATGCATTGCGCGATCATCAGGTTCCTGAAGAGTACATTCGATGGACAATGGCGATGTACGATGATTCAAAGAGTACTGTCAGAACTCCGGTCGGCATCACAGAGCCATTCGCAGTAAACGTTGGAGTGCACCAAGGGAGTGCTTTGTCTCCCCTTCTCTTCATTTTGGTTATGGATACCGTCACGCGTCCTCTACTGACTCCGGCTCCGTCAACCATCGCATACGCCGACGACATTCTCCTTGCTGCTCCTACACGTGCCGAAATCGAGAAACGCACCCAAGAATGGAATGACGCTCTTAGTAGGCTTGGCTTACGCCTCAACATCAAGAAGACCGAGTACCAGGAAATCGGAGTGCAAACGACGGGAACTGTTCACATCAGCGGTGAACCGCTCCCGAAGACCTCCGAATTCAAGTACCTTGGTTCTGTCATCTCCTCAGACACGTCAACAAATGCAGCGGCACGCCAAAGAGTAAATGCAGCTTGGATGAAATGGAGAGAAGCTGCAGGTGTCCTCTGTGATAGGAATATCACAGCTGGCATACGCGGAAAGATGTATAAAACAGCAATCCGTCCCGTGCTTCTCTATTCGACGGAGACCTGGCCTACAACGCGTATAACCGAGAACATTATCCACACGAATGAGATGAAAATGTTACGCTGGACACTAGGACTGACTCGCCTAGATTGTGTGCGTAACACGATTGTGAGAGGGAGATTCGGCGTTGCCCCAATACAAGACAAGATGCGAGAAGGGAGAGTTAGATGGTATGGACACGTGATGCGAATAGACGCGACCAACATCGCAAGACACGCCCTTGACATGGAAGTACCAGGCAAACGCCCTCGAGGCAAACCGAAGACAAGATATATGGATACGCTCAACCAAGACCTGCGCCTTGCAAGACTCCACTCGGAAGACGCAACGGACAGATGTTTCTGGAGAGCTAGAAGCCGTACAGCGGACCCTACTCCGACCTCGGCCGGCGCGGGACAACGCTAAGAAGAAGAAGAAGAAGAAGAAGTTCTATCATGATTGGCATAAGCCTAGAGAAGGCTGAAATGTACGGAGAAAGTCTACAAAAGTCAAGTTACACAGTTTAAACACAGTGAAGCTTGGTTAATTAGAAAGTCGTTGAATTGTATGAAGTAATTGAGACAAAAAATATGATTGATGTCAGGCGGAGTTCTTGGAAGTGTCTCGGTACTCATTCGTGAACGACTTGGGCGGCAAGAGCATGGAGGGTTTTGTAAAGAAGAGACCGGGTGGCGCGAGAGTCTTCGTCAGTTGGAAGCAGTGCTGCGTCAAGTATTGCCTGCCATGGAGCAAGAGGTTTGTTGAGTTATCGATTGATTCCCTGATAATAGAGTGTTGTTGTTGTTGTTGTTTGCCCGATGGTGTTCTCCTGGCTTCTACGGATGCGGCGTCTCAGTCTCGGAGCCACCCCGGACAACAACATCGACCGGGCTAACAGCATCCAACCCCTCTCGCTCATGCATCAACCGTTTTTTCGATTGAGGCTTGTGACCCACCTGGTCTCACTTCTTCGCCCACTACGTCAGCGACCTTCCCACCCCCTACCCAAGGCGTGAAGATGGTTTGATATGCAGATGACATCACCATCTGGGCATCCCACTGAATGTCGGACACTGCGGCTCTATTAGTCAACGAGTACCTTGCAAAATTGAAGACGGTACTTGACGAGAAGCACCTTCCCGTATCCTCGACCAAGTGACATTCCATCATCTTGACATTCCATCATCCCGCTAAATTCAAGGCCACTGTGGACTTCAAGTGGGGATCCGACCTCATCCCGACACTCCAATCTGTTAAGATCCTGGGTGTGACCATAGACCAAACACTGCGCTTCCACCTCCACGCCGCCGCAACCAAAAAGAAGGCCGCATCCCGTTTCAATGCCCTCAAGGCCCTTGCGGGAACCACATTTGGCCAGAGCAAAAAGGCCCTCCTTCTTTACTACAAGGCCACGGCATCTCTTACGCCGCTCCAGTATAGAATTTCAGCCTGGGAAAGCTACAGACAGTCCAGAACACGACCATCCGTATTATCACGGGCGCTCCTCCCCCATCCACCACCTACACACCGAGACGGAACCACTCCGTGTGGAAGACCATCAGAGGCTGCTGTCATGCAAATTCCTCGCCTCAGCCCTCTGCGATTCATCTCACCCCACACACAATCCTCTCTCAACCCGAGGAAAGACGCAAGATCCGTCCAGGTCTCCCCCTCCTCGCTGACGTCACCCAACGCGCCTCATGGAGATCCCACCCGCCCTGCCAGAAAAGGTCCCTGCTGACTTCGATCCATACAGCACACGTCGCACGTGCCATCATCAATGTCCCTCTCAACAAGATCTTTAACGACCGTCCACCGAGGATCTCGAAGGACGAAGTTTCCGTACCCCGATCCACTCGCCGCACCCTATGCCAGCTCAGATCAGGCCACTGTCACCTTCCGATGTCCTATCGGAACCGCCTGGACCCCACAACCCAAGACAAGTGCCCAGACTGCGGAAAGCCTGGCCACGACACATTTCATCTGTTCGATTGTTCGGTGTCTCCAACATCCCTCGATGTTTCCGCCCTCTGGCACAAACCCATCGAGGCCGCGGAGTTCCTAGGTCTCCCGACCCGGCCTAAACCGGAGCCACCGCCAACGGACGACGCGTAGCGTGACAACAACAACAACATGGTGTTCTCCGGGCGAGATAACGAAGCTTCCTTCTGCAGGCTCAGACGACGATAAACCCTCACTCACAAATTCTCTCTCTCTCTCTCTCTCTCTCTCTCTCTTTTTTTTCCTTCCTCCTCCCGAATTCTCTCTCTTTTTTTTTTCCTACGTCCATTCTTTTCCACTAGTTATAGATAGTGTCGTTGAGACGAATGAGTGTGGTTGAGACGTATGGGGAGAAGAAGCAAACGAGTGATGGTGAATAGATGAATAGATTTCGCCCGCAGTTTGGGTGAGAGAAACACCCTGGTGGTTTCGTTCGGCAGTTTAAAAGAAGCGCTACAAGCAAGAAGTTCTTTTACTTCCTTTTCAAAGGAAGTTTCCTTTTGCTTTTTTCTTCGAAACAAAAGAGTAATTAACTTCGTAATATGAGTTACTATTTTTTGGGGAATTCAGCTTAAAGATGTTTCTGGAAAAAGACTAAGAAGTACGTCCGACGAGTGAAAGAGTGGAAAAGGCACATTCATATTCACATTAAGGCCTTTGAGAAGCTTTGAAGAAGAGAAATGAGGAGTTGTGATGAGGTTCCCTTCCATGTATTAGTGATACAACGACAAGTAAGGTAGAGGAAAGAGAAGAATAAAGAGAAAAAATTCAGCAGAGTAGTCGAAATGTAGAAGATGAAGAGGGTGAGGGGTGAATTTGAAGAACTCGAAAAGTGAAGCGAGTTGTCTTCAAACAAGCAATTCGGTAATCAAAAGGCCTTTTTTGGTCTAAGAAACAGTTTTATTTCATTTTTAGTCTTCGGTCTATAAACGGAAATTGATGAAAGAACATTAAGTTTGAAAAAAAGGAATTTCTTCCATATGCAGTGGCCTCGGTCCATATCAGAGACCATTACCGGAAAACGAAAAGAGTTATCATTCTGATTTTTTCAGGGTATGTTTGCAACATTATGTATAGTGCTACAACGATGTCCGCCTACTCGCGGTGCAGCACGTCAGTCTCAGGACTGCAAAGGACATCTCCAATCTTCTCCGGAAGCAGACCAGCTCCGAAGACACGCTCCCTCCGGAGCACACAATTCTTCTTCCGTTTTTTGCAATGTGAGGCAGACTGACCCGGCCAGTCTGTCTCAATCTCTACTTCTACAAGCCGGAGACATCGAACGCAACCCAGGACCTCCCACCACCTGGCTCTGCTCTACTTGCCGAAAGACAGCCAACACGAACTGCATCCAGTGCTCTCTCTGCTCCGAATGGACACACATCAAAGCGAAGTGCAGCGGTATTCCATCGCTCAAGGACTACGTCCCTGCAACCTACCGATGCCCTCCATGTCAGACCCGCCAAGACACACCCTCGCCGTGTGCAGACGCAACTCTCGCTCCAATCGCTCGAAACAGACGCAAAGGCAACAAGAACCTGAGACTGCTACAATACAATTGTAACGGGATAAATGGCAAGAAAACAGAGATCCTCGACCTCCTAACTCGCCTGAAGATCGACATATTCCTAATACAAGAAACGAAGCTGACGGATCGCGCTAAAACTCCTTCATTCCCCGGATACTCCATTGCTAGAAAAGACCGCGGAACCGACACAGGTGGCGGCCTACTCACAGGCATCACCCATTCTTTAAACCACTCCGTCGTCCCGTCTACCACAGATCCTCACCTGGAATCACTGACTGTTCGCATCTCGGACAACAACGGCCTCTCTCTGGACATCACTAATGTCTACATTCCTCCGACGACCTCCTGCAACACAGGCTACCAACCGGATCTATCCCCCCTTCTACGCAACCGCGAGAATTCCATCATACTAGGCGACCTTAACGCCCACGACTCCAGCTGGTACTCTCACTCGACAGACAACAGAGGAAACGTCATCTCCAGTGCTATTGACGACTCGGAACACGCCACTCTCAACCGCGACATGCCCACACGAGTTCCCTCAAACGGTCGCCCTTCCTCGCCAGACATTTCCATCTGCTCTCAGGATCTCCTTCAAAAAGCGTCATGGAAAACCATCACTGAAGGCAGCTCCGATCATCTTACGATAATCATCGAACTAGAAGGCATCAATTTCAACCACACTCACAGAGACGCAACCTTCACAAATTACCGGAAAGCGGATTGGGAAGCGTTCCAGCAACACGTCGAAGAAAGCCTGTCCAAAAATCCTCTTCCCAATCTACCAGCCGTTCAAGCAGAACCTCTCTTCCGAAGAATACTTGTATCAGCTGCAGCAAAAACAATCCCACGCGGCCGAATCAAGAAGAGAAAAGTCGCCCTAACGACAGAGATACGAGAATGTATGCATCAACGTGACACACTCAGAGAATCGAATCCGACAAGCGACCTTTTGAACGTTCTCAACACGAACATAAGGAGAGCTACTGACAAAAACAAAAGGGACATATGGCGCGCACTGATGGAGTCCTTCGATCCAAAGAAAGATGTCAACAAGCTCTGGAAGACCATCAAGATCCTCAACAACAAAGGAAGACCACCGCCGAACTGCGCCATAACCTTCAGAAATAAGTCGATCACGACCGCCTCCGATATCGCGAACCGCTTTAACAAAGCCTACACTTGTCCAGTCCAGTATACAACCTCAAAGGAAAACAGGAAGACTATGAGGAAAATACACCGCCTGTCCGCTGATGACTTCGAGGACTTCACTACCACAGACATAGCAGCCGCCATCAGATCCACGAAGAAGTCCACCGCGCTTGGTCCAGAGGGCATCGGTCCTATAATTCTCCATGAATTAGGTCCGAAAGGAATCAGCGCCCTGACTTTCCTGGTCAACAGCTCCCTACGCACAGGCAGGATCCCCATGATATGGAAATCGTCAATCATACTACCCCTCCTGAAAGCAGGCAAACCAGCATCCGAAGGCTCCAGCTACCGTCCGATATCTCTACTCTCGCCGGTCGCCAAAGTGATTGAACGGCTAATACTCTGCTCCCTACAGAGGCACATTCCCCCGGTAGACCACCAACATGGCTTCAAGGCAAGACGCTCTACAACCTCGGCCCTCGCAACTTTCTCGAAGAGCATCGCAGACGGTTTTAACCAAAAACGTCCCGCTAGTCGAACGGTCCTCATGGCAATCGATATGTCCAAGGCATTCGAAAGTATCGACATCGTCAAGCTCATCGACCTCCTTGAGACAACAACCGCGCCGAACTACATAAAAAAAATGGCTCGCCTCTTACCTTAGAAGAAGAACAGGACGCACAAGCTTCCGCGACTCGGTATCAAGTTCCAACCTCTTCAGAAACGGAGTCCCACAAGGCAGCGCCCTCTCGCCCACGCTTTTCAACCTTTATCTCCGCGATCTTCCCACAGACGATGCCCACACGAACGTCATCTCGTATGCTGATGACATCACGATCTGGGCGTCAGATCCCAACATCAACGTCGCCTCCGAACATCTACGCAGGGCCATCACGAAAATTGAAACCTTCCTCAAAGAACGGTCACTCATCATTTCCCCGACCAAGAGCCAGCTCATGCTTTTCACCCCGTTCAGTCGCGAATTCAAGTCTACTCTGGACATATCAATCTGCGGATCACCCGTCCCCACCGTCAACCAGGCCAAGCTACTCGGCGTCACGTACGACTCGATGTTCACATTCAGCCATCATGCCAAAGACATCGCGAGACGGATGTCGCAGCGCAATAACGTACTGAAAGCCCTTGCCGGAAGCACCTGGGGCAACCAAAAAGAAACCCTCCGCCTCACGTTCAAAGCCATCTCGCAAGCGATCTGCAACTACGCCGCACCCGCCTGGTCCACCTTCCTCTCGGACTCCGCTCACGCCAAAATCCAACGTTCTCAGAACTCCGGACTCCGCGTCGTGACAGGGAATCATCAAATGGCCGACACTGACCATATTCATCGCGAATCAAAGACCATGCGCACCAAATCCCATCTGAACATGCTCGCCGCGCAGTACCTCGCGAGATCGTTGGACCCAGAACACATCCACCACGGCCTCCTCGACTGCCCGGCGCCCCCTCGCGCAATGAATAACAACCTCGTGTTGAGCTGCAAGAAGACTGTCGAAGCCGCGAAAAAGATGTTAAAGGATCCGAACAATGGGAAATCAATCGCAAACACCGTACACTCGATGATGGTCTCGAACGAACTCCAATCGTTGAAGGGTGCCGTCATCCTGGGAGGCAGACCTCCGCCCCTTATCCAGGAAGAAGAGAAGGAGTTACCACGCAAGACTAGGTGCACGCTCAGCCAGCTCCGCTCGGGATTCAGCAGATTCATCAACAACAACCTCCACCGCATTGACGAATCCATCCCCGACGTGTGTCCCGATTGCTCTTCCGGACCTCACGACGTTGCGCATCTCTTCAACTGCCCATGCCACCCGACCGCGCTGTCTCCAATCGACCTCTGGACCAAGCCGCTGGAGGTCGCAGCGTTCTCGAAGATATAAGAAAAAAGAAGAACAAGAAACGAAGAACACAGACGTTCTTCGAAGCCGGCTACATCCGGCAACAACAACATTATGTATAAGATGAAACCGAAAAATCACGAGACCGCTACACCAAAGAAAAGATAAAAAGTGACAAAGTCGTTCACCTGGACTTTTGCCGCACCCTGTGGAATGAAAGGAAATCGATAGTTCAATGTACTGTAAGGCTACGAACTGGAAGTTTCTTCTTTTTCAAAGGCGAGCCTTCGAGCTCGACCGTTCGTTATATGAAGCGATCAAGTGAAGCTTTTTCATGAACTTTTTAAATAATTCCAACACTACCGAGAGAGAAAAAAGCGAGAATGCTTAAGGAAAGGTTCAATGACGTTTTTCTATATGTTCTTGGGTCACAAAACTTTTTTCATAAAGCTGGTTGGAAGGAATAGTGTTCAGATGGCTAATGGTTCGGGATTCCTTCGTGGCATACATGGACCCGCGTAGTGAAGAGATTCGTCTCGTTCTACTTATGGATAAGGACTTCAAGGTATTGATTGATATTGACTATTTTATCGATCGATTCTTTATACCTTCAACTAAGGTCTATTTGTAGTTTGAATAGGGTTGAAATTGGGAGTTTAGAACCCTTGGTCCTTTTTAGATTTTTTTTCATTCATTCTTTATTTCCATGTACATGTGTATGTTTAACGTGGAATCGAAATATAAAAACAATATAACATGGATTTTTATATATGATAAAATTAAGAAATGAAAAAGAAGAAGGTGAGGTAATACAGTGGCAGTGTATTAAAGCGATTAGTCAGAAACAATAGGGCTAGGTAAAATAGTATGTTTAGGAAGTTCTTTCAGTTTCGTCAGGAACATCATATCAGAATGAATGCATACTATTTCAGAAGGTAGGCAGTTCCATATAGAGATAATTCTTGATGCACATGTAGAGAACCGGGAGCTGTTTATAGCGAAAGGCAATGCGATTCTAAACTTGTGAGCATTTCTAATATTCTTAAGAAGTGGTTTAACAATGAATAGTCTGGAAGAATCAAATTCAGAACACGAATGTATTCTTTTATGGATAAATACTAGGTCAGCAACAACGCGGCGGTATTCAAGTGACTCTAGATTAAGCATTTCTAGTCTTTCAGAGTAATCTAATCGAGGAAGTCCGTTCATAGCTAGGATTCTTCTGGTGAAACTCCTTTGAACTTTTTCAATGTCTTTCACAAGGCCTATGGTTGTTGGGGACCAAACTACAGTCGCGTATTCGAGGATTGGGCGTACATAAGTGACAAAAGCTAGTGTCAGAACATCAAGAGACTTAGTCTTGAATGTACGCAAGAATAAGTTCGCAAGGTTTGTTGCTTTCTTACAGACAATCTCGACTTGTTTATTGGAGGAAAGATTATCAGAGAACACAACGCCTAAATCATTTACTTCAGAAGATTTATTCATGACCACTCCGTTAAGATAGTAATTCATCATGGCATTGGAACCGAAGTGTGAAACAACGCATTTTTTTGCAGATAGCTCAAGATTGGAATGTTGACACCAGTTAGAGATGTTATCAATGGCTATTTGGAGATCGGAAGAGAAAAGTGGTACTTCAGTAAACAGTTTCACGTCGTCGGCATATATCGAATATTGCACAGTCGAAGGAATAACTTCCTTAATGTCATCGATAAATAATAAGAATAATTTAGGGCCGATTGTTGATCCTTGAGGCACACCACTAATTACAGAGGAATTGCTTGAAAACTCGTTGTCAACACAAATAGTCTGCATTCTTTCAGTCAAATAATCACGAATCCATCCAAGGACAGGATTACAAATTCCTATATTTTCAAGTTTGCGTACTAAAAGATTATGGTCTACTGTGTCAAAGGCCTTAGATATGTCAAGGAGAACAACATCGACAGCCTTTCCATGAGACAGTAAATCCGCAAGGTAACAATGTGATTGTACTAGTGAAGTTACTGTGGACCTTTTGCTTCTAAAACCGAATTGATGAGGAGATAGAATAGAATTGTTCTCCAAGTAAGCATCAATTTGACTAATCAAAACGTTTTCCATAACTTTAGAGATTGAACAAGTTAACGAAATAGGACGATAACTTGAAAGTTGATCTGCCGCAGATTTGGGTTTAGGGATGGGTTTAACTATCGTCATTTTCCAGAGAGAGGGTGCCTTTCCAGAAAGTAAAGAATTGTTAAAAATAATAGATAACGGTTTCAGAAGCACAAAACGCAGTTTCTTGAAAACAATATTTGGTATGGTGTCAGGAGAAGTATTACACTTATTGCTCAACTTTCTAATACCATTCAATATCATATCATGAGTTATGAAATCAAAGTACAATTTCGAGGGAGTCGTCGGATAGATCTCAGGAACAATAGAACGAGGGGTCGAGTACACCGAAGAGAAAAAATCTGAGAAAGCTTCGGCTTTAGATAATGAAGTAACCAAAGTTCGATTAGATTGATCAACTATTGTGGGCATTGCTGAATTACGGCCCTTAGAGCGACTGCGACATTCGGAATAAAACAATTTCAGGTTTCGTTTACTAACTAGTTTGCTTTCTTTCTCAATCTGGTGCAAATGTAACTGTTTAGAAAATTCAGCAGAAAGATTGTGGCTGTAAACAGAATTAGGAGAATGAAGTGTAGCTCGTTGAAGCTTGTAATACATTGTTCGGAGCCTAGGTGGATAGAGGTCGATATCAGAGAAATCGGAGAACAATGGGACGAAACGGTCGATAAGGTGGACAAGGAAGTCAACAAAGTAGTTATTAGCAGCGTCAGAGTCGAAAAGAGCTAGAGAAAGTGTCCAGTCATGAGATGCAATCAGCCATTCCATCATAGCCCAATTCGCACGCGCGAAATTTCTTATAGAAGGAGCCGAAGCAGCAGGAAAAGCTGAGAAAGACACTTGAAATTCTACGGTGGCATGGTCACTTGATGAAAAAGGCGCAATCACAATACAGTAGGAAACAACTAGACTATTAGACAGCACAATATCTAATATGTTCGTACCACGTGTTGGTTGGGAGACGAATTGAAAAAAATGCTCATCGCAGCAAAAATCTAAGAACAAGGAATGATTCTCATTGTAAGAAGTGTATAGGCTATTCCAGTCAATGAATGGAAGATTGAGATCTCCTACTACCACCATAGGTATATTGGGAAGAGTAATCGATTTAATGTAGGACAACAATCTGACCATCGTTGCTGATGTACAGGAAGGGGAACGGTAGATCACTACGCATCGCATTTGCCGTGGAAGTGCAATAGGGTTGAAGATATCGAGAGATATCACTTCTATGCCATTATCTTGGAAAGAGGAAACTAGAACAGATGGAATATTAAGGGAGACAAATGCGGCAACTCCTCCGCCTTGATTAGGATCATTTAGGGAACGATCACATCTATACAACAAATATTTATGCTCCTTCAAAAACTCATGATCGGAATCTAAGGAAGAAAGCCAAGTTTCTGTAACGAAAACAAGATCATAGTTTTTGTAAATAAGCAAAAAATCAAGATCAGCTACTTTATTGCGTATAGATCTCGCATTGAATAAACATGCTTTCGTTAAAAGGCAAGAAAAAGAATTCCTAACACTGCCACTGACCTAGCGAGAAGTTCTTTTGGTAACGTTAGCGAATGACCTTTTCTGTTCTTCTCGGAATGGTCTCGGCGTCGATAGCTTGGACAGCTGAGTTCCTCTGACGGTCCACTCTATCTGCCCGGCCGCCTGGTTCCGTTCTCTGGCAATATGTCTGCACTGCTTTTCTAATTCGAGTCCAGTTCTGGTCAAGTCTTCTCTGACGAAGACTCGGGGAAGAGACTGCAGGACATTAAGCCTTGAAGTTCTTATCTTTTTCAGACAAGCTGAGCGAAGAGTTGTAGACGGTAGATATATCTTCAGAACTCGTCTTTTGTGTTCCGCTTTGCCAAACCGCTTGTATTTGACTTCGCCTCTCTTGAAGGCCTCCGAAATGCCCTGGATATCCAGTTCTTGTATGAACTTTGAAACGAAGGTTTCATCGTTCGCAGCTGTGACTGAGTCCGATTCGTGTTCCTCCATACCAACAACCACGATATTCTTGGCCTTCTCTTCAATAACATCTTTGTCTTCGAGTAGGCAGCGTCTGACTGCCTCATATGCAACAGCGTCTGGAGACAAAGTGAAATGAGTAGATTGGGCTGCTGATGAAACGGCAAACTTTTCTTGAGTGAGAGACTCAATCTGCTTGTTTTGAGCCTCAATGGTTCGCGCTTGAGTTGCTATCGTGTCTGCTTGTAAACGGATGGTTTCCAGAAGAGAGGCGATTTCAATGTTGGCAGAAGAGGACATGTTTGGACAGGAATAGGATATAGGGCACTGGGTGAAGAAATCAATATCAGAGCTCTCAATAAACGCACTGCTCACTGTGAGAGAAAATATTTGTAACTAAAGAATTGGTCAGTTAGTCCGGGCGTGGCATAAAGGTAGTGTGGGCAATTTTTGTGCGAAGGGTCCCAAGTTCGAATCTCCCCCCATACTGATCTACCCAACGAAGTAATATAGTGGGAAGTCCTCAGCCCCAATCTGACTTTCCCAACTGCTTCTACACAAATAAGCAAAGCAGTGACCGAGTGTGCAGCCTCTGGTTATATCAGGGTAGGTCTGTCCCGCATCTTAGGAAGGCCCGTACCCTGCCACGAGGCTGGAACAAGCACAAGGAAGATAAAGAGAGAGTAACTCAGTCAAAGTCTTGTTCGTACAGGTACAAGCGGGTGGCAAAGAGGTATACGGTATACCATCTGGGTTGATGATCACGAACACTCAGCAGTCAGTCGATGAATCATATATCTTCACTCAAATTTCATCTTCAAAGGAATCACGGGAATTCGCTGTGTCAAATTTTCACTTTCATTATTGAATTTACCTATAAGACGTGGTATTACTCATATGAATTATACTTGCTTTTGTAGTATACCTATCTTTTATATCTTTACTTATGACAAATTTTATTCGGGACCCGTTATGCTTTTCAGTCGGAGAGAACAGCAAAATTGTCACAAAAAAATAAGTTTAAAGTAGGGTGCTTCTGTAACCTGCATTCCGGGTGTAATCTATGCGCAAATCTATGCGCTATTGTTGAAAAAAACATTTATGAACCAGAAAAAGTATGGAGTTTTCTTTTTTTGATCACAGATAGTCGGTCTATTTCTGGAGTCGGCGTAATAATTTGGTTTTTCAGTGAGCTGCAGTTGAAGTGTCGCCGAGTTGTGGATACGATGGAGTACAAAAGGGTCATCGAACAGGTCAAACAAACAATTGAAGCCGTAGTTGTTTCTGAAAGCGTTTTCATGAGATAAGATGTGCCTCGATTAATGAATCTAAGAAGAGGAATTTCTATCTGAAATGAAGATCACTCGGGTTTTTTTTTCTCTCGCTGATTTGGTTCGACAAAAAATGGATTTATCGACTAAGCATTTGGTTTTCCGGTTTTTCAGGGATGGTTTGATAATAAGAAGCATAGACTGGACTTATTTGACGGTTTAGAATAGAATAAAACAAAGGAAAGAGTGCCTTCCTTGTTTAATTTGAATTTTTATGTCACTGATACTGATATATTGATACTGATATACTGATATCACTGTCAATTCAAGGATGGGCTTTCCATTGAATTTTGTTATGGTCTAAGTTGATCCAACTGAAAGAGAAGTCCACAATAAAGAAGTCAAAGAACATCCTCAATACACCCTTCATCATATCATCAACACCGGATTCAAGTCGTTCTTTCTTAGCAAATCGACTTACCTCTTTTCTCACTTTTAAAAGTGTCACGCCTTGGTGTTGATACAAATCCCTCCTCTATTTGAATCCCCACCTGCCCATTTCGAAATCACTCTAGCGATAAAGTATCATCTTATAACATTACAGATCAAACCGTGTTCCCTTGTTCAGGCGATGAATTCACCCTCTGGTGCTATTTGGTTGCGTGAGAATCCGTACGGTAGCAGCTTTCCACTCCGTAAAAACGCATACAGCAAATGGTCAGGAATTTGCTGGGAGAAAGAGAGAGAGAGTAAAATTTTAGTGGTTTTACGTCATACAAAGAGTGGGTTCAGATTGACTCTGATAGTTCGGTCACCCTAAGATCAGACGCGTCCAGAGTTTACACAGAGTTTTAACATGGTTTTCACGAGTCGGTTCGAAGTTGAGAAAACTCGACAGTAAAAACAGACAAGTTTAGATTACGCTGAGAAGTCTTGGTTGGCCGCTTAGCATTCGGATATAACAAATCTGAAGAGTCCGCCTATTCAGAGCCTCGTTTGTACGAGCGAGAAGTAAACGAGGCAATCGAGTAGGGAAGAAAATGGGTTGAGTTTTTCTGTCTCGATTATTGTAACGAAGATGTACAGGTTTGTCGATGCGCGAAATTTCATGTCAACGGCTGCAGATATGATTGAGCTGGCCAAGGAGGACATCTTCATCGCCGATTGGTGGTTGTCCCCGGAGGTAGTTGGCGCCAATTCAAACCATGATTTTTTGTTTTTTAGTTGTTGGAGATTTTCTAATATTTATAGTATTACAGAGACGTTGAAATTCAGTTTTTGACCGGAAAGTTCTCAGAAGCTTTATGAAAGTATGCAGAGGAATGTTCCATACTTTTGAAAAACGAGTGGGAAAATCGTTTTTGGGTCTGAATCGAACCAGTTTTTTCGCATCAAAGGGGGTGACACCTTTTTTCAGCGTTAAACTACCGGTGATCACGATCTTTTGCATGTCTATTTGACGGTTTCTGCCATAGGTCACCAGAACTGTTGAGAATTTTCAAAAACGACTGTTCTTTGAGCGTTGGAGTCTACAATAATGAATAGCGCTCCCTTCTTCGCTCTTCAACTTGAGCTCGCTTCTCATTATTCCAGACTTCCCCGCTCTAAAAGCGGTCGTTCTTTCAAAGTGCTCAACAGTTACAGTAGAACTTTGGTGAACTATGGTTTCTGCTGAAGTTTTGTTATCATCAGGGTGTTTCTTAGCACTCGCACAGCTTTTTCCAGTGCATAGATTTTTTTTTAAACTTTCGAAAATTCAATTTTTCCATTGATTTGGAATCTCCCCACGTAAAATCCGAGATAAATTTTTTCCAAGCGCATAGATTTCAATGTTTTTCGGGGGTTTAGAAGAGCGCATATATTTTTTCAGCTGCAGTGCGGGTCAGAAAAAACATCCTGGTTTTCATGAAGGTTTGGTTTTGTTAGATTTATATGAAGCGGCCAGCGACGGAGGGCGTCAGATGGCGACTAGATCAACTCCTAAAGCGAAAAGCTGAGCAAGGCGTCAAAATTTTCATCCTTGTCTATAAGGTAAGCTTCCCCAATATTTCGACATTTTAAGTTGTTTTTTTCTTCAAGTTTTGAGTTTTGAGGTAAGGCTAGATAAACTATTTGAACTCTTGTCGAGTCATTTCTTTAGGAATTTTTTTGTTGTTGTTGAGGGAAACTCCTTTCATCTCGGAGTAGGATAAATCGGTTTTTAAGGGGAGAAGTAGATTTTGGTAGTTCAAAAGAAAGAGTTTACATAATGTAGATATTTGCAGGAAATGGAGATGGCGCTTGGTCTCAATTCTATCTACACGAAAAAGACGCTTCAAGCTCTGCATCCTAATATCAAGGTTTTTTTAAAATTTCAATTTTTGTTTAAATTTCAACCTTTTTTTTGAGTTTTAAAAAATCATGCAACTTTCCAACAAGAAGAGGTTTTTGTTTGTTTTTAAAACCGGTATGTAATTCATCTATTAAGTACTGTATAATATATTGCAACGATGAGCATTTTTTATATGATATGATAAAGTTTGAGTTCAAACGCTTCATCATCGATGTTATGAGATTCCACATTTTGCGATTCTTGATTGATGAGTATGATTCCTTCGATTCGTAGTGGCTGAGAGCGGTCTACTCTTTTTTCGATCTTTATTTCTATCGCCAAGAACGGGGGACTTCGATCTCTAGCCGCGTTTGTATACCTTGAGGCTGTAATGTCCAAACCATGATCGACACGCCAGTCTACACTGAACGTTCTCATTCTTACTGTACTGTACGGAGAACCAGATGGAGCCGTTCGATTTAATGGCGCATCATGTCCCATCACATCGAACAAAAAAGCGTTTGAATTGAATCGAGTATGAGTAAGTAGGGAGAGGAATATCGATCAGGGTTTAGGCGATACGGCCTAAAAAAATCCAACTCCTGCTAAAAACCTGCCGTGCCTTTAATTTCACCATAAAAAAGTACGTACTAGTATGCTCATGAGGTAGTTCAAATTAGTGCGAGCTAGTTGATAAAATCTTAAACGTCGAATTGCAACTAACGCAACCAGTATAGCGCTGAGTTGATGTTAGCGGTTACTTCAACTTTATGAAATTGAAGGCACGGCTGCTTATTCCATTCGTGCGATGTGCGATAAAAATGAAATTCAATAAGATAGTTGGACGCTTTTTGTCACCAAAAAAGGAAGGAATCGGATTTGATATGAATATGACTCGAAACACACTGGCAACAGTGGCCATTCGTGACTCTACAGCCTTAAGAGCCTGTCACGGATGGAGCCGGATCATCCAGTCCAGAATCGAGCGCGACCTCAGGTGGCGGATAGAGGGATGCCTCCCTACGAATTATTCGTGCTGGGAGGTAGCGGGAGAAATCCCGCCGCGGACCAAAACTGGGTAGTATAGCTCGTCAAAGGAGGGTGATGCCGGACCGGCCTGGGCATGCCACCGGACAAAACATCAGCCGATACTCCGCTATACTTTTCAATGGCGAGTCGAGGCGCCAGTCAAATAGCCTCTTGCCTATCTCCGGTCAACGACAGGCGAGACGTCTCTACTCCCACCCAAAACGATGCTAGGCCGGCTTGACCACCCACTCACAAGGCCTATAGCATGAACAGGTTGCTACAACGATGTCCGCCTTCACAAGGTGCAGCATGACAGTCTCAGGACTGCAAAGGACATCAAAACCCTTCTCCGGACGCATCTTGTCCGAGGAACACGAGAACTTCTCTCATTAAAGAGAGTGTTCATGGCCAGGTCTTCGGTGCGGGATGCTTGCCGGCAACAACAACAACAACATATGAATATGAATTATTTGGCTCAGACATTCTAGTTTCCTATTTTGAACGATGGAAAACAGATAAATGTGGATGTAATAATACCATCGCACGGAAAAATGCTTGACCACCGGGCGGGATCGAACCCAGCCATCTCTTCTCGAACCGGGAGCAAGCGCGTAACCATAACAACGTAGTGGCACATTGCTGTTCTGTGCGATAGTATTATCATTCGTCGTCGTAACCCGGCGTCACTGCCTTTGAACTGTGTAATTGAGAATCAGAAGTGTTTGATGTAATGCACTACTTGAGGTGATGAGACATCCAGACCACTACCCGGCAAGTGGGACATTCTTCTGGGCGCATCACGAGAAGCTCATTGTCATTGACCAACTTATCGCTTTTGTCGGGGGAGTCGACTTGTGTTTTGGAAGGTCGGAATGGCTTCCACAGGCTGAAGGATGAGCGGGTCTTGTCAATGAGAAGCGGGGGTTGAACCCACTCAGAATGAAGTTCTCAACATCTCTGAAAAGTAGAATTAAAGAGAGATAGAGAGAGAGATAGATAGATAGAGAGAGAGAGAGAGAGAGAGAGAGAGAGAGAGAGAGAGAGAGTTAGCGAGCCTTAGTAAAGCAAAGCAAAGTAGAGAAAGTTATACAGAAGCTCTAGAGATTGGGTTCAAGAAATAGTTTTTATATGTGATTTATTTTTTTGTCTTTTGTGAGAAAAATATTTAAAAAAATTGGAGAAATTTGAAAAAGCCGGGCTTTGGTTGTGTGTAAGAACTCTCTTCATGTATGATCATTTCTTCTTGTTTTTTTCCCAAAATCTTGAAATGGAGATGTTACGTACAGATGGGACGACAATCAACATCTTCTCACTGACCTTGGCTCGGTTCAATTTTCTGGTTCTCACGCGTTGTCTGGACCCTCAAACACGGACTTTAGCATGGTTGGTTGGTAGCCAATGTAACTGTTTGAGAATGACTCATGTTCTAGCATACAGTATGTGAAACGGAGGTTACGGTTCAATCTTCGTTTTGAAATTGAAATTCGGAGCATAAAAACACACTGGTGAACAATTAGAAGTCAGCCAGCGAAACAGGTGGGGGATAGAAAGGCAAAAGAGGGCTTGAAGAATAAAAAGGCGAAGAAGATAGCAGAAGGTGGGGAGATGGAGGCGATTATCGTGCCATGATATCGGTTAGAAGTAGCGAGTTTAAGGTTTGCTAAGAATAAGCATGGGGTTGGAGGAGGGGTTGGGAGGAAACTAGTTAACACCAGGGGCTTTTCAGTTGGTCCGAAAATCCTACAGACGCTCGCCGGAGGGGCGTAAATTTTAGTATACAGACACTAACCTTACATCTGTAGAAACTTTTTTTCAAGTTTCAATTTTATGAGATAAAAATTTTTGAAAAATTTTCACACTTATGAGATAAAAAATTTCATATAAGGGAGTTAAAAGACAGACGCCCGCCAACAGGCGACCGGACATGACTAAATAACCCCTGGTTAACACCTGGTGTCATGTTAAATCCGGAGTTATCCATTAACACTCAGTTACATAGTTTAAAGGCAGTAGTGACCCCGGGCGTCAGTCACCAGCACTGTTTAGAATTAAAAAACCACCGTTTTTTGAGCGTCGAAGTCTAGAATAATGACTAGCTATCCTTTCTCTGCTCTACCTTTATATCGCTTCTCATTATTCCGGATGCATCTGCTCGAAAAGCGGTCGTTTTATCTTTTTTTAAATTTAAAAGTTTTATCAGTTACACTAGACCTTTGGTGAAGTATGACCCCCCAACTATCACATGGGCAAAAGCTAGTTATTCCTGCCTAGTTAGTCAAAATCTAAAGAATTCATCTTCGCTGCAAGCTGCATACCGGCAACAACAACAACAATTAGTCCTCGGAGCGGGATCGATCTCAGCCATCTCTCTATCTTTCGCCGAAAGCGCAAGAGTGTTACCAGGGAATTTGTTTTCAGTTGAAAGGAATGCGAGAACTGGCTCGAGCGCCCTTGACACTTTCACCGCTCGGCCTGGAGGAGCATGAAGAAGTAGTGCCTCGACTGAGCGATGGAACATGCCCAGCGCCCTCTTCCACCCTCCGAGTTCCTCAGACAGCGCCGCGAATTATCGTCGTCCCAGAAGATGACGGGGAGGATGAATTGGATGGGAAACCGCATGCGATCACGACTATTAAGGTGAGGGAGATCGAGAAGTTTTTTTCTTTTTTTTAAAGAGAAATAAAGGATCAGAAAAGGAGAGAAATGCAGATGGGGAGAATGTCGGAAGGGTAGAGAGATAGAGAGAGAGAGAGAGAGAAATAGAGAGAGAGAGGGGAGTTGAAATACAGAAAGAGAGAGAGGGAGAGAAAGCACAAAGAGAGTAAGAGGGAGAGAGAGAAAATCAGTAAAATAATTAGAAACCAATATGAAAGTTTTTCCACTTAAACTGCGAAAAGGTTTTTGTGGATTGATTTATCATTGAACTACATGAAACTTTTTTTCTACTGTTTTAACAGTTCACCCGAAATCTTGAACTTTGATTTTCTCATCTTTTCAATGGAAAAGTGATATGATTTTAACTGTGAACATTATCGTTCTTTTATTGATTTTGCAACTCGCACTGTGCAATAAAGTATTAAACTGAACTTTTTGTGTGATAGAGAACAGAAATCTCGCTTACGTTTTTTACAGAATGTCCAATCAAGATGAAAACATTCATGAAAAAGGAATCACAGCTCTGTCAGAAAAGCTTTTAAATGACTAATCAAAAAAATACTTTCCACTTTAATATGAAGGAAAAATCAAACTTGAAAAGAATTTGAGAGTTTTTCAGGCATAGCTCACCAAATTTGTGAAATTTCTCCCGGTCGCCCGCCTAGTCTCCCTGAAAATTGTTTCAATGGTGAAAAAATACAACAAAAGTTGATTTTTCAACAACAAAAAAACTAAATGTTCTTGAGTGAACAGAATGTCGAATGATAAACTCTGGCCGTCTATGCGAAATAATAGATCAATTGACTACCGAAAACGAACTGAAAATTTTTTGAGTTCCTCTCCACCCCCTTTCCCTTCCTCTCCACCCCCTTTCCCTTCCTCTCCACCCCCTTTCCCTTCCTCTCCACCCCCTTTCCCTTCCTCTCCACCCCCTTTCCCTTCCTCTCCA
This sequence comes from Allodiplogaster pararmata, assembly GCA_964056735.1. Taxonomy (NCBI): domain Eukaryota; kingdom Metazoa; phylum Nematoda; class Chromadorea; order Rhabditida; family Diplogasteridae; genus Allodiplogaster; species Allodiplogaster pararmata. The sequence goes on from OZ057404.1 coordinate 4,450,980, forward strand.
CCCCCTTTCCCTTCCTCTCCACCCCCTTTCCCTTCCTCTCCACCCCCTTTCCCTTCCTCTCCACCCCCTTTCCCTTCCTCTCCACCCCCTTTCCCTTCCTCTCCACCCCCTTTCCCTTCCTCTCCACCCCCTTTCCCTTCCTCTCCACCCCCTTTCCCTTCCTCTCCACCCCCTTTCCCTTCCTCTCCACCCCCTTTCCCTTCCTCTCCACCCCCTTTCCCTTCCTCTCCACCCCCTTTCCCTTCCTCTCCACCCCCTTTCCCTTCCTCTCCACCCCCTTTCCCTTCCTCTCCACCCCCTTTCCCTTCCTCTCCACCCCCTTTCCCTTCCTCTCCACCCCCTTTCCCTTCCTCTCCACCCCCTTTCCCTTCCTCTCCACCCCCTTTCCCTTCCTCTCCACCCCCTTTCCCTTCCTCTCCACCCCCTTTCCCTTCCTCTCCACCCCCTTTCCCTTCGTCTCCACCCCCTTTCCCTTCGTCTCCACCCCCTTTCCCTTCCTCTCCACCCCCTTTCCCTTCCTCTCCACCCCCTTTCCCTTCCTCTCCACCCCCTTTCCCTTCCTCTCCACCCCCTTTCCCTTCCTCTCCACCCCCTTTCCCTTCGTCTCCACCCCCTTTCCCTTCCTCTCCACCCCCTTTCCCTTCCTCTCCACCCCCTTTCCCTTCCTCTCCACCCCCTTTCCCTTCCTCTCCACCCCCTTTCCCTTCCTCTCCACCCCCTTTCCCTTCCTCTCCACCCCCTTTCCCTTCCTCTCCACCCCCTTTCCCTTCCTCTCCACCCCCTTTCCCTTCCTCTCCACCCCCTTTCCCTTCGTCTCCACCCCCTTTCCCTTCCTCTCCACCCCCTTTCCCTTCCTCTCCACCCCCTTTCCCTTCCTCTCCACCCCCTTTCCCTTCCTCTCCACCCCCTTTCCCTTCCTCTCCACCCCCTTTCCCTTCCTCTCCACCCCCTTTCCCTTCCTCTCCACCCCCTTTCCCTTCCTCTCCACCCCCTTTCCCTTCCTCTCCACCCCCTTTCCCTTCCTCTCCACCCCCTTTCCCTTCCTCTCCACCCCCTTTCCCTTCCTCTCCACCCCCTTTCCCTTCCTCTCCACCCCCTTTCCCTTCCTCTCCACCCCCTTTCCCTTCCTCTCCACCCCCTTTCCCTTCCTCTCCACCCCCTTTCCCTTCCTCTCCACCCCCTTTCCCTTCCTCTCCACCCCCTTTCCCTTCGTCTCCACCCCCTTTCCCTTCCTCTCCACCCCCTTTCCCTTCCTCTCCACCCCCTTTCCCTTCCTCTCCACCCCCTTTCCCTTCCTCTCCACCCCCTTTCCCTTCCTCTCCACCCCCTTTCCCTTCCTCTCCACCCCCTTTCCCTTCCTCTCCACCCCCTTTCCCTTCCTCTCCACCCCCTTTCCCTTCCTCTCCACCCCCTTTCCCTTCCTCTCCACCCCCTTTCCCTTCCTCTCCACCCCCTTTCCCTTCCTCTCCACCCCCTTTCCCTTCCTCTCCACCCCCTTTCCCTTCCTCTCCACCCCCTTTCCCTTCCTCTCCACCCCCTTTCCCTTCGTCTCCACCCCCTTTCCCTTCCTCTCCACCCCCTTTCCCTTCCTCTCCACCCCCTTTCCCTTCCTCTCCACCCCCTTTCCCTTCCTCTCCACCCCCTTTCCCTTCCTCTCCACCCCCTTTCCCTTCCTCTCCACCCCCTTTCCCTTCCTCTCCACCCCCTTTCCCTTCCTCTCCACCCCCTTTCCCTTCCTCTCCACCCCCTTTCCCTTTTTTTCGGTCGCCCGGTCACCCGCCCAAAAATTTTTTGTTGAACACATCCTGGAGAGCTATGTTTTCAGGTGTCTCCACGGTCAAAGTCACAAGAAATGCTTCATACGAAGATTGAGTCAACGGTAAATGCGTCAACAGTAAATGGGCAAGAAAAGGTTCAATGATTTGTTGATTTATATTTAATCGATAAACGAAGAGTTGGGTTTTTTGAAGCAAAATGACTTCCGATTCGCCCTTGTTTATCATAATGGTAATTAGGTTTTTCCTATTATTCAACATCCTAACTTTTTTGACACGCCCACATTTCGAACGATTTTCCTATTTGCCTCAACGTAAGTGGCAACCTTAAACGATCTTCCCTACTGCAGTTTCTAGTAATATACTTATTATGTATTATTTAATATTTTTGTTCTTAATTTGAAGATTTTTTCTTAAAATTATTATTATTATTTTCATTGTTATTATTATTATTATTGTTCTTTTAACTCGTTGTTAGTAACATCTGAGTCCAGGTAGAGGAGGAAGTCGTGTACGCGGACAAGAACACCAATGGCGTTTTCGTCAAGATCCTGATGAAGAGTTTGTTTTAATCAAATAAGGTCATCTTCATATTTTTCACATCAACCGATGAATTTACACAGTTCAGAGGCGGTTCTGCCTGGATAAGACGAAAATTGGTTAAACATTTGCACGGAAAAAAGAAGACCACCCAGGGGTTAAATGGAGCCACCCAATTTTGGTTTATATGTATCCGCCGCTCAAAGTTTGGAGGAAAAAAGAAGAGGGGATGAAGGAAAAGGGTAAGAAAAGAGAGGAAGTTTTTTTGTCAATAGTGTGTGTACATGTATCCGCTGACGGGACCGATCTGGTCACTATATAACCCCTGAGCACATCCGGTCGGATCGAACTCAGCCATCTCTTCTCTGACCGGCAGCGAGCACGTTACCTTTAAACCAGGGGGACACATTGCTATTCATATGAGCCTTTCATATAACACTATTTTGTTGGAGATTGCCCGCCGTAGGTCTCCGGCTGGGTAGACGAGGTCTTCTTGGTCATGGCTCAGAAAACAATATCCTTACATCATTTATCTAATTACATTTATTTCTCTTTCTCTCTCGGGTTTTTTTATTTTTATTATATAACACTATCGTACGGATAAGCAATGTCTCCCCGTGGTGTAATGGTAACACGCGCTCGAGTCCCCGGTTAGATATATGAGAGATTGCTAGGTTTGATCCCGCCCGGCGGACTAGCTGTACGGTAGTTTAATCATAATTTTTGTTTTTTAACGCGGTGATACATACAGTACCGTGCAAAATTCTATCAAGTTTAGATTTTTCGTTGAAAACTGTTTCCTTTTTGTATCCAGTAATTTGAAATTCCAAATATTCTTCTCACATAAGATCACAAAAATGAGTCAAAAATCACGAAATATAAATAATAATAATTAAGCGTCAACCAGAGAACAATTGTATAATATAAAAGATATTCAGTTTTAACTTTTTAAAAAAACTCAAACTTGATTGGGAACAGATCTAAAACACGTTTTACTTCCGATAAGACGATTCATTCAACAACGAAAAATCTAAAGTAGCCACCAAAAATTTTAAAATTGAATTTTCCATCAACATTAGAAAAAAATAGGAAAATTCGAGCTTAGGTGCGTTCGGTTTATCTCGAGAGACCTCGGTGTTGAGAGGGGGGCATGTTGTATGGGCCTTAAAATGTGCATTATCATGTGTGCCTGTGTAGCTCAGTTTGGAGAGCATTCACCCGGGATGCGAAAGGTCACGGGTTCGGTTCCCCTCACAACAAACGATTTTTGCACAAGTTTATACGAACAATCCGCTCCTCTGCACAGTATAAAAATCCGTTGCTTGAGATTAACGAGGAGTAGGGATTACTCTTACTTTACAGGAGGAAATTAGAGACCTCTGTATAACCTTTATATTTAATTATTTGATTGCAGCGAGGCGAGCGAAGAGTGCGAACCCGAAGGAGGAGAAAGAGCCCCAAACATCGGAGATCCTCGTCGAAGAAGAGTCCGTGAGCAAGACCAGCTCAGGGGTATACATTCTTTATGTTGATGACTAGTTGTTCTCCATAGATCATGACTTCTTCTCTTCCTAGCGTTTATCCCGCCGCCGGGCAATAGATCATGACTCAACTTTTGGGTTTGACTATTCATTATTTCATGATTTGAACAAGACTGATCAAAGGTTGCTTGAAGTAGTGAAAAACAATTGCTCTTCGAGCTGTCTGGAATAATGAGAAGCGAGTCTGGAATAATGAGAAGCGAGTCTGTAATAAGTAGAAGCGGATCTGGAATAATGAGAAGCAAGTCTGGGATAATGAGAAGCTAGTTAAGAATAATGAGAAGTGAGTCTGGAATAATGAGAAGCGAGTCTGGAATAATGAGAAGCGAGCTAGAGGTAAAAGGCAGAGAAGAAGGAACCTTATTTTGTTAAACTTTTTCAATCGGATAACGGTGATTTCCTTCGTGTTTTTTTTCTTCAAATAACGCTGATCAACAACGCTGGTGACCTCGGGCAACGTGGAGAAGTTGCGGGTGAAATCTATGCGCGAATATGAGCGCTATTCAAAGAAGCAATTCCTACGTGTTCTATTTTGAAGCGTTCTCTAGGTCTCATCTCCTGTTTTTGAATTCTTTATGAAGCGTGCCGCTCCATTATGGTTGCTATTTTTATCTACCCGATTTTTGCGGGTGGAAAAAAACAGCATGCTCACTAGGTTTGGTATGTATATAAAGTCAGGTCAGCATGCAAGCTGCTTCGGGCTTGAATGAGCAGAGAAAAAGGTAAATTTTTGTTACTTGAAGCTTGATGTTTCCAGAACAGAAGCAGTCGCTGGAAATCCGTTGGTAGAAAGCCTGCAGCAGTGTCAGAGATACCCATTTCTCCAGCAAGTTCGTTATATTGTCTGATTCTCGAAGAAAGTCTTGATGCCTCCATTTCTAGCAAAATAAAGGAGATCGAGCACTCTTTGGCGCAAGAAATGAAGAAATATTTTCTCAGCCAGTTCTGTTATGGATCGTCGTGCAACATATGTTTCATGACATCGAGAATGTAGCGTGTAATAGATTTCCATAACCTGTAAGCAGTAGGAACAAGAGTTCTACGAAATCGAAGTTATATTCAATCCTTCTGTCGTAAACTCCATCCGTCGTCTTATATAACCTCTGTTTGAATACACTCGCCGTAGAGGTATTAAACCTTTCCCCGCAGTGAACAAATCATGAGCATATACACAATAATGTTCGAATACTTTCTAACTTGCACAACCACTATAACGCAAAGCGCGCCATTTTCTTTGAGGCGCGTATTCAAACACTATATTTGGTTGAAGGTATGATCGAGAAGAAAGTGAGTGAGGGAATGGATCTCGCGACTGCGACGGACCTGTACAAGCAGTACGTGGAGAGCGGTGCCGCCCAACAGGTGAAGCTTATTAAAAGGGTTTCTTTTAATTAGCAGGGGCAGGGTGTTCCTCTGATTCCTACCTCTTCAATGGAGAAAATTCGAGCGCATAGTTTTTTTGGGAAGCGCATATATGTGTGCTTCCCAAAAAGACGGAAATCCGCATGTTTTAGTTGTATCGCATTGTTAATTTTTCACACACGCATTCTTTGAGAGAAGCGTGCCATTCTATCATTAGTCTTTCGTCTATACGCTTTCTTGGCGGGTGATCAGAAAACGCGGGTCAGGGTGTATAAGCCCAACTAGAAATCGCTCTCAGAGTTCCTAGCCTGGGTTGCAACGGATGAAATGAATTCATGTAGATCATCGCGTAGATAGAGTGTTTATCGAGCGAGATTTGACGAGTATCGAGCCCAAAGACGTCTGAAATTGTGTTTGTAGCGAAGTTTTATCCACATATTGGGCCCCGCAGTGGCACAACACTATAGAAATAATGAAAAATTAAGAGTATTATAGTGAATTGTGAGATGTTTACGTCTTATTAGGTACGATGCACATACCCAGAAAATGAAATCAGTAAAGGTGTGATATGTCAAACTGTTTCATGAAAACGAGAGAAATCAAGAAAGAGAGCTCAATTCGAGATACTTTCAAGTCTACTGAAAAGGGCGATCCTATCGGGCAAAAAACAGAAACTCTTTCACTCCGAACTAGTTTTTTTTTGCTACTCTCAGGATAAACATCGAGCACAAACACCGCCCGGGTCTGGATCTAAGAAGAACCCCTTGAATAGAGCAGTGGAGAAACTGCGGACCAGCAGAGCAAAGAGACGGTGGAAGCAGGTCAGCATTTTTGGAGTGCCTTGTAAAAGTTTTCTATACGTCGATTACTGTAGTCAAGTTTCTACTGTAGCTTCTGAGTGCGGTAATTGAGTGCGAGAACCTGTTTTCAGATTTTTTTGAAATTGAACAGGAGAATTTTTGAAATCAATTTTTTAAATTTTTCTATTTCTATACTTAATCCTCAATGAATCATCATGTCCATGTATTTATTCATTTATAACCGCGTCTGATCAGCTTCATTTTTTTTTCGATGCGCAGGTGCTTGACTCAGACGACGTGACCGCAGAGTATGAGATGGAATGGCTAAAGCTGAAGAAGGACGAAGTCGATCTAGCTGGAATGGACGGAGGAACCAAGCTGTGGGTTGGCAAGGACTATGTCAACTACGTACACAAGGACTTTGTCGAAGTGGACGCACCTTTCAATGGTAAGTGCTCTTATACGGAGATGTCAAGAATCGTTGAATCGGGAAGTTTGTGTACATTGGAAGCTCGGTTGGAAGAGCATCGCCGGGAAAGCGAAAGACGCGAGTTCGGGGCCCGACCAGTCCACAATTTTGCAAGATTTTAAATCTGTTTTCTGGTTGAAAAAGAAGTACATTCAAAAGTTTTCTGTTAAGGACCTCTTTACAGGCCGAATATTTTACTCTTCCTCAAATAAGTTATTCTATTCTCTCCAAGAAGTTCCTAGTTTGTTGGAGAAGTGGGTAACCCTTCCGAAGAAATATCGTACTCTTTTGGAGGAATGTTGTCCTGCCTAACAGATTTTATCGACCGGGGTGTGACTCCTCGAATGCCGTGGCACGATATCCATTCGGTGACGTTTGGTTCACCCGCGCGTGATGTTGCCAGACATTTCATCCAGCGGTGGAACGCAACTAAGACGGAGAAGCTGAAAGTTTGTACTTTGGCCGTTTAAGCGCGTATTATCTAAAAATGTTGCAAAGAGAAGCATGTTTGAACAACAAAAAAACTACTCGATTTCTAGAATTAAAAAAGTTTTAGAAAAAAAAATAAAGGAAGTTTGAAAGGAAGCACAATCCTCTAAGGGTTACTCAAACGGTTGTTATAAGTTGAACGGTTCGTTTGTAACTATGAAGACTTCTAAAAACAAAAATTCTATTGAGTTTTCCGAGAAAAAAGTGAATACTCGGGAAACTCTTAGAATTAGTTGATTATTTAATGATACCAGGGTTCCCATGTGGAGGAAACTCAATAAATATGCAAGAATTTACTCAAAAGAGTGAATGATTAACACGAAAACGACCTATGCTAATGCCGTTAAATAACGCTTTCAACCTTTCTTTACAGGGTTCTAAAGACAATGAGAGCAAGTTCAAGGTATTAGTGAATCAATTTGTGGGTTAAGGAAGATGATGTATATAATAGTGAGCTGGAATCATGGGTGTTTGAGGATTATTCGGACTACCCATATCTGCTGCCGAAGTCTTATGAAAAGGTGAAGGTGCCGCGGTTCTTCAAGAGGATGTCCGAGCCGTGCAATATTCAGGTAAATCATATTTGGCACCGTATATCATATTTGGCATCAACTTTGGCACCGAAATCATATTTGGCATCAACTTTGGCACCGTAAATCATATTTGGCATCAATTTCGGCACCGAAATCATATTTGGCATCAACTTTGGCACCGTAAATCATATTTGGCACCGTAAATCATGTTTGGCATCAACTTTGGCACCGTAAATCATATTTGACACCAACTTTGGCACCGTAAATCATATTTGGAACCAACTTTGGCACCGTAAATCATATTTGGCACCGTAAATCATGTTTGGCATCAACTTTGGCACCGTAAATCATGTTTGGCACCAACTTTGGCACCGTAAATCATATTTGACACCAACTTTGGCACCGTAAATCATATTTGGCATCAACTTTGGCAGCGTAAATCATATTTGGCATCAACTTTGGCACCGTAAATCATATTTGACACAAACTTTGGCACCGTAAATCATATTTGGAACTAACTTTGGCACCGTAAATCATATTTGGCACCGTAAATCATATTTGGCACCAATTTTGGCTCCGTAAATCAAATTTGGCACCAACTTTGACACCGTAAATCATATTTGGCACCAACTTTGGCACCGTAAATCATATTTGGCACCAACTTTGGCACCGTAAATCATATTTGACACCAACTTTGGCACCGTAAATCATATTTGGAACCAACTTTGGCACCGTAAATCATATTTGGCACCGTAAATCATATTTTGCACCAACTTTGGCACCGTAAATCATATTTGGCACCGTAGATCATATTTGACACCAACTTTGGCACCGTAAATCATATTTGGCATTAACTTTGGCACCGTAAATCATATTTGAAACCAACTTTGGCACCGTAAATCATATTTGGCACCAACTTTGGCACCGTAAATCATATTTGGCACCAACTTTAGCACCGTAAATAATATTTGGCACCAACCACTGTCACTGAGATTAATTTTCCTGAAATTATAAGAATTCGTTTATTCCCATAAAAACCATGTTAATACTTTATTGTAAATGTATTTGTGTTTTAATTATCTGAATATACCCTACATGGATGAATAAATGAAATGGAATAAATGAAAAAACCAGCCCTTAAGTGAGGCATGTTTGTACGCGCCGAGCGAGTTGGTAAAGGGATGGGAAGGGGTTAAAAAGAATGGACAAGTTAATAGAGGGAAAGTAAATAGAACGGAAGAAGGAGAGAGTATAGATCATTTTCGGCACGAACATGTATGCGCCGACCTATTTAACCCATCGCACCAATCCATTTATGATGCCTTGAGAGTAATAATTGGTGAGTAAAGAAAAAAGCAAATGCATTCGTCCGGATTGAGGGTCGAACTTTTGACCCTTCGCACTTTAGTTGCGCGCTCTACCAATATGCCACACCCAAAGTTCTCTGTCCAGGGTCATACAGTGAATTTTAATTTGCGCGAGCACTGACATGAATTGGTTTAGTAACTCAAGGCTGATCAAGCACTACAAAGCCTACTGGGTGTGTCATAGATTAAGAACTTTTGATAGAATTAAATTTGTTACTAAAGAGTGGAGGTTCACTAGCAGTGATCTAGCAGGCAGCCACTGGCTCTACCAGGATAGGTCTGTCCTGCATCTCAGGGGAGCGCGTACCCTGCCGCGAGGCGGGAACAAGCGCGAGGATTATTTTTTTTTTTATTACTAAAGAGTGGAGGTCTAGAGTTCAAGGCGGAGATGATTTTTTACCACTTGTTGATAACGTCTGGCCCGGCACGGAGAAGTTTCGTTATCAAATTATCATCTCAAGTTCAGGTACTCCGCTCAGTCTCCCGCTGGTCGGCGCTGGTGAACAAGACAGAGGATTCGATTCAGTCCGCCTACCTCTCCCTAATAGCCAACTCTAAGCACTACATCTACATCGAGAATCAGTTCTTCGTGTCGATGATCGACTCGAATGATGTTCTCAATGAAGTTAGGATAAGAACAAGGCCATTGATAGAACGAATCAGCAATGTGTCCTCGGTGGTTTAGGGGTAAGGCAATCGCTCTGGGCAAGAAAGATACGGCTGGGTTTGATGCCACCCCGTGGACTATCTTTTGTTATTTGATAAAGTATGTGTTTTGAAAAAAATTGTCAGTGAAAAAGTTCAGTACTATGCAGGGTGTTTCTTAGAACCCGCGCAACTTTTTTCGAGCGCATAGATTTTTGAAATTTCAGAGTTCGACATTCATTTTTTTTTCAATGATTTGGAATTTCCCTACGAAAAATCCGGGAAAAGTTTTTTTTAAAGCGCATAGATTGTAATGTTTTTCGGGGTTTTTGTAAAGCGCATAGATTTTTCTACCCGCAGTGCGGGTCGGAGAAACACCCTGGTACTATGTGATTTATCGCTGAAGAATACCTGTTTTGAAGTCAGTACTAAGGGGGTTAAAGAAGAGTTTAAGGAATTGGGAACATGGAAAAAGGAATTGGCTACTTTGACGTGACGACATAGTAGCTCTGAAGACTCTTAGAAAATGTTCAGCGTTCAAACTTCGAGTTTTTAAAGCGAGAACTCAAGTGTTGTGCTCTGAGGGGAAAGGTTGATATATTGTGGGTGTGAAAATTAACAAAAAAATAGAGAGGAATATAAATAATTGCTCTATCTTTCTATCATTTTCATTCTCACCCTGTTTCTCTCTATACCTTTGTCTCTCTCTCTCTCTCTCTCTCTCTCTCTCTCTCTCTCTCTCTCTCTCTCTCTCTCTCTCTCTCTCTCTCTCTCTCTCTCTCTCTCTCTCTCCGTTATCCAATAAATCTTAACATTCAAGGTATGCAAGGCTCTGGCAGATCGCATAATACGTGCGCACAATCAGAAGGAGAACTTCCGCGTCATCATTGTGATACCATTGATGCCGGGGTTCGAGGGAGATGTCGGAGCTCCTGGCGGGAGCTCCCTCCAGGTGGGTATTTCGTTTTCTTTTTAATTGTCCGGCTTCAGGGATCTCCTCGCGATAATCCCGGGTATGTAGGTTTTTGCTTTTTCCAATTGGAAACCTAATTCGCTTTACAGGCCGTTCTCCACTGGACGTACGTTTCGCTCTCGCGAGGACCTAATTCGCTCTTTGAACGCTTGAAACGACAAATGCCAGATCCGACTAAGTACGTCTCCGTCTGTTCCCTGAGGACATATGATCTCCTGTGCAGCAAACTGGTTAGTCCGGGTATGTGTCATAATGGCAGGGGGCGCGAATTAAGGCTCGAAAGGTCTCAAGTTCGACCCCCCAACCAGGGAAGATCAATTTAAATAGGAAATGCTCAAAAAATTGGTTGTGCTAACGCGAAACTGGCTCACTCCGTTGCTGCTACACACTAGAAAAGCCCGACTCGACTAGGCAAGATTTTTATGCAAGGGAGCCCGTATACTGTCGCTAGGCGTTACATAATTATTTGTTAGGAAAAGCCATTATCGATGCAATTCTCCAATGCTTTTCCGCTATTTATGTTTCTGACGTGTATTAAAAAGAAAACTTGGAGGACTACTCTTCTTTAAAAAAACCTGAAGACGTGCTTTGTTTGCAGGTTTCTGAGTTGATCTACGTCCACTGTAAGCTGTTGATTGTGGACGACGAGCACGTCATAATTGGGTCTGCAAACATCAATGACAGATCACAGGTATTTATTGAATGAATTATTCTTCATTTTCAAGCGAATTCGATTTAATTTGTAGGAGAGCATAGTTCAAATTGAGGATATGAAAGGTGGTTTTCCTTATGTGAAGAATACGTTTTTTTTTAGTTTGTGCTCCTCATTACTTGAGAAAAGAGAAGCAAGGTTAGATAATTCAGCCATTTTCAGCCACATCGAATGTTATTAAACAATGCCATGATAATCTCTTTTTGCCAATTTGTAAATTTGACACCCATCAAGGGTGGACACCAACGAAAATTGATTGTCTTATTCCCCATTTTTTCCCTTCCTTTTTCTTAATTCCATATAAGCGGTGGCCTTACAAGCTGTCCTATGGTAATAAAGAATTAAAAAATTAGCCACGCTTTATACTGAATTCACACCCACGACAGATCTCCACTGTATGCATTATCACATATGCAAGTAAAAAAGAGTTGAATTGAATCGATCCGTCCTGATCGGTTTGATGATATTGATTGATTTCGATCGATACCTACCAGGTTGGAAATCGAGACTCGGAGGTGTGTCTCTGCATATCCGACACTGTCAGGGAGAAGTCCGTCATGGATGGGAAGCCCTATGAAGCGGGCAAGTTTGCGCGCAGTCTTCGGATACAGTGCATGCAAGTAATCGTTTAATCTCGTATTACCTTTCTCTATCACTCTCTCTCTCTCTCTCTCTCTTACTCTCCTTCTTTCTCTCTTACTCTCTGTCCCATTCTTTCTTTTCCTCGCTCTTTCCCTTCCCTTTGTTATTACTCTAACATAGTTTCGTAGATAACTTTCTCGGCGTTCTAGTTTACTATTTCTCGAGACCATTTTAACAGTCGTGATCTCAACATATTCCATTCTTCTCTTTTCACTGGTTCATTATCAATGATGCATTTTCACTGGTTTATTTTCACTGGTGCATTTCCACTGTTCTATTCACCGCTGTTGTATTTCCACTGGTGCAGCTTTTCTTCGCAGGAGCATCTAGGACTGCTGCCGGACTGTCGCCGACCAGCCAAGTTTCGTTTCCCAGTCTCGCTTGACGACCCAGTCTCAGAGTCCTTCTTTGTGGATGTGTGGCAGAAGACGGCCAGACTGAATACAACCATATATGAGGAGGTGACTAAGTTTGATCGTTATGAATTGGTTTTATGGAGCAGAAACTTTCAGAGGTACTAATATCCTCATACATATGAAGAAAATGCTAAATCGGGAAGTCAAAAACAGAGAGATCGGACATTTCATTGCCTGGTTTTGGGTATGAAGGTATGAACAACTTACAAGTTTGAGGTATGAACGACTTACAAGGTCCTGCCTGATACACCATGTTCAGGTGTTCCGGGCCTATCCAACGGACCAAGTTGAGTCCTTCGAGGAACTGAAGAAGTGGACGCAGCAGATGTCCCTTGCAGAATACTCACCGCAACAGGCGGAGGAGAGACTACGGGATGTCAATGGTTAGAGTCTAAGAGTTATTGTAAAAGAGAGAGAATGACTGCATTGTGGTAGCCCAGTGAAAATAACGTCATCGGTAAAGCGAAAGGCGTGGGTTCGATTCTGAGCAGTGCTATGAGTTTTTGTGAAATTCGTAAGGTTCTTTGTATAGAGTGACAGAAATTACCCAGCTTCCGTTCCGGCGGATAACAATAATTTTTATTAAGGTTTTTTTGAAATGCGTTTATTTGATATTAGGATCGAGTCAATAGAGCTTGTGCCAATATGAAACTCAATGAGACTTTCAGATCACCTTAACTACATAGATAACAGCCGAGTATAAAAGAAATGGTCATTTCAAAAATATTATTTTATACATTTTATAATGAAAATTTACGATTACGAAACATTTATTTTCAAGTCACGAGGAAAGTCGTTCCTTCCTTGACAATCAAAGTATACCGCGAATACTTTTTCTAATTTTTTTCGAGTTCCATATTTTTAAACAATTGTTTTTTACAGGCTTCCTGGTTGAGTTCCCTCTAAACTTCTTGATAAACGCCAAGTTGACCCCTGGAATCACTTCGAAAGAAGGACTGGTCCCGTCACTTGTTTTCACATAGGAAGCCACTCAGACTCGTCATCTGAAGAATTTTCTCCATTCCAGTCCGACTCGTTGGAGAAGAGACAAGAAGAGTCTTGGCTAGCACGTACTGTAATGTGTCTAGGATTACCAAAGTTCTTCTGTGAAGTGTCAAGCGATGCTTTGATGATTAGATGGAGACGAGTCACACTGTTTGGTTATCTTTTCATGAGCAGTAATAGTAACAGCGATGTATCAAGCACAATTAAAGACTTCTCCGGGTCTTGCTTGGTCTGGTATGAGCTGATTGATAAGGTTGAATAAGGAAACTGAGGATGCATTTGAAGAGACGGCAGCTCAAGACTCCAGAGATTAAGAGGAATGCGATTGGATATTACTGCGTCTGTTTATCTCTTGTTGGGAGCGAGAAGATTCGGTCCTGACTAACTTGGATTCGTTTCTAGACTTGTAGAAAATCAGGTCTTTTTAGTCATGGTAACATCGGCTAGCGTGGAGAGTTTGAATCTCGAGTATTTTTCAGATCTGAGACCTTTTTGTGCCAAAGAAATGGTTCCTCTTGCTGGGTTATTCAAGCAATCTCATGAAATATTCTTTCCTTCTTGATTGTACTTGGACTTGTGCTTTCCAACCTGTCTCAGTTTTTTTTTGTTTTAAGAAGGAAAAAAGCTCCTTTTCAAAGAAAATTAAGTTTACTATCAACCTTGTGATTATGGATTGTGTGTCATTACATTTTGGAAGATAGCTTTCAGAAGATCGAACGGCAGCTCTCGCCAAGACTTGAAGAAGAAAAAACTGGAGAAAAAAAGAAAAACCTAATTTTTTTAAATAAAGCCCTTTCTTAGTTTGATAAGCTATTAGATATAATCTTTGAAATTGACTCAAATTTAGAGATAATTGAGCGTTGGTCTCGGTTTATCACTTGACTGCCCGTTTACCCGGGCAGTCAACCGGGTTTACCGAATCTTTTTTACCCGATCCTTTTACTGTTGCTTGCAAAGCTGAGCGATTCATCAAAGGGAAGTTTTTTTTAAAATAAAATATCGAACGATATTGATGTATATTTTGGACCTGTACTTCTATAGGCTACAGTTACCTGGTTTTATCAAATTTATAAAATTACAAAACGATGAAGATTTCTATTGGTTTTCGCTAATTTCAGATCCGAAACGATCTGCACTGTAAATTTATAGATAGATTTATTATATATCATTCTGAATGGTGCCCAACTTTTCAAAATTTTTGTTGCTTTTAGTTTTTATTCTTCAGTTTTAGAGAATTTTCCTGTGATTAGAATCCTGTCAGTTCACAAATATTTTCTATTTTTTAAAGGATAAAATGTTTCACTTTATAAGTATAATTTGGCTAATCATCTTATTAATCATAGGTGTGATTATTCTTCCTTTTTTTTAGAGTATGTAGTATCTTGGAGTAGTTTCACTGTTGCGGTTAATGAGAGGTCGATCATTGAATGCGGCCTTGAATCGGTGAACGTTGATTTTCGAACTCCGGTGTTGTTATTCGTAATACATTGCCTTGTTTCGATTTTTTTCCAATGAGACCAACACATCTTCCCGTTAAGATTACCTAGAAATGCATGCCAATGTTGGTTAGACTATGGTTCAATGTCAATGATCTTTGCCCTTTTCAAAGTCTTTGAGATGTGTTAAACGTGCTGTTCACGTGAAAGATATTCGTGGTCAGAATGGTTTTTTCCGTATTCAGAATACAGAATAGGAAATACAAAGTCGAGGAAAAAAGGATTAGAGTCGAAAGCCTTGTTTATGACCGCCTCAATTTTATTTTTCTTGGAAGAGGCCAAATATTTTCGCCAAAAATGTATTCTTGGCTGTAAATTGTGGGTCGAACGGATCTTATTTGTTACTGATAGCTTGCTGCGCTGCTTCACTCCTAGCACAACTTCCGCTTTGCTTATTATGATTAAAATCGAATGGTTCTGTGGCTCAAATGCATGTAATTGGTTATTTGACTGCTTGGTCTGGGAATGGAGAGACGTGATTTGTTTGAGAAATGGTTATACCTTGGCCTTTGAATGGAGTTTCATTCCTACATTACTAACTAATTACTTCGTAAAAGTTGTGAACAGAAACATATATGTATATAGTATGTGAAATTGAGAAGTTTGAGATGTTGTGAACACGTTTTCAAAAATCTAGTGGCACTTTTTTACTTCGTGTGGTAGTCGCGTCGCGGCCCCCTTCGCGTCGCGGCTTTTATTTATTCATGAAAACTCCCTTCCCCCCTTTCTCCTTAGGGCCCCCCTCCCCCCCCTCCTAAGGGCCCCTACCCCCCTTTCTTAGGTAGGGCCCTCTTCCTCCCCCCTTCCCCCTTTAGGGCCCCCTCCCTTTCCTGCTTAGGTAAACCCCCCTCCCCCTTTCCTTTCCCCAGAATTTATAAAGATAATTAAAAAGAAAAGAAAGAGAAAGAAAAAAGAAAGACAACCGCGACGCGAGGGGGGCCGCGACGCGACTACCACACGAAGTAAAAAAGTACCAATCTAGTTTTCCAGAAATAGTAGTTTTTCACCACCAGGTACTTTTTTTCTAAGAATCGCGTACTACGAAAATTCTTTCATGCGTGAATTACAGGCCTCTTGAGTAAATCCATGCGTAACTCAGTCTTACTTTTAACTTAGAGGTAATTTTGCAATATTAGTCATGAATATTTACTTATCACGTTCTACTTCTTGATGCATGCTGCACATTCATTCCGGGAAAATTGCTTGAGCTATGGAGATTGTTTAAGATTATATGCATGAAAATATTTTGGTTAGAAATCTACGAAGTAATTTTTGTACTTACGTAGGTGTTTGAAGAAATGATTCAGAGAATAAACAATACAAAATCTACGAACAGTACGAGAGCAAAAGTGATGTAAAATTAACATTACATATATACTTTTTATTTTGAAAGTAGTTGAACGATGGAAATGAAGTGAACATTATTTTTTTAATTAATAAAAGGTTTGTTTAGAGCAGGAAATGTCGTCTGAAAAAGATAGAGGTTAGAATGTTTTTTTTTTTACTACGAGAGTTAACCACCGATGCACTTTATCTTCCAACGAAAAAAGAATAACTCAAGATTGTACAATAGGTCGGTCTTGAAGACGACGACTTCATAACAATACAAAAAAGCATAAACTTTCGCCACTATTTGCTATAGTGACTAAAAGTGTGAAACTCCGCATAGTTTCTACCCTCAAGTCGATGAGAGGCTTTTAAGCGGTACCCTTATCAAGCAGTGGGAAAGATCGTTCTAATGATTTGAGCAAGATTCCTAAAACACCCAGTTCACCCAAGCGAAGAACATCTTAGCACCCAATTCAAGAAGACCTCTGAATGAACCCATCGCTTAGGCAGAGGAAGACCCGCGGTGGTTCTCCCACCGCCTCCCGTCCTGGAACCGGATCTTTCGACGTTTCCCGCGTCGCCGCCCTCTGTTGATCTACAGCCTCCGCCCATTTTACCAAGGCCGGCTGCTCCTATAAGAGAAGTTGAGGGTCGGGAATTGGCAACACCTGAAATGCGTCAAAGTCGTGAATCATCAACACCTGAAAGGCGTCAAGAAATAAAGTGCGCGCTATTTGAAAAACGCGAATTTTTTCAGTTGAATTGTAAAGACGCTATCAATAATCAAAAGAAAAGAAGACCGATTTCATGTTAATTGAGGACCTTCTTCTCAGGCCTCTGAGATTCCAATCGGAAACTCTGAGTATGGTGTTATACGTGGCATATTGCGATAGATTACCAAAGGGGGATAGTTTTCGGTTGCCTCCTTCATCCACGGTTACGTGCTCTCTTTCCCTTTCTCTTAATATTTCTTTTTGATTTCATCTATCTCTCTCTCTCTCTCTCTCTCTCTCTCTCTCTCTCTCTCGGATTTTGGATTTTACAGCTAACTCGTTTATTTTTAATAACCAACTTCAAGAGATTTACAAAATTTTATGAAGAACTAAGCTATTAATATATCATTATTAAGGCCTTCAAAAGTCATTCGTGCGAAAATAGAATTTCCCCGTGTATGTTATCAATTGTTATACGCACGTGGTGGCAATTTTGGTTCTATTCTCATTTCCCCACGTCTCTTGGTTCTTTCACCCACCTTCTAATCATTCTTAACTCTGCCCGTTTGCGCGGTTTACTTTTGATTAATTGTAAAATGCACCACGACAGGCAGACGCAAGCTTCACGGAGCACTGGTCCACCGTCGATCGGTGAGAATATAAACGTCGCGGAGAAGGCGTTGGACCAATTGGCCGAGGGAGAAGAGGCGGGAGTGTTCGACTGGCTCGGCAAGAGCTCTTTCTTCCAGAAAGCAAAGGTTTTTATAGTTTATCCGTTCGAGCTATTAACGTGGGTTTAGTTCGAGTACTCGTTTTCTCAGTTGATAGCTAGGCTAGGGTAATCGAATTCATAAATATTCTTCGATGTATTGTTCCGTTCCATTCAGAGCAAAGGTTTGAAGAACACTTTTTAATGTAATGAGCTTGTAGATGTTGTTGTTGTTGTTGCCGGATGTAACCGGCTTCGAAGAACGTCTGTGTTCTCCTTCGTTTCTTGTTCTTCTTTATTTATTTTATTATTATTATATCTTCAAGAACACTACGACTTCCAGCGGCTTGGTCCATAGGTCGATTGGAGACAGCGCGGTCGGATGGCATGGGCAGTCGAAGAGATGCGCAACGTCGTGGGGTCCGGAAGAGCAATCAGGACACACGTCGGGGATGGATTCCTCAATGCGGTGGAGGTAGTTGTTGATGAATCTGCTGAATCCCAAGCGGAGCTGGCTGAGCGTGCATCTAGTCTTGCGGGGTAACTTCTTCTCTTCTTCCTGGATTACGGGCGGAGGTGCCTCCCAGGATGACGGCACCCTTCATCGATTGGAGTTCGTTCGAGACCATCATCGAGTGTACGGTGTTTGCGACTGATTTCCCATTGTTCGGATCCTTTGACATCTTTTTCGCGGCTTCGACAGTCTTATTGCAGCTCAACACGAGGTTGTTATTCATTGCGCCGGGCAGTCGAGGAGGCCGTGGTGGATGTGCTCTGGCTCCAATGATATCGCGAGGTACTGCGAGGCGAGCATGTTCAGATGGGATTTGGTGCGCATGACCTTTGATTCGCGATTAATATGGTCAGTGTCGGCCATTTGATGATTCCCTGTCACGACGCGGAGTCCGGAGTTCTGAGAACGTTGGATTTTGGCGGGAGCGGAGTCCGAGAGGAAGGTGGACCAGGCGGGTGCGGCGTAGTTGCCGATCGCTTGCGAGATGGCTTTGAACGTGAGGCGGAGGGTTTCTTTTTGGTTGCCCCAGGTGCTTCCGGCAAGGGCTTTCAGTACGTTCTTGCGCTACGACATTCGTCTCGCGATGTCTTTGGCAAGATGGCTGAATGTGAACATCGAGTCGTACGTGACGCCGAGTAGCTTGGCCTGGTTGACGGTGGGAATGGGTGATCCGCAGATTGATATGTCAAGAGTAGACTTGAATTCGCGACTGAACGTGGTGAAAAGCATGAGCTGGCTCTTGGTCGGGGAAATGATGAGTGACCGTTCTTGAGCTTGTAGATCGAGAGAGATTGTTTTCAAATTAATCATAGTTTTCCTCGTATTGACTTTTGCCTCGTGAGTCGCGACAGAGTACTCGATTTCCTCAGATAAGATACATACCTCGAGATCCAGAGGCTGCTCTACAGGTGACATCTAGTCTGTAGCGGAGGAGAGAGGGAGGCGAGACAGGCTGGGTCTTACCACCCTCAAAGCAGACTGAACAGAGACCGAACGAGTGTGTAAAGAATAGAGAACGCATAGAATTAGAGAGTTCATATCGTTAGCCTTTTCTCGACAGCGCATATATTTGCGCATAGATTTTGCCGCAAGTTGGAGAAACTCCAGGGGTGGAGCACACACAAAAAAAGCACTGCAAAAATTCCTCAAACTCCATTTTTGATGGACTCGTCCAAAAAAGGTTGTTTTAACTGTGTAACCATTGCATAATGTTCATGCTACGACTATGTCACACCTAGAACCAAGTAGGGCGACTTTAAATTTCCGCTTTTCAAGGCAGGCATGACCTCAGTGCTAACGACCCTGGATCCAGGAATGCGATCGGTTCTCTCGGAAGAACCCACCCTGGAGATAGCGGTAGCCGGAGAAATGGACGAAGAGATTCTCTACTTTATTAAGACGTCATTTGAGAGATTCTTCGATCGCGTCGTGGTGCGTTCACTACCGCTGCCCGGTAGTCAAGGTTTGTATTTGTAACGACCTTTCAAAAGCAAGGGTTTCTGTGTATTTATGGCTCAGAGCATTGCTGGCAAAGCGGGAGAAGTGAGTTCGGTTCCTGGCCAATTCAGTGGAGTTTCGACGAATAGATTACGATGGCGCGGAGAATGCTGACCCGAAAAGGATAAGGTTGTGAATCTGTGTAGCATGTTATCTATATTGGGTCGAAGCGTGTCGCATTAAGGTTGCATCAAAAAAACTATCAGATAGAAAAGAGTTATTCCTTATCAAGCGTTAAATGAAACCGATCTAGTACATGTTGTTGTTGTTGTTGCCGGTTGTAGCCGTCATCGAAGAGCGAGGCCCACGTGATATGTTTTTTTCGCTTCGTCTTTCGTTGTGTATAAATTGTCCATTTTAAATATACATCTTCAAGAAGTTTGCCACTTCTCGTGGTTTCTCCCATAAGTCGGTGAGTGAGAGTGTCGTGGGGTCGCCAATGCAATCGAACAGGTGTCATGAGGTGTGGATGAGCATGTTGGGCAGACGTCTTGGATGGACTCGTCGATACGGTGTAGATACGAGTTTGTGAATCTGCTGAATCCGGATCGAAACTGGGAGAGCGTACATCGTGTGCTGCGGGGAAGGTCATTTTCTTCCACGTTGATGTCGGGCGGGGTCTACCTCCGAGAATGACGGGCGCCTTTCATTGATTGGAGTTCGCTGGAGACCATCATTGTGTGTATGGCGTTTGCGACGAGTTTCCCGTTGAGAGGGTATGTTGCTATTGAGGCTGCGGACTCGACCGTGTGCTTGCAGCTCATGATGAGGTCGTTTTTCATGGTGCGTGGTGGAGCATGACTTTCCAAGAGGCCGTGATGGTTGTGAACTGAATCCATTGTCCTGGCGAGGTATTGAGCGGAGAGCATGTGAAGGTGTGACTTTGTGCGCATGACCTTGGACTCTCTGTGTAAGTGATCGGTGTCTGCCATCTGATGATTGCCCGTGACTACGCGGAGACCGGCATTCTGGGAGCGTTGGATCCTTTCGAGGGCCGAAGCGGATAAGAAAGTGGACCATGCGGGGGCGGCGTAACTGGAGATCGCTTGCGAGTTAGCTTTGAAGGTTGTCCGTGCTCGCCAACGGAGTCGCCTACACGATGGTGCGAGTGTCGACAGACGTCCCGGACGTTCTGGACGCAAAGGACTCCAAACTATACCTATCTCAAAGTGGTTTTTCTCCCGCAAGGGACACATCGAACAGCTCTCCCCCCAGCTGTCCAATCCTCTCGTTTTTTCTATTAAGGATCAGGGCCTTCCAGCGGCTCTGATCCTCGCCCTCCTCTTAATTGCTGGAATAGAAAGCAACCCGGGTCCTTTGCGATGGCCGTGTACTGTATGTCACAAAAGTGCTTCCAGCAATAGCGTTCGCTGTCAGAAGTGTCAGAAATGGACACATCTTAAATGTTCTGGTCTCTCCTCCTTCAATGCCTGGAACCCATCCTGGAGATGTCATAGCTGTGTCAGACCTCCCCCAAGAAGCTCACAAACTAAGATAGATACCCTCAAAATCATCCATTGGAATGCTAATGGAATTCGGGGCAGAATCGTAGAGCTTGAGGACTTACTCCACGAGGAAAATATCCACATAGCCTTAATCCAGGAGACCAAACTAGATGCCACAGCCGTATCGCCATCGATTAAAGGGTACTCACTAATAAGACAGGACCGAACCAGATCAGGAGGTGGCCTCGCAATGATCATAAGAGAGGACATCCAATATGTGCTAGCAGACTCAACTCACGGTGATAAGACAATAGAGACAATGACTATCGAGATCCCCTCTACACTCGGTAATCTGAGAATAACTAATCTCTATATCCCTCCACGCTCCTCATGTCCACCGGGTTATACCACAGACTTTGCCCACTTCCTCAAACATACAAAGACATGCGTTGTGGCTGGTGACGTGAACGCCCACAATGAGCTCTGGAGTACTGGTACCGAAGATGCCAGAGGAACTGCACTCTGTGAAGCTATCGAGCAGAGCAATTACATAGTCTTGAACTCTCCTCAGCAACACACACGTAAGGAAGCCTCTCCGGACATTACGTCAGTCACAAACGACATTGCGACCAACTGTTCCTGGAGAACTCTCGGCAAGCTAAATTCTGACCACCTACCAGTCCTACTCGAGATAGAACTGAGAATCCCAACGATTGGGAAACGAAGATGCTACATGAACTTCAGAAAAGCAAAATGGCACGAATACGAAATAGAAGTGAACAAGAGACTCGGCGAATTTCCGTACGAAGGAAGCCCTCACAACATGCATTCCTTCCTGGTTGAAACTCTCAGAGAGGCGGCAAAAAAACATATACCACAAGGAAGATGCCCAGACTTCATACCCCGCCTGAGCGAAGAAGCCAAGCACTCATCCGAAAAAGAGATCAGATGCGTAGAGCAAACCCGGCAGACCCATGTCTCCCTGAACTGATGACAAGGATTTCCTATAAGATCAATGACGATAAGCGCATTGCATGGGAAGATTTCGTGAACAACCTCAGACCCAACGAACCCACAAATCGTTTGTGGAACACAATCAAATCACTTGATGGTCGAGCAGACAAACCCTCCCACGCCGCTATTGTTCATAAGGGTTCACCTCTATCCAGCCTGGAAGCTACCAACCTTTTCGCCAAACAAGCCGTCAAGACCCCTGATCGATCTAACAGGAGAACTCACCGCTGGACCTCGAACCTTGAGCGTTCCGACGTCCCAGTCGTCACAGTTGACGAAGTGAAGACAGCAATGAAGAAAATGAGAAGCTCCAAGGCCATGGATCTCGACGAAATCTGTCCTCTTATGGTTAAAAAGGCTGGCGAACAGTGTGCAAGATGCTTTGCAATACTCTTTAATTGCTCACTCAGCACCGGCATCATACCTTCGGCCTGGAAGACGGCCAGAGTTATCACGATTCCGAAGCCAGGGAAGGACCTCACGTCGGTAAAAGGCTACAGACCGATCTCAATTCTATCCCCTGTGGTCAAACTCCTCGAGAGAATCATCCTCCCCCACATCACAGAAGAGGTTGAGTTGGAAAACTGGCAACATGGCTTCAGAAAAGGACGCTCGACCACGACAGCCTTGATGGAGATAACGGGCCACATAACCAACGGTATCAACCAACGGCTCCCTCCACATCGCACAGTGATGGTTGCGCTCGACCTCACCTCGGCATATGATCTGGTCAACATTTCTCGCCTTTGTCACACTCTCGCCGAAACGTCCATCCCCAGAGGCCTCGTTAGATGGCTCTCCAGCTATCTACGAGGTAGAGCCATCCGTGTGGACTTCAGAAACTGCCTCAGCCGCCAGCAAACCTGCTACGCAGGAGTTCCTCAGGGGGGAGTACTCAGCCCTTCCTTGTTCAACATATACTTGAATGGGCTGCCGAAGCCTCCCGAGACGATCAAACTGGTCGGGTATGCGGATGATCTGACAGTACTGGCCTCTCACCCTGACTGGAGAGTTGGAGCCGACAGACTGAACTCCTACCTCCCAGCCCTCACCAGCCATCTTGGGGAACTAAAGATGGACATCTCGGCAGCTAAATCCAGTGTAACGCTCTTCACCACCAACACAAAGGAATGTCGTGAAGTACCAGAAGTTGTGGTCAACGGTGAGCCACTCCCTCTAAGTAGAGCCCCCAAGATCCTTGGTGTCACCTTGGACCAGATGGGAACCTACCGTCAACACGCCGAAGGACTAAAGACAAGGGCAACAAAAAGATTGAATGTCCTCCGAGCAATCGCGGGAAGAAGGTGGGGACAGAAGACCGAGACAATGCTGAACACCTACAAAGCAACCACTAGAGCAGTCTTGTCTTACGCAGCACCCATGTACTCGCCCCAACTTGCCGAATCACATTGGACTTCCTTGCAAGCAGCACAAAACAAAGCCATTCGGATCGCAACTGGAAACCTTGCAATTGCGGACACTCAGCACCTGGCATACGAGAGCAAACTTCTTCCAGTCAAAGAACACAACCTCATGCTCAGCAAACAATTCACCGCCAAGGCCAGGCTTCAGCCCAACCATCCATCTCACCGCATCTGCACTGAAGCAAAACCTCCCAGGGCAATAAGAAAGCACGCCAAAGACATAGACATAGTACTAGGTGATACGGACTATAAAGTGGCCCTCAGAAAAATACACACGGAGACAGTCAGAGACTTTCTTAGAAATAGTCGACCCAACCCAGTTCTGGGAACTAAACCTCCTAGAATACACAAGTCCACGTCCCAACTATCCAGAGAAAATCAGATAACTCTGTCTCAATTGCGAAGCGGCCACTCTAGTTTCCTTAACAGTTATCTCCACCGAATAGGGGCCAATGAATCTCCCCTCTGCCCACTGTGTAGGATAGAGCCGCATACTTCGAGACATATTTTTTCGTGTCGCTGTAACCCCACTTCACTTAGCCCTATCGACCTTTGGAATAGGCCGCACTCGGTTGTTGATTTCTTGTTCAATTAAATCTCTCCAAAAAAAAAAAAAAAAAAAAGTGAAAGAGAAAAAAAAATAAAAATAAAAAATAAAAAAAATAAAGGAGAGTAAAAAAATAAAAATAAAATAAAGGAGAGTAAAAAAAAATAAGAGAGAGGAAAGAGAGTGTGGGCTTATAACGCTGGAGGGTCGAGAGCTTCGACGACTTCCTCCAGTGTCTCGCGAAGGAATATCTACCCGTTGGGCAAGACAACAACAAGGTTGTCCGTAAGGATTCCTTCTGGTTGCCCCAGGTGCTACCGGCGAGGGCCTTCAGGACGTTGTTTCTCTTTGACATGCGGGCTGCGATGTCTCTGGCGTGGTGGCTGAACGTGAACTTGGTGTCGAAAGTTACGCCGAGGATCTTTGCGAGCTTGACTGTTGGGACGGTCGTTCCTCCGATGGATACGTCCAGGACCGTGTTGTATTCTTTGCTGAAAGGCGTGAGGAGCATGAGTTGACTTTTGGCCGGAGAGATGGTGAGGGAGCGATTGTTCAAGAAGCTTTCGATCCCAGGTATTGCCATACGTACATACTCCGAGGCGGTGTTGATGTTCGAGTTGGAGGCCCATATGGTAATATCGTCTGCGTAAGTTACGTGTTTGTACGCGCTGAGCGAGTTGAAAAAGAGGGATGTGGAAAGGCAAAAAAGAGTGAAAAGAGAAGTAGAGGAAAATTAAAACAGATAAACAAAACTTTTAAAAAACAGAAAGTAAAACATAAGATAATGTAGATCATTCTCGGCGCGAACATGTATGCGCCAACATAGCTGGACCGGTAACTATTTAACCCCTTTTCCTTAGGGCCAGATTTATCCGGTAGGGCTATATGTAAGGGTCAATAGCCAAGCCCGTTTCACGCGTTTTGGGGCCCTATGCAGTATACAGAGAAAGTCAATATCCTCAAACTATAAATCGAGTAAAATGGAATTCATCACCAACTCAGGGTAAGTAAACTGTTTACTGGGAGAAAACTATTTCCTCGAAAACGGAAAGGTACGTGCATACCGGTTTTGGGCTATATTCCAAGTAAAAGGCGGTTTGTTTTCTTCATTAATTATTCTCATAAAGTGATACCTGCCCTGCATATGGGTCCGATATTCATTTAAAAGCATAATTCAGAATGGGCCTCTTATTCAATAACTCAATGAATAAGTGCATGATTATAAACCAAAAACATTAAGTTTCGGAAGGATATTGATATTCTTTGAGTGATATGGGGAGAGATCGAATACTGTGTAAGACAAGTTCACGAAAATAAAAAAGCGGAAAAGTTATTGTTTCAAAAGTTATAAGTTAATACTTGAGTTTGAGGATAAACGAGTCAGGTAGGTCCAAAAAGAATGATCAAGTTAATTTTGGTCATCTAGACCCTTTAAACGGTGGCTAATGGGTCAGGAAACATGTCGCCCCTGGTGTTCGGTTGGGAACTGTCGGACTCGTTGTGCTCGACTCGTCTACGTCTTCTGGCCTCGTCAAGACTTGCCGCTTCTTCCTCGCTTCTCCTCGCCATTCAACCCTTCCTCTTCGCAGACGCTGACAAGCAAGTTTTTGTTTTCTTACGCTGATCGACGCTAGTGAGGGAAAATCATTCGATGAGATAACGAAGGTGAGCAATGTTTGAAGATAAAAACCATGGTCTTGAAAAAAAAGGTCCACGAACGAATGAAGACACGACCGTTCTTCGAAGTGGGAAGTCTAGAATGATGGGAAACTCACTTTTCTCTGCCCTTAACCTTTAGCTTGCTTTTTATTATCCCAGACTCACCCGCTCGAAGTGAGGATTTTTTCGAACCTTTTAACAATTGCATGTGACGTTTGAAGACCGTTTAGGGGGGGGGGGGTTCAGGAATCAATAATGTCTATTTGTCAGCTAGATCCACCTTTTAAACCAAGGAAGTTGAAAGATGTTGGTAGGGGTCTTGTACGAAAATAACTCGCTTCACTGCTGCGCTACACACAAAAGTAGTGAACCAACGGACAGCCACTGGTTCTACCGAGATAGGTTTGTCCCGCATCTCAGGGAAGCGCGTGCCTTCCTGCGAGGTGGGGACGAGCGCCAGGAAGTTATAGATTTGGTCAAAGTGAGACAGGCAAATTACAATGCTATGACTTACAGAGTGTGGTCTTGCGCCAGAATCCGTGTGTGCCGAGAGTCTCCGTCGCCCGGTATTACGGCAGATGCCCTGACGTTGCCTGCTCCGCTTTCTCGTGAACTGCACCAAGCCCTCATGGTAAGCATAAAACGAGAATCTGGGGAGGAACGATGTGTAAAGAAGTACAAGAGATTCCAATTGCACTCAAAAATGGACCTCCGTCTCCAATTTGAAATCATTATTTGCCTATTTTAGTTTCCATTGAAAGTTTAAAGATGAGCGTCTTACCTGTAAAAACATTTTCCTAACATGCTATAGGGTTTGTGTAAACAAAGTCCTGAAACTTCTGAGAAGAAACTGCAACTTAGAATTATAGCACAAGGTAATTTATGAAGAAATTTCTTCTGAGTAAGTGACTATGTTTTTGACTCAGGAGTGTGATAAAAGAAAACTTTATCAACAATAAACTCAGTTACTCAAGAATGTAATGCAACAACTAACACAGAAGTAAAAACAAAACAGCAAAGGCCAGAAGTGCTGAAAATTGCAAAAAATAAAATTTATAGTGTGCCACGTGCGTGGATAATTACTAAAGTCTAAACGCGGGCTGAGGTTCAGACCTCTTATAAAAAAACAACATAATTGTTGACACTCCGCCTCCTCAAAAAATCAACTAACAATTGAAGCACAGATTAACAACAAAAAATGCACAGAACGAAAACTTGATAGATAAAATTCTATTCTTTTCGACATACTTCCTCCTGGACTGCAGACTTCCCAAGCGACACGAGTCTGGATGATGATTCCCCCCGCAAAGGCCACATTTTTTCAGTGGACTTCCTCTTTCAGTTTTCCATACCTTCTTCTCGCTTTGCCAAGGGTATTCCTTTGCCTGTGGTTTCACAGGCACATGACTTGTCCTTGGCGTTGCTGTGAACTGTACTTCACTTCTTTCAACATCTTTCTCCGGGTCTTCGTTGTCTTGCAAGAGAGCAGGTTCTTCACATTCGTCCATCATACCAGTCTCTGCGGGTTCCGTGGACTGCTGTAGTTTTTTCACCATAATTTCTAGCTCTCCTATCTTGACTTGATTTTGTATGTCGAGAGAGAAGTAAGGCTCGGCTGCTTGAATTTTTCCATTGAGCGCCTCTATTGTTTCATGTAGTTCCTCTCTTTCGGATGCATAAGCATTCAAAGAGGAACGAACATTTTCCAGTTTTTCCTCCAGACGCCTTACTTTTCTCTCTAGTTCCAAACGCATGGTCAATTCTGCAGACAGTTGGGCTTGTAGCTGCACAAGAATCATTCCTTCCACTGTCTTATCGTTTGCTCTTCTTTTCTTCTGCGTAGGAGCATCGTCTTTGGGAGGAATCTTCTGCGGTTCTTGCACACATGCAAGTCCGTGATCTTCTTCCATTTTCTGAAACAAAAACTTTGTTCCATGACGGTGAGACAAAAAGGAATTCAAAGAAATATGAAACAGACCCGATCCCTTTGGTCTCGCTTGATCAATCACAATGAATCCAAACACTGTATCAATCATCTTCAGTCCGCTCGGTAGTGTCTCTAACTTTTTTCCAATGTTTAATACTTGCCAAAGAACATCACTGCCGATAATCAGATCGGGGTAGAACCTTTTTCCGTCTGAGTAGTTGTCTGCCAGTGTCAACCTTTTTTTGTTGATGAAGTCGAGGTCTTCGAAAGGTATTGTCTCAGTTTTCAGTCTGCCTGTGATGGGGTTTTTGTGTCCCAGTGCTCTGGCCGTTATTGTTTTTCTGTTGATGCACTCGAGTTTCACTTCGTACTCGTTGTACATCTTCGGCCCTTCATTTTTTCCTCCGAGACCCGTCATTTGGCATCTTTTCTGACACAAAACTTTCAATCCATGAGCTTTAGCGAATTGTTCTGAAACGACGGATACCGATGCTCCAGTGTCAATCAGGAACCTTATCTCAGTTTTCTTCTGCGAACTCACATAGACGTTGGTTTTCCCAGTTAGAAGGCGAGCCATCCCGCTGGTGGCTGAATTTACTGATTCTTCCTGATCCAACGTGTTTGTTTCTTCGTTAAGATGTTCTGATGCTTCTCCGTCCGAAATGTCTTCTGGTTCTTCACCTAACTTTGATTTTGTGATCGCGTTGACGGTATTCCGACGGTTTGTCATTGCTTTCGGATTTAATGCGAAACAGAGAGAAATGTGATGTGGCTTGCGACATATGCTGCAGGACGACTTGCAATCTGTAGCTGAATGTCCTTTCTGTAGACACCTCAGACATCTTCCTTGTTGAATCGCTAGTTGCGTTCTTTCTTTTCCAGTCTTGTGTGTGAAGCACAGTGTCGAGTTCTTATGCTTTCCGCAAAAGACACATTTTTCTACGTCGGCTGAAGCTTTCAAGTCGTTTTTCCAAGTGATGGCTGCGTTCTCTGTGTTTGTTAGGCGTTTTACCGGATGATTACTTTCGTGAATCGTGATGTTGATGTTTTGCTTCGCCTGTTTTACCGATACGGCTGCTGGATACGCGCATGACTTGAATTCTTCTTCCGATAAAAAATCTTTGATGACTTCGAGAATCATTGGTACCGTAGTTACGTTTGCGTTCCTCTGCTTTTTCATATTGAACTCCCACGCAGCGACGTGTTCCCTGGTGACTCTGGGGAACTTACTGACAATGGTCCTGATGAATGCGACATTCTCATCCACTTTCGTATGTTGCTGGAGTTTAATGATAAGGCATCTCAATTCATTCAGGGTTTTCGTCTGGTGCCGCACAGTCTCTCCCGACATTGGGAAGTGTTCCAGCTTCTCTAATAGTATAGAGAGGTCAGATTGTTGCCTGTTATAGGCATAGTCGAGCATGTTCTTGGCTGCCTCATAGTACTCACCTTGAATTGGCAGGTTCTGAATTGTTTCCGCCGCTTCTCCCTTGACACATCCCTTCAGATGTAGAAGTTTTTCCAAATTGGAAATATCCTGCCTTCGATCGACTAGTAAGCCGAAGTGTTCAACGAATGATGGGTATTGTGTCGGATCTCCATTGAACTCCGGGAGTTTTATTTCTATTTTAGGCAGCTGATAGTGTGACTGGTAAATCTGATGATCTGCTCTGTAACGGAAATCTCCTCTCTGAGAACTTGAGTCACCATTGAGTTTTATTCTCGGTTCTGTTTGCGGGAGCTCTCTACCTTCTTGGTGTAGTTTACCCATGTTGATGTGAGCCAAACTGTTTGTGCTTTGTTTTGATGAGATTCTATTGCTTATGATTTGAAGGGTTTTTCCCAAATCTCTTTTCATTCTAAAGAGACTTTTGCCTTCATTTTGTTGATCAATCCATTTTTCTTTAGACTGAAGAATTTCTAGTTGAAGATTTTTGTCTTTTAATTGATTGAAATGACCTTCAAGATCTTCTTCCGCCGTGTTCAGGCCCTCAATGTCCGCTTCAAGATTTGTCTTGCCGTCCTCGAGTTGCTCGATTGAAAGATCTGAAGCTGTTTCCAACAATTTTTGAGTGTTTGTCAGACTTTCTTTCGCCAGTATAATTGCTTCTTTCCACTGAACAAATGAGGAAACCGCTATCTTCTTTTTAGGATCGGACTCTGCAGCTTTAATATATTGCTGTCCCTTGATTGATTCTTCTGTATCGTTTTCGTTCAAATACTGATTTTCCATTTTCGTACGCGAAAATTTGAAGGCTCGGGAAGAAAAATTTTCAGAGTTTTTTCCACAAAAAATTTGAACTCAGACTCGGTGCTGCTTAATAGTTTTGAATCGTGTTCTCAACTTTCCCGCCAATTTTTTCGAGTCTCTCAACCGTGTCCCTTTTCAGTGAACTTCACTTCGGGGGGAAAGGTATAGAGATATCAGAGAAAGTGACTTGAACAGATATAGAATGGTAGAACGATGAAGCAATTCAAGTGAAGATACTCTACGAATAGAGTCAGAATTACGGACGAACCGACAACTTTTGTTGTCTTAAATCAGACTCGGTGCTGCCTGGTCGTTCTTGACCGTGTTCTGTACTTTCACACGTCAAACCTCGAATTTTTAACCGTGTCCCTTTCCGTGAACTTCACTTTGGGAGAAAGGTGTAAAGAATTTTGAGGAATTGTGTAGAACTCACAGAGAGTGGTCAATAGACCGGAGAGGTAACACAAGTAAAAATACTCTATGAATAGAGTCAGAGATACGGAAAGGAAGAAGAATGAAGTCTCGGACGACAAACTGTCGTAAAACAGACTTGAAATATTCCTCACTCAAATTTTCTCACCTTCTATATTTTCTGTACAGTGTCCCGAATCTTTCGACCGTGTCTCTTAACCGTGTCCCTTTGCAGTGAAACTCGCTGCGGGAGAGGGGTTTCAACAGAGAACAACAGTCTTAAGAAGGGAGAAGGGTGAACAGAAAGAGAAGCGCAAGAAAAAATTGATACGGAAAGGAAGAGGAATGAAGTCTCGGACGACAACTGTCGTAAAACAGACTTGAAATATTCCTCACTCAGATTTTCTCACCTTCTATATTTTCTGTACCGTGTCCCGAATCTTTCGACCGTGTCTCTTAACCGTGTCCCTTTGCAGTGAAACTCGCTGCGGGAGAAGGGTTTCAACAGAGAACAACAGTCTTAAGAAGGGAGAAGGGTGAACAGAAAGAGAAGCGCAAGAAAAATTGAACAAAGAAAAAAATTTCAAGTAAAGTGACCGTTTTGCCGGAGCTGCTGCTGTTGCGGTTTTGCTTGCCTGCCACGCCTTTTCACCCGAGATGCCGATGCACCATGTAAACAAAGTCCTGAAACTTCTGAGAAGAAACTGCAACTTAGAATTATAGCACAAGGTAATTTATGAAGAAATTTCTTCTGAGTAAGTGACTATGTTTTTGACTCAGGAGTGTGATAAAAGAAAACTTTATCAACAATAAACTCAGTTACTCAAGAATGTAATGCAACAACTAACACAGAAGTAAAAACAAAACAGCAAAGGCCAGAAGTGCTGAAAATTGCAAAAAATAAAATTTATAGTGTGCCACGTGCGTGGATAATTACTAAAGTCTAAACGCGGGCTGAGGTTCAGACCTCTTATAAAAAAACAACATAATTGTTGACAGTTTGTGCATGGGTCTTTGTTTTTCGGTTGTGTAGGCACAAAAATTAATGCTTTGAGGTAAGCAATCTATTCGAGAAGCAAACGCTTCGCTGAGCTGAACATTCAAAAAGATCCAATTTGTTCTTTTTTCTTTCATCTGGGAGCAGGGGTTTTTTAGTGTGCAAGAAAAGGTACAAACACCCATAAGTAAATCAAAAAAAATTCTTTCACGGGCCTCTGTTTTTTATGGTAAGGGGGGACCCTTATGTAAAATTTTTTCCGCTTTTGGCGGGCGTTTTTTTTCCTCAACCCTTATGATTGAAGAAAACAGAAGCCCGCCGACAGAAGGTCTGACATGACTATTCAACCCCTGTCTGACATGACTATTCAACCCCTGTCTGACATGATTATTCAACCCCTGTCTGACATGACTATTCAACCCCTGTCTGACATGACTATTCAACCCCTGTCTGACATGATTATTCAACCCCTGTCTGACATGACTATTCAACCCCTGTCTGACATGACTATTCAACCCCTGTCTGAAATGATTATTCAACCCCTGTCTGACATGACTATTCAACCCCTGTCTGACATGACTATTCAACCCCTGTCTGACATGACTATTCAACCCCTGTCTGACATGACTATTCAACCCTTTTCTGACATGATTATTCAACCCCTGTCTGACATGACTATTCAACCCCTGTCTGACATGACTATTCAACCCCTGTCTGGGAGTGGTCTCTGTAGCTCCTTCTCATGACGTCGAAAAGTGAAGTTCTTTGAGCAATGATTTCTTCTTGAATAGGAGGAGGGGAGTCTATAAGCGTCTAGCCTAGCTCAAATCAGGAAAGTGCGTACCGTACTCTACCTCGAGACGTGAATAAGCGCAAAGAAGAGGGTAGCAGGCTGCTATGCTTTTTATAAGGAAATGTTGTGTTGAGAATTGGCAGCGGTACTTCTGTTTAGACTAGTTTCGTATCAATTTGTGAAAGGGAAGAGGAAGACGTCGAGAAAAAATTTTCCACCTGTATGAGAGTCATTGTAAATTGGTTAGGTCAATTGAATCTTTTGGCAATCTTCCAGCGAGGGGTTTAATAGTCATGTCAGACCTTATATCTATTTATTTTATTTATTTATTTATTACATGTTGTTCATATAATATACAATGATAGTACACAAACATCATGTGGGTTATAGTTGGAAGATAATAAGCATTAAAGGAACAAACCAAACATTAGATCATAAACATTACAACTGAACACATGAACACATTGAGCGGAACAACATTATAAATACTAAACACTTGAATTTAATTCAGTAAACAGACGAGCAGATCTTATTGCGAATGAATTTATACGACAAATCGTTTTCGGGGCACGAAAATGTAATTTGAAGTTAGATCCACGTGTCGCGGATTGTCTTAAATTATAGAAATGGGGTTTTCTGTCTGAAAGAGTTGTTTTTCCCCCTATTAGTTTTAAAAGTAAACTCAAATCGTTCGATTCTCTTATGCTTTCCAATGAAAGAAGGCCTAATTTTTTGTTTCTAATTTGACTGTTTGGCATGTTTATGTAATCAGTACCAAAGCAGCGATAGAAAACTCGGCGAGTGAAAAAGTTTTGGACGTTTTCCAATTTTCTAATATCTTTAACGAAATGGGGGGAATAGACAGTGGTACAATGTTGAAGAATAGATTTAATATAAATGTTATAGGCATCAATGAGCACTTTCGTGCTCTTACTTTTGAGAACTTTTAGAATGAGATAGCATTTACGTTTGGCTTTCGATGCGATTATAGAGCAATGAGAAGAAAAGGTTAAGCTATTATCTACAATGAAACCTAAATCACGGATCTCATGACAATATTCAAGGTTGTATCCGTTCAATGAGTAAGGATAACGAGGGGGTTGTTGTGGACCTATTCTTAAAACTTTACATTTGGGAAGAGATAACGGTAATTGCCAAGCTTTTGACCAATCAAGAACAGAATCTATAGCGTTTTGCAAAGGAGTATGAGAGTCATTAGAAGAAAAGTGCTTATATACTTTCATATCGTCGGCGAAGACCTTTATTTTACAAGAAGAAGAGGAAATTTTAGAAACAATATCTGAAGTGAAAATGATGAAAAGTAATGGGCCGAGAACACTGCCCTGGGGCATATCGGCGGGCTTTTCTGTCTTCTGTTTTTCCAAATCATAAGGGGGACCCTTATGTGAGACAACAAAAAAAAATCGCAGGCCTTTGTTTTTTTATAACGTAAGGGGGCCCTTCGGTGAAAACTTTTTCCCGTATTCGGTGGACATCTGTAACTTTTTCTTGCACACTAAAAAACCCTGCTTCCAGCTCATTGTAAAGTATACTTCGTGGTGATGAATTAACTTTGCAAAGCTTTTCACCATAGTTCAACAAAGCTAACGCACAGTTGTTGAAAAACTACTGTTCTTCTGGAATAATCAGGGAGCTAATTTTCATCCATTCATTCTTAATTCCGTGCACACTAATTCATTCATTCATTCATTCATTCATTAGTGGTAAAATGGCAGAGAAGCGTGAGCTCTTCATTATTCTAGACTTCCTCGCTCAAAATAGATAGTTTTATGACTTTTCAAGAGCCCTGGAGTTTCATTCATTCATTTTCCATTTCCATTCTAGGTTCTGTGATTGTTACTCTTTACAGATTCAAGCCAAGGCAGACGATCGCTCGCAAGGTCACTTTTCTACGACAGTGGAGGTCGCAGCTAAACAGGTGGGTTATGGATCGTGGGTATGGTTCTGGTAATGAGGAGGGGAATGGGTATGTTTAGATGATGGTGCGTGCAACATGGTAATGGAGATTGGGATGGTTATGGTTTAGGTAACTAAGAAATTGGTGGTATATAAGTATGAAATCTCGGTTACCATATGAATATTTGAGTTCTTCAGCAGAGCGAGTCTTCTTATCAATAAGATTGTTAATTGATAATATTATTAGTTGTCCTATGTTTCATCCTTTTCTCGAAGGCTGAAGACGGTTTACTTGTCTTCTTACCAATTAGGTCTGCAACGGAAGGCTGATATACTGACGCTTCATAATGTTCTATGGGCCTTAAAATGTGCATTATCATGTGTGCGTGTGTAGCTCAGTGGGTAAGAGCGTTCGCCCGGAATGCGAAAGGTCACGGGTTCGGTTCCCGTCACACAACACGATTTTTGCACACGTTTCTGCGAACAATCCGCTCCTCTGCTCGATATAAAAATCCGTTGCTTGAGATCAACGAGGAGTAGGGTATACTCTAATTTACAATATTCGTCTGACCAAGTCGCGATAACATTTATAACCAATCTTTAACTCGATTACTCTTTTTTGATGATCTTTTTTGTATTTTTCTCTCAATAAAAATATTACAACAGTCATAATACAGAGCATAATTATTTGATCATAATCAACAATGCTTTGACCTCTTTACTATCGATGAGATTAACAAAATTTGTCATGTCTTTGATCAAAATTTTCAATATGCTTGAACTAGTGCTTCTCTATAGCTGGTAACTTCTTCTCTATAGCTGGTAACTGAACTAGTGCTTCTCTATAGCTGGTAACTTCTTCTCTATAGCTGGTAACTTCTTCTCTATAGCTGGTAACTGAACTAGTGCTTCTCTATAGCTGGTAACTTCTTCTCTATAGCTGGTAACTTCTTCTCTATAGCTGGTAACTTCTTCTCTATAGCTGGTAACTGAACTAGTGCTTCTCTATAGCTGGTAACTTCTTCTCTATAGCTGGTAACTTCTTCTCTATAGCTGGTAACTGAACTAGTGCTTCTCTATAGCTGGTAACTGAACTAGTGCTTCTCTATAGCTGGTAACTTGGTCACATTCACCGTCAGAAATTGGCTGGATTTGAATCCGCCTCGTGTACTTCATTCGGACCGTGTTATTGTTTTATCAATTTTTCTTCAGTTTCCGATCGATATGAGCTACTTGAATTGTGTGCGTTACGCTTTCGTCACACTAGCCCAGCAAGTGAAGCATCAGTTGGAGGTGCAGAGGGGAACGAGTCCCGAGAAGGGTAAAGAGGGAGGCTCGACCAGAACAGGCTAAGAGACAGCCATGCTCGCCAGGGATTAGACTTGTCCGTGTAAAGACGAGACGGGATTTGACTTGCCAGGCACTTTGAAAAGTGTTCTGTCAATATCGAGTCACAAGGGGATGAGAGAGACCCGTGTGGCGATTGGCAGTTGGGAGGGTTTAATGGTATTGTATTTATTGAATTTCATAATTATACAATTTTATTTGGGAGACCAGGGAGTTTTTTTTTTTTTAAATAGTATTACTCTTAGTTGTATGTCGCGTTGAACTACGAATCCGAATGATTTGCTTCTAACTGGCATTGAAAAAAATATAACTGTCTAGACATTCGATGTGCAATAGGAAGATTATGAGTATTATTATTCAAAATAGAGCTTTATAGCATCAAGTAGGCGGTGTATTAAATAAATTAGGTTCAGTTTTCAGTTTCCCTGGTGTGATACTTTGTAGTTTTCAGAGGGAATTTTGTAAATATGGAGAATTTCATGCAGGTTTTTCAGGAATTCTAGATGTAATTTTTATTCTTTCACATGTTAAAAATACAATGAAACTTGCGATTGACAACTTCTGTTTGAATGACATTGTTTAATCCCGATGGCCTTTTCGAGTTTCTCGATTTCGAATTGTGATATTTATCGATTTCGTAAGCAGTTTATGAAAAAGGCATGAAGCTGAGTAACACTGGAAAAGTCTATTTAGTACAGAGACAATCGACAACATGAAAATCGTGAAATACATGTCGGAAGCGTTTTTCTTCGATCAATGAATAAGCTCTTATTCCTACAGGCGAAGAATTATTAAAATCTTGAGTAAAAGGTAAAAAATATCATAAACCTAACTGTATCAGCCAAATTCTTTTAGTTTTTTCATTTTAGTAACAATTGCTTTGATAAACGAGACTCAGAGTAGTGTGAAAAGACTAACGAAGGGACATTGGTCAACGATCAAATCGTTTACAAATCATACATTTATAGACCGCATGGAGTACGGTAGTTATTAAACAAACGCACCGGGCAATTATTGTTGTGCCCCACCCAGAGAGCACAAAAAGTATGTCTGAGCTTAGGTCAAGCAGACTTATGAACTAGCGGAAGAACAGTAATGGAGAGTTTTTGGGTGATAACCTTTCCTTTTTCTAGATGTGGGGGGGGTTGCGAAGTTGGGCCGAATAACCAATGAGCTGCAGCCAGAAATCATGAAAGTGAGTTTGAGCGGAGAAAGGGGGGAAGACTTCTGATTTAGCGCAATAAGATTTGCCTTCCAGAATGCTTCAGCGCATCAAGTATACATATTTTCTTTTGTTTAATTCTAAGTTAAAAAGTTTTAATTATACTCGTTTTTCTCTCTGGGCACTCACTGATGAGCCCCACCCAGAGAGAGCAGAAGTCTGTCTGAGTTGGGGCGAAAAAGACTTCTGCTACATAGCAGTGATATAATAATTGTAAATAATATTTATCACATCTTTTATCATTTTCCTATAATAATATGGCGCTTGTCTCCGCTTGCTTTGAGTGCTCAGTTATAAAACATGCAATTGAAGTCTCTGATGACAGAGCATTGCGGAGGGAGATAACGAACGTTTCATGTTCTAGGGGAGTTGCATCATTCGAAAACCAGGGTTTTTTTTCCTACGATTACTTATCAACTTGATGAGTTCTCTGAATTTCTGTTTGATGAGAAGTTGACTGAACCTGGCTTGGTCAAATCGATCGCCAATTGGTGGCCAAAAGAGCGTTATGGTTCCCTCCTTGTACGTCAATTATTTCCTCCGTCGTACACCTATTTTATGGTTGACCCCAGTTGAGGGAGGTGACTCTTTATTAGGACAGGCCTCAGTTCGTGTTTTCCATTCGAAACAACCTCTTCGAAGGAAAGGAGACTAATTTGAGACAAGCACGGATAAATATATACATGAATGCATATATAAAATAATGACAAGCCTTGCTTCTAGATCATGGTACAAATTGCAGCTATTGAAGCTAAGGAAATGACATTTCCGCGCATCAATTTCGATACATAACTTTTTGGTTAAGTATAATAAAATAATGAATATTTGGATATCGATCGATAAATTGTGAAATCTTAAATTTTCATGAATGTCAATCACTCTGTCCTTAATCTCTATTTCTCTCTTTCACTATCTTACACACTATTTCCTTTTCTATCCTTCACTCTTCGAACTTAATGTTAGTTCTAACTTCAAAAATTTTTTCT
The DNA here is from genome assembly GCA_964056735.1 of Allodiplogaster pararmata. NCBI lineage: Eukaryota > Metazoa > Nematoda > Chromadorea > Rhabditida > Diplogasteridae > Allodiplogaster > Allodiplogaster pararmata. The sequence continues at coordinate 4,488,447 of OZ057404.1, forward strand.
GAAAAAAAATCAGCAATAACTAAAATATTTCGACGAAATTTCTTGTTTTTGCTGAGCGAAAAAAAGTAAACATCGTAGTTGTTTTGAAATATTTAAAAATGTTCATGATAGGAACGAATGAATTAAGTAATATTTAGCGAACGGAATGAATGAATGAATAACAAGTGCCGCTCTCATACGGAGTGAGAAAGAAGAGTGTGCACGAGCATGACCGTGATTGCAATCGCGACACCCAAAGAGATCAGGAAGTGCATTCCGAAGATGAGCAGTCGAGCCGATGTCTGCTGTAAGATGATAACTCCTCAATATTGTACCAGAGGAAATTAGCTACCTCCCTCACCATGAGGCAGTCAAAAAACTAATAGAAAATGGGATTCATGACGCCGGAGAAAATTTTTCACTGTTTGTAATTAGGTAACAAATTTTCTAGCAAACTTTAAACTCACTAGAGGCAACGAATTACCTCCAGCCCTCTAAACGTCATTCTCGTGCCAAACTTTCGCCTACTTCACTTTCACCTACCTCACGCCCTCCCCAATCTATTGTCGCTCTCTACCTATCACCCTCTGACTTTTACTTTTGATCCTTGCTCGCTTAGGTGGTCAATTTATTTATTTTTGTTGCAATTCGTAACTATTTTTGGGAACCACCTCGTGACAACTTTATATGCTCAGAAGTTATCGCTTAACAGCCACGTTTCACTATTTCATTACCTTTTTCTTTAAAAAACTTTAAGACTTTTTTTTCAGAATAGACTTCCAAGTCCGAAAACTCGAGATAGGACTTGGTGAGCAATGTTCAAAAAATTCACTTTCAGTTGTTTAAATTCTAAGAAGAAGACCGCTCTTCGAGCGGGGAAGTCTGGAATAATGAGAGCGAGCTATAGGCAAAGGGCCGAAAAAGGAAAGCTTATCATCGCTCTAGACTTTCAGTTCAAAGAACGATCTCTTTCAAAATATTCAACAGTGCAGTGACCTATGGTTGTGTACTGGTTGGTTTTTTTAGGCAAGTAAGTTTTTAGGCAAGTAAGTTTTTAGGCAAGTAAGTTTTTAGGCAAGTAAGTTTTTAGGCAAGTAAGTTTTTAGGCAAGTAAGTTTTTTGGCAAGTAAGTTTTTTGGCAAGTAAGTTTTTAGGCAAGTAAGTTTTTAGGCAAGTAAGTTTTCAGGCAAGTAAGTTTTTAGGCAAGTAAGTTTTTAGACAAGTAAGTTTTTAGGCAAGTAAGTTTTTAGGCAAGTAAGTTTTTAGGCAAGTAAGTTTTTAGGCAAGTAAGATTTAGGCAAGTAAGTTTTTAGGCAAGTAAGTTTTTAGGCAAGTAAGTTTTTAGGCAAGTAAGTTTTTAGGAAAGTAAGTTTTTAGGCAAGTAAGTTTTTAGGCAAGTAAGTTTTTAGGCAAGTAAGTTTTCTCAATCGTTTTTTTTTCAAACTTCGTACTTTGTTGAAATTGTTTTAGCGAATTTACACGCGTGAAAATTAATCATGAATTTTATCTACGCTACAGTGGCTCCTATAAGGCTCCTATGGTAACGAAGACTTTATTATTGAAGGTAGAGAAACGTACTTTTGGTTGGTCTCGTGTAAACTCTTTAAACGGACCATGCAGAATAGGCACAGATACTGCAGCTCCTGTAAAAGAGATCACAGCTCTGTTTTTTAAAAATGAAATTCAGAGTAGTAACGCACTTACCTTTGTCACAGACAAAGGTAGCTTCGATTCCGCCCAGTGAACTAATTTTTGCTGGAGCGTTAGTTTAGTCATACTGCTTTTTTTTCCCCATCAGAGTGATTTATCCAAGCAGTGATATATGATAAGTGATAGAGTGATGTACGCGTCACATCAGAATGACATCAGATAAAAAAACTCTAGAAAAATCGGGTCAACAAAAATGCTACGTCGGTGCGGAGAGCGGTCAACACGCTTCTCTTTCTTTTTTTTCCAGCCAGGAGTGGAGAACTGCGGTCTCTAGCAGCATTTGGACACCTTGAGGCCGTATCTTTCAAACCATGATCGAAACTCCCGTCTAAATTCTACGTCCCTATCTCCAACATCAAGAAGCAGAAAATCAGATGAATCCGTTTGAATCAATAAATCAATGGCACTGGATGCCCCTACAGCATTGAGAATGAAGCGTTCAAATTCATTCCTAAATGTCCAAGGCTACTGACCAATACGATGATTTCTGCAGTTCGAGATCATCTCTAAGAGTAGATTGGTAACAATGAAGGTGATGATGTAGCCACCCATGATGTAGTTCGGCACATGGCCCCAGGTACGATTGAGTCCTGTCTTCCCCAGAGGAAGAGAGAGGACGAAGGTCGTGCCTAAAATGAGTCTTTCACAAGATTCCAGAGGGGTCAGTTTTTTGTAGGTGTTAAAGATATGAATAGCAATGTGTCCCCGTGGTTTAATGGTAACATGCGCTCCCGGTTTGAGTCAGAGATGGTTGGGTTCGATCCCGCCCCATGGACAAGCTTTTTTCTGTGCGCTAGTTCAAACATTTGTTAAAGACATTATTATATTGAAGGTTCATTATATATACATATAATGCGATTGTGTACAAGATACATGAAACGATCGGAAGGTGACTGATATGTCGACAGTATTTTTTTCTGCTTTCTTTATATGATCTGATCGTAACTGAAGAACCTGGCTTATAAAAGCAACGGGAAACCTTTGAGCCTTATCGTCCGAACCATGCCAAAATTCTCCACCCTTTTGATTTCAACAATGAGATTTTTGAGTATTAGTGAACAAGTAGTGAATATTAGAGCGTTTAATCATGTTTTACAAAAATAATTTTGTTTTGAAATAAGGATTTGTGAATTTCCCTGTATGGTTCTTGGGAATAGTCTGATAAAACTTTAGGCAAGACTTATACAGACTCTTGACTCGTCAAGTGAGGATTTTGGACTTGTTAGGTGTAGACTTGAGACAGACTCTTGACTCGTCAAGTGAGGATTTTGGACGTGTTAGGTGTAGACTTGAGACTCGGAACGATCAGGAGAGAAAAATAATTACCTTTGACTTCCGGCTAAAATCATAATCATAGAACATAGCATAAATCGCTGCCTTAGATGTGTGAATATGTGACCAATAAAATTAGTAACGCGCTCGCACTCTGGGTAAGGAAATAGAAGTGGTTGGGTTCGATTCCACTCGGAGAGAAGCTTTTGTCCGTGTAACAGCTCAGTATTGTCGGAATATTCGGTCAGAACTCACGGATAGTATTGAATTAGCAAAAGAGTATTCAGGAGCGAGCTCGTCACACACAGTTGACTAACCAATTTACTGTTTACCTGACTAATTACTATAATATTTACTCACTAATGATTATACTAGTCACTAATTTGTTTGACTTCTTAACTTTATGAATATCTGACTTATGACTGTAATGTTCACTGACTAGCCAAGGTCCATGCCGCGATGCCAATGATGCAATGAGCCCAGCTAAAGATTGGCCTCGACGAAGCATCGGGAGCTGGTCGCAGAAGAGCCAGAAAAGGCTGCAGGCCAGCCAGAACTGTCGCAGAGACTCCCGTGATTGCGTGCATTTTCAGGGCGAAGTCCTGCATAGAGAGAGGAGATGGTGAACTAGAGAGAAAAAAGAGACTTAGAGAGATATTGTAATTAGAAAGAGAAATAGAAAGACATAGAGAGAGAGAGAGCGAAAGAGCGAGAAAGAGAGAAGTATATAGAGTTTGTGTTTGTAAACTGATCTATTCAGAACACCATAAAGTATGATTAGCTATGATTTATTCTTATACTTGAGGTGAATGGTAGTGTTCAATTCAATTCAAACTCTTCATTCTCGATGTCATGGGACATGAAGCGGCGATGATTCGAACGACTCCAGCTTCTTATCAGTATCTTGATGTTGAGAACGAAAACGTTGAACGTAGACTGGAGTGTCCACATTCAACGTTCTCCATGCATTTCAAATACTTTCTTTTTATATTGTGTTTATTTCTTTCCATGTGCATTGAATGAATGAATTAATAGATAAATAAACTAAAGATTGATTATTTAGGTTATGAATGTCTGACATCGTTCGAGCACTCATAGGAGCACTCATACCACACCCATCCCGCCTGCCAGAAGATACCGAGGACGGCAAAGATTTGGAGGACCAGAGAGATAACGTTGAAATCGCGATGCAACTACAAGTTATTATACATTCAAGTATTCATGAATTTATACATTCATACATCATCACTCTTGATTTACATATAGACCGGAAGGAAATGAAAAGTCTTGGAAGAGTATAAAGAATGAATTCCATCGCACGGGCAAAAATTGGCACTCGGCTGGGAACCGAACCTCCGCTGCCTAACCGTGGCTTGTAGAGAGTTAACCAATACACCAACCGAGCACAAATTGTTTCATGCGATTTCTTGCTATCTCTAAGGCACGATGGCCGGTCTTTCTAGTCACGCATGCTCATGAAGCAATTGCGTCATGAAAGGAGTGTAACTCCACAATCCATGATAAAGTCAGAAAGATGATGGTAGAGAGATCAATCAAATTAAATTGATCTTGGAAGAGTAATTATCCGTTTTTTATGAGTATTTGCATTTTTCGGAATATTATTGGGTGATTGATTGATTACGATCAATCAATTTGAGATGAGGCAAAAGACCAGCGGAGGAAAAAGTAGACTTTACCAAACGCGGATGATAAAACGTGAAAAATCACTTTCTCTCTCCCTCTCTCACTCACTCTCTCTCTCTCTCTATCTCTCTCTCTCTTTCTCTCCTATGCAATGAGTAAAAATTTCGAACCTGGAACCAAACTGCAGTTCCCAAAAGCTTCTTCTTCGGGAAAAGTGGTTTGAAATAGCGCGCGATCAGGATGGCTGATGAACCGAGCACCCACCACGCAAGTAGCATGAAGACACCTGGAACCGAGTGGAAGAAACATGATGAAGAGCAGTAAAAGCTAAGAAAGTCAAGGACAATGAGGTTTTTAAGAACAAGTTTAGAAGGTTAAAGACGAGGGCCCGTATGCAGAGTCATGGACCAAGTTATAAGGTGAATCATAATCTACAAAACAGTGTGATAAACAAGAGAAAAAGAATCGAGTTTCTTGCATTGATCCGAGTCTCTCGCATTGTTATCTCCTCCAACTCACTATTTTGTAGGCTATATTTTATCCTATATTTTGATACACGACTCTGCATACGGGCCTAGTTCAATGGCAAATACAAAGTTTTAAAGTTGATGAAAGTGTCATTGTTAAGGCATGGTCAGAAGGACGAAGTCAATGCTGGGAGCAAATGCAGAAGAATGAAAAATAGCTCAAGGTTAAGAACGAAGTCAGTAGGTTAATGAAGCTCATCACAGGATGAGTTCATCACTAATAATATATAAAAACTTCTTTGAATCAAATATCGCGTGTGAAAGATATTGTGATGACGGGCTAAGATGGAGATTTACCGTCAAAATAAAGCTCAGGGACTACGTTGATTCTGAATAAGTATGTATTGCGAAAATCATGGTAACCATTTCGAAGGACAGGTAGAAGGGGAACGAGGAACGGATGAAGCTTTTATACAAAAAAGTTTCGGAAAAAATCGGGAAAGAATATTCTTATTTGATGATGAAGAGTTTTGACCTGGGAAAAGATAAGAAAGGGCGATCGCAAAAGTTTTATCTTACTCTACCACAGTGACACTCAATGAATCAATGATCAGCCTCTACCGAGGGCAAGAAGAATAAAAGGAGCTCAAAAGGAGGCCCAAATTTCTCCATTCAGTTTAACTTGTCAAATCTATGTTTCGAGGTGCAAGTTTTTTTTAACTGGAAACCAACCATGAAGGACAGCTACTCGGTACCGCCAGAACCTCTCCAAGTCGGTCTGCTTGGCGAGTCGGATCCATTGGAATGTCGTAGGAGGCACTTCAGTGCAGTTCACCGACTCGGGAGTGCAGAATGAGACTGTTTCCTCTGATATCCAAGGGAACAGAGAACCGTCGTTGGTTGAGTGGATCTTCTTATTCCAAGCTCAAAATGGAAAAAAAACAATATGTGATAGAGCTTTTCAAATAAAAAGAGATTGTGTGCTTTATAAAAAGCCAGGTGTGAATGAGCGTTCCCGGTAAAACGGTTCCCACCAAATCACTAATTTTTGCACGAGTTTTTGCTGACATGGTATGACTCTGTTCACAACGGTCACAACTGGGAACCACAAAGCGGTGTATAACGCATCCTTCTTCTAGTTCATGCTCGTGCGCTCTTTCTTCTCTTCTTCTTCTTCCTAGCGTTTATCCCGCTGCCGGGCACGGTCTGCTTTGTAGACTGCACCACGCCATTTCACCCGAACAGCTGCGTCTTCAGTATTCAGCCCGGTCGTCTTCATCTCTACTTCGATGCAGTCTCGCCACCTAGTTTTGGATCTGCCTCTGGGTCTTTTACTTCGAGATTCCAGGACGATTGAGAAACGCTCTTTCCTCTCTCACTTAATATAATAGAGAGCTGCTTTTCACGTGCAATAATATTTACTATTTTTCAAAAATTAACTAAAAATTAATTTAATGTATAACTCGATCAAAGAATGTATGGCCATTTCCTAAGAAAGAACTGCTAGAAAAAAGAGAAGAAAAAACTCACAATAAACATCGGCTTCTCCTCGAGCGAACAGCAGGTAGAAAGGTTTTTCTTGCATGTCGTGGATCTGATATGGGAATAAAACGTATTCATTCATTCATTCATTCTTTATTCTTTGCACAGATTTTATTTAACTTCGGTTCACAATGAACAATAACAATAGCGGATTTGCGTGGACTGTCTTTCTATTGGCGGTGTGTGTAAGCAAAGGTTGCTTAACTAGGGGAGTAGGAGGGGGAGATGTCAGGGTTTAGAAGCATTACATGAAAATTGGCAATTTATATATCTTTAAAGTTTTCGAGAGGCATGCTTTGTGTTTGGGAGACCAGTGTTCTAAAATTTTAAGTATTAAAAAAGGCTCTATATAACATTTTTTAAACAAATATAATCAAAAAATAATTTTTTTGTGAACGAAAACGAATGAAAAAATATTTCCCTAGTTCAATCAAAAATAAGAACTAGAAAGGAAAAAAAAGACTTTTGCATTCTAACCATCCACTGCTCGGTAATGTCGACTTGCTGTTTCTCAAACAAAAATACCCCGGAGCACTTCAAAAGTCCATCAGAGAAAGTGATCATCGTATTAGGCAGCATAACCGTAGAAGCCTTCAATGCACTTGACTTACAAAGTAACTTCTCTACTTTTTCTGACAAGAAAATCAATGAATCATATTGATTGGACAATAAAGTGAGATTGTATTTTGTGTGGTACCTTTTTAAGCGAAACTAGCAAGAGAAATTGGTAACTTTTTGTGTGGTACGAAATGGAAGAAATGACACCTTCTATCACGTGCGTTTGATAGTTTGATGAATAAACAACTGAAAAGACAAAAACTAGTTGACGGAGCAAAATTGAACTCGGCCTCCTCTCTTTTACCGACACCGAGAGCGTCACCACTATTTTGCTAAAAAAAATTTTTTGATTCAAACGATTTCCTACAAAAATGCATAAAAGTCTTCTTTTTTGCTAACAATAGTCATGCATAGTCATCAAATCAAACCTGATGGAGGACTCGATTGTTCTTGTTATCATTGAAGGACAACTGGACGCGACCATCTCCTTGAGGACTGCGGATGCATTCAATCACAGTATCGTCATCCTGGATAAACAATGCCATTCTCAACTAACTCTTTCCGTTACTCGGCTGACTAATTTTAAATAGCTCAGTAACACGAGAATTGAATACACCACCGCACGGAAAAAAAGCTCCACCGCCGGGCGGGATCGAACCCAGCCATCTCTCCTATCCGGGAGCAAGCACGTTATTATTACACCACAGTTACACAATAATATTCCGTGTGAAAGTGCTATATGAAAGGCTCTACTCAATTTTTCCGTGCGATGGTATATCCAAAAGTTACTCGGTTGATCAGTTTTCGCGTCTTTTTCATATAATAGTAATTTTTTGGTCTCAGGGGCCTTTCGGACAATCAAAATTCAATTTCAAAGCGGTTCACCCTAAAACCCTTCAGTGCAACGCCAAATTCATTTTTCATTAGTCCGATCTTTCTCATTTCTAAACTCCTCTTTGTATACCATATCAGCGATGGCTTCGAGCAAGCTATTTATTGAAGGTTAAGCTATAAGCACAAAAATTGAGAGATCAACGAACGAATTAATTTTTAAAACTTCATAGAAAGAGTTACGGCTTCAGGCATTTGATAATCTATGTATGTTTGATCAGAGCTTTTGATTCGTACAATTACTGTGCTCTTTAGGCAAGTACGAGTAAGGTATCGAACAATACCCATCAAAAAATTTTTTTGAGACGAGCTTGAAGTGAATTTGATGAAGATGAGCCTGGATGGCAATTAGAGATAAAAAGAGTATTGAAGTCTGTGGCACATATTCTGGAGAAGAGGAAGTGAATTAGTTAATCAGGAGAGTCATCCCATAACGACCGTTTAGAAAATAAGATAAAAGTTACAAGCTTAAACATTTTTTCTTATTCTTCTCATTTTCAGTCTTCAAAGATGGTCATTTCCTCTGCCTAACGTTCAGCTCCATTAATATTAATGAGTCTTAGAGCCATGCAGTCCGTCTGGATGACTCATCTCATACTCGTCTCTTACTTGTTCAATACAACAAACATTGAAGAAATTATCGACAGTGTTATTTGAATTTGGACACTATCTTGCTGTAACACTCCCCATGTTAGCAGATGAGTCTTGACAACTCATTCTTTGGTGGATAAAGTAATTTGAATCTCGAACAAAAAAATTGTGAACGATTTATATGCTTAAATACACAGTTTCGTACTCCTTGCATTTGAGTATTCAAACATTTCGAAAAGTTCTATCAAAGTAAGATCAGGTTCTTAATTTTGGGTAACCACTTTGACCGTTTAAAAAATAATTATCTAGGTAACATTTCTGGGGGGTTACCATTTTCTGATTGAAGCTGAATCCGAGAGAGAGATAGTGCGACTCTGAAGCAGCCATATCGTTCACCTTCCCGTACAACTGGAAGATGTGCATAAACAAAAAAACCATTAAAAAAAGATTCTTCGTAGCTTTTCTGAAGATTATTAGGTATCGAATATAGAAAAAGTTTTCAATTTTTATGTATCATGAATTTTATGATTTAGTGCTTGATACGTTCAAAGTGTGTAGTTCGCTTCGCGAATTTTCTCTTAAAAATTAAATATCACTTGAATCTACCGCGGAAATAATTGTTTTTTTAAAATCTCTCGAAAATTCGGAAACTCTGCAAGTTTTTTTATAGATGGAAACCCAAAAATTATTTCTAAGGAATCACTATAACATTCTAATTTTCCAAGAGTTTGGAATCTTTGTGTGTTTTGAAATTATCTGATATCTAAGTTTGTACAAATCTCAGTGTGAACCTCGAAATGAATGCCACTCGGATGTGTTATCCATTCTAATCTCAGTGTGAACCTCGAAATGAATGCCACTCGGATGTGTTATCCATTCTAAATCTCAGTGTGAACCTCGAAATGAATGCCACTCGGATGTGTTATCCATTCTAAATCTCAGTGTGAACCTCGAAATGAATGCCACTCGGATGTGTTATCCATTCTACGCCCGAAAGACACGCCGCCTGGTTGTGTAGTGTGCATTCTGGCGGGTGATACCAGCACGATTTACTTGTCCCACAACCATCAAACGAGAAAGCCGCTGCCAAACTCTGGAAGCCGTTCGTCAATTATCTTAACACCAACGATATGAACAAATTGGTTGTAAAGGCGTCAGTGAAGTTATTCGGTTCTTCATTTATTCACTTCTTTATTCATACATCAAAAGCTATGACAATAATTGATAAACACTCTCCCTTCTTTTTTAAGGCCCTAAAAACTCGAGTCAGTCTTGGTTTAGTTTCAGGCTGAATAGATAACTTCTCAATGTTATTTATTTACCTGTTTCTCATCATTAATTTTTTAAAGAAATAATTTCAAACTCATTCTTCTTTAATACTCGGTCGCTTCGGGCGCTTATCTATTGAGGAAAGTTCTAAAATCTTAATCTTTTCGAAACCCTATTCAAATTCTAAGTTACTCAGTTTAAAGGCAGTGAAACCTTCTTTTTTAAAAAAAACAAAAAACAATTGATTGAACTATGATTAATTAAATTGCTTTGAAGTCACGATGTTGAGAAGTCATGCGGTCTTTTGAGTGTAACGCGTTTATTAATTCGACCAAGTTTGAATTGTTCTTCAGAATCTCTTACTTACTGTAAAGCATCACATAAAATATCGAACGTAGAGCATTACTGCTAAGAAACGACAAGATGATGTTTATACATACTACAGTAATAACTACTATTCAGAGGGTAGAATGCAAAGCCGAAGAAATCTGCCCCAGCGGCTCTAAATTGTTGGGTGCAATCGCTGAACTCTCAATCTTTGCTGGAACTTTTTCTGTATCCTTTAGTAATTTGAAGAAGTAAATTCACAAAAATATGATTAATTTGGTGGTACTTAGTGTCTGCTAGTGAAAGCAATGAGTAGCATTTCGCAATCATTTTATACATTTATGGGCACAACTTAATCCGAGAGGACAATTCGGCGACTCGTATTGAGGGCGAGACCGAATGAATGGATTAGAGAAGTGAATGCGCTTATGATACAACATTGCTCTCATCGCTTCGCAGAAAATGTTGAGGGAAGGGTGTTGTTTTATACGCTAACTTTCGTTTTCAGTGCCTTAAGTTTTTCGCCAAGTAAAGTCAAACACGAGATTTGAGATACGAAACATCTTCGAACTATCGAGCTTCACCTAACGAGAAACGATCAATATGGGTCGACATTGAACTCATGCATTTCTTTTTTGTTGGGAGCAAGCTTGTCACCCCTACACTACCTAAGAAAATTTGCTAATCAGTGCGATGGTGGTATATAGAAGGCTCAAAGGCCTTTTTCTTTTTGTTGATATTGTGATTGAAGTTAATGGAGCCAAAAAAGTAGGAAGGTAACTGACTATGTATGGAAGTATTCCTAGGAGTATCATATCGGTCTCGACGTGAAGCACTTGGCAGAAGTGGCGGTGAATCGGCGTTTGCACGCGAATGTGTCTGAAATAGAAACAACTGAGGAGCGAGAGTCTAGAGAAAATCAGAGACAGAGAAAGAGAAAGACAGAAAGGGAGAGAATAGAAAAAAGACAGAGATAGAGATAAAGAGAGTGGAAGAGAGGGAAGAGAAAGAGTTAAACGAGAAAAGAAGAGAAATGAAAAAATAGTACGTTTTCATGAATACGAAAGAGAAAAAGGAAAAAAGAGAGAGTGAAAGAGATTAGCGAGCGAGAAGGAATAGGACAGTTGCATAGAAAAAATAGACTCAAGGAATGAAAACACGCAGACCATTTGAAGAAGTAGAGAAAACTATGCCAGAAAACAATGAAAAGAAGCATGTGAGGCACTACAAGAGTTTTCAAGAGATGGCGTAGCAAAAAACAGAGACATAAGTAGAGAGACATAGCAAGAGAAAGATAATACGAAAAGAGAGAGAGAGAGAGAGAGAGAGAGACAGAGAAAGGGAGAGATAGAGAAGGTGATAGATAAAATAGAGAGAGAGAGAGAGAGAGAGAGAGAGAGAGAGAGAGAGAGAACAAAAAATAGAAACAACGCCACAACTGTTAAAATGATCAAAGGTTCTATGAAGTATACATACAAGCGCATGCAAATCGACACCAACAAGTTGTTTCAAGCGCTTTTAGGCGATGACTAAGAAGACATTCAGTTTCATAGAGCGATAAATAATGATAATAATAAAAAAAGTAACGCTAAAACTAATCATAGAGTCCAAAATAAAACCCTTCATTCAATAATACAGTTCAATACAATTCAATTCAATTCATTATTCCCTTGCGAAAGAGTTGTTTTCAAATAAAAGCAACAAGATGGCATCCGCGCTTGATGGAGCAATTATTTCCTTTGCTGCTTGGACACCTTTTCGTGATGAACCTAGACAAACTAAAGATGTTTGCCAGACCTGATTGATGTCCCCAAATGTTTTGTCTTCTCGCTTAATGAGAGTGGAACGTCATGGAAATACTACAAAGATACAATACCGAAGTTATTGGTAAAAGATTCGATGGGGATACCCTAACATTATCGACCAAATTAAGAACTGGGCCTCAAAAGAAAAGATAAATAGAATTTATCTATCTGCGAGGTGGTCCAATCGGGCCGACAGCTCTCTTTTGGAGCCAAGCTATACGAATAAGGACCATAAACGCCTCTTACTTAATGAATTCAAAAACAAATTTCAAAGAGAAGTCGGAAAAAAGAAACGACCGTAATGCATTCATTAAAATTATACAATCCATCTATTGAAAAAACAGAAGACCGAGGAGAGAGATTTTCGATGAGCACATAATTATAGAACAACTCAAGAGAGAAGGCGGAAGAACTGGCAACATGGAATGAGATGCGAGCACCAACCTGGATACGGTGGATGACACTGCAAGAAGACTTTTTTCTCCGCGAAGATGTTAGTATTTGAGCTTCTCAATGGTTACATTTCTGAGTGCGCCTGAAGACGCAGCGTTGGCACCGTTGACTCACTTGGCACGCCTGTCTCTTAATATGATAGGATCATTGGCGGGATCTAATTTAGTGTGGTGTTAACGGACTTGCAGAAGGCAAAAGAAGAGCATTAGGGTTAGGATGTAAGAAAATTTGGAATCATGGAAATTAGGAAGTACGAAAGTTTGGAATCATGGAAATTAGGAATTTAATGAGATTCTTCGATCGCAATCCTGTTAAGACATGATGTGATCAATGATTTCAAAGCATACAACTTTTTTAGAGAACAAAACCTGCCTCGTAATTGATCAAATATGAGATCATACAGTGAGATATCGGAAGACTCTTACTGTTCAATTAGAAATCACTACTTTCGAGAGCTTTCGACGTAGGAATCGTGTGTAGGAATTCTCGCCAGGCGAGAATCGGAGCTCTTGAGTCTTCACATAAATAAACATATAAGCTGATCAAAAGGATGAAAGTACTATGAAAATCATAGCAAGTGGACTTTTAGACCATTCTTGGGAACATCCTACACGAAAATTCTCGTTTGAGATCATAACCAGGAAATGTTTTTCTTTCGCGCTTGTCTCTTTCCTTTTTCTCTCTCTTCTCTTTTTTCTCTTTTCTCTCTTCTCTCTTTTTTCTCTCTCTTCCACTCTCTTTCTTCCTCTCTGTTTTTATTTATTTCTCTCTTCTATCTCTTTGTTTTTTGCTTTTGCTCTTCTAATACTCTCTTGACAGCCACTTAGCATTTTCTTTCTTTTTCCCGAGCTTCTCCGTATCTGTCAAGTTCTCCAACTCTCTTGCTAAATTTTCTTTTTTGCTGATTTTCTGTTGTTTTTTTACTAACAACTGATCTTGTTTTCTCTTCTTTTTACGAAGTTCTTCGCCATTATTTCATCTGCTCTCTCGATCTCTTTGCCACTGTGTTGAGAAAGCCATTGGTCAAGTTTTTGTCCGCTTTATATGTATTCTCCTTCTCTGTCGTTTCTTTCGCTCGGCCAGTTTTCTTTCTTCTTATCTCTGACTGTTATAGTTATCATCTCTCTCTCTCTCTCTCTCTCTCTCTCTCTCTCTCTCTCTCTCTCTCTCTCTGTCTCTTTTCTCTAGAAGATGTGACTTTCGATAAATAGTTTTCAGCGTTTATTCAGAGCTCTCACAATAAACCCAGAGGTGACCACATGCATTCATTTCGGTTAACTTCTTCAAGAATGTTTGAACCAGTGGCAACTGAATTGGTGACTGCTAGTGTCTCTAGCAGAAAAAGGAGTAGAAGTTGTGCAAAGACAACCATCGCTTTTTAAATCTTCGGTTACGATGTTTTGTTTAGATGATGGTCAAACTAGGACTCATTGCACCATAGCTAGCACAAAAACTCTGTTTTGTTTAGATGATGGTCAAACTAGGACTCATTGCACCATAGCTAGCACAAAAACTCTGAAAAAGGACGAGAACTGTCAAACTCACGTCTAAAAAATTTATCTCAGTTTTGAGCTCCGGGAAACTTATACTTGTACATGAGCCAAAAAAAGTTTGTGTACATATAAAATTTTTCGGATAATAAAACATGTGAAAAACATTCGCGTTATTTTTAGATATTTGTTAGTAATTTTATATTTTATTAGTTTTCAATCAATATTTAAAATATGGAAGGGCGTAAATCATGT
>OZ057404.1:4502899-4525399 GCA_964056735.1 Allodiplogaster pararmata
AGAGATAGAGATAGAGATAGAGACAGAGACAGAGATAGAGATAGAGATAGAGATAGAGATAGAGATAGAGATAGAGATAGAGATAGAGATAGAGATAGAGATAGAGATAGAGATAGAGATAGAGATAGAGATAGAGATAGAGATAGAGATAGAGATAGAGATAGAGATAGAGATAGAGATAGAGATAGAGATAGAGATAGAGATAGAGATAGAGATAGAGATAGAGATAGAGATAGAGATAGAGATAGAGATAGAGATAGAGATAGAGATAGAGATAGAGATAGAGATAGAGATAGAGATATACATAGAAACAGAGACAGAGATAGAGATAGAGATAGAGATAGAGATAGAGATAGAGATAGAGATAGAGATAGAGATAGAGATAGAGATAGAGATAGAGATAGAGATAGAGATAGAGATAGAGATAGAGATAGAGATAGAGATAGAGATAGAGATAGAGATAGAGATAGAGATAGAGATAGAGATAGAGATAGAGATAGAGATAGAGATAGAGATAGAGATAGAGATAGAGATAGAGATAGAGATAGAGATAGAGATAGAGATAGAGATAGAGATAGAGATAGAGATAGAGATAGAGATAGAGATAGAGATAGAGATAGAGATAGAGATAGAGATAGAGATAGAGATAGAGATAGAGATAGAGATAGAGATAGAGATAGAGATAGAGATAGAGATAGAGATAGAGATAGAGATAGAGATAGAGATAGAGGTAGAGATAGAGATAGAGATAGAGATAGAGATAGAGATAGAGATAGAGATAGAGATAGAGATAGAGATAGAGATAGAGATAGAGATAGAGATAGAGATAGAGATAGAGATAGAGATAGAGATAGAGATAGAGATAGAGATAGAGATAGAGATAGAGATAGAGATAGAGATAGAGATAGAGTTTACTTCCCTAGCCCCAATACCTCAAAGTCGGTGGGAAGGTGTAAACTCACTCAGCCCTACTACCGTGATTGCCGGAATCACGACGTTCTGAGTGAGGCTAAAATTGGGCCCCCTTTGGACGAGTCCACTTCCGGCAGTGGTTCTATCCGCCAGATGGCCAGGCGGAGAGGGGTTAGTCCAGGCCACACGAGTCGAGGCGTTTTTTCGATTAATCTTCTGCTTTTCTACGGTCAAGGATTAGCAGGAACTCCCGATAAACACGTTCCGCGATGCCAGGCTGGATTGACCATCCACTCAACAGGCCGATTGCATGAATACCATTGTTGTAAACAAGTTCTTCAGTACATTCGATGGACAATGGCGATGTATGATGATTCAAAGAGTACTGTCAGAACTCCGGTCGGCATCACAGAGCCATTCGCAGTAAACGTTGGAGTGCACCAAGGGAGTGCTTTGTCTCCCCTTCTCTTCATTTTGGTTATGGATACCGTCACGCGTCCTCTACTGACTCCGGCTCCGTCAACCATCGCATACGCCGACGACATTCTCCTTGCTGCTCCTACACGTGCCGAAATCGAGAAACGCACCCAAGAATGGAATGACGCTCTTAGTAGGCATGGCTTACGCCTCAACATCAAGAAGACCGAGTACCAGGAAATCGGAGTGCAAACGACGGGAACTGTTCACATCAGCGGTGAACCGCTCCCGAAGACCTCCGAATTCAAGTACCTTGGTTCTGTCATCTCCTCAGACACGTCAACAAATGCAGCGGCACGCCAAAGAGTAAATGCAGCTTGGATGAAATGGAGAGAAGCTACAGGTGTCCTCTGTGATAGGAATATCACAGCTGGCATACGCGGAAAGATGTATAAAACAGCAATCCGTCCCGTGCTTCTCTATTCGACGGAGACCTGGCCTACAACGCGTATAACCGAGAACATTATCCACACGAATGAGATGAAAATATTACGCTGGACACTAGGACTGACTCGCCTAGATTGTGTGCGTAACACGATTGTGAGAGGGAGACTCGGCGTTGCCCCAATACAAGACAAGATGCGAGAAGGGAGAGTTAGATGGTATGGACACGTGATGCGAAGAGACGCGACCAACATCGCAAGACACGCCCTTGACATGGAAGTACCAGGCAAACGCCCGCGAGGCAAACCGAAGACAAGATATATGGATACGCTCAACCAAGACCTGCGCCTTGCAAGACTCCACTCGGAAGACGCAACGGACAGATGTTTCTGGAGAGCTAGAAGCCGTACAGCGGACCCTACTCCGACCTCGGCCGGCGCGGGACAACGCTAAGAAGAAGATAGAGATAGAGATAGAGATAGAGATAGAGATAGAGATAGAGATAGAGATAGAGATAGAGATAGAGATAGAGATAGAGATAGAGATAGAGATAGAGATAGAGATAGAGATAGAGATAGAGACAGAGATAGAGATAGAGATAGAGATAGAGATAGAGATAGAGATAGAGATAGAGATAGAGATAGAGATAGAGATAGAGATAGAGATAGAGATAGAGATAGAGATAGAGATAGAGATAGAGATAGAGATAGAGATAGAGATAGAGATAGAGATAGAGATAGAGATAGAGATAGAGATAGAGATAGAGATAGAGATAGAGATAGAGATAGAGATAGAGATAGAGATAGAGATAGAGATAGAGATAGAGATAGAGATAGAGATAGAGATAGAGATAGAGATAGAGATAGAGATAGAGATAGAGATAGAGATAGAGATAGAGATAGAGATAGAGATAGAGATAGAGATAGAGATAGAGATAGAGATAGAGATAGAGATAGAGATAGAGATAGAGATAGAGATAGAGATAGAGATAGAGATAGAGATAGAGATAGAGATAGAGATAGAGATAGAGATAGAGATAGAGATAGAGATAGAGATAGAGATAGAGATAGAGATAGAGATAGAGATAGAGATAGAGATAGAGATAGAGATAGAGATAGAGATAGAGGTAGAGATAGAGATAGAGATAGAGATAGAGATAGAGATAGAGATAGAGATAGAGATAGAGATAGAGATAGAGATAGAGATAGAGATAGAGATAGAGATAGAGATAGAGATAGAGATAGAGATAGAGATAGAGATAGAGATAGAGATAGAGATAGAGATAGAGATAGAGATAGAGATAGAGATAGAGTTTACTTCCCTAGCCCCAATACCTCAAAGTCGGTGGGAAGGTGTAAACTCACTCAGCCCTACTACCGTGATTGCCGGAATCACGACGTTCTGAGTGAGGCTAAAATTGGGCCCCCTTTGGACGAGTCCACTTCCGGCAGTGGTTCTATCCGCCAGATGGCCAGGCGGAGAGGGGTTAGTCCAGGCCACACGAGTCGAGGCGTTTTTTCGATTAATCTTCTGCTTTTCTACGGTCAAGGATTAGCAGGAACTCCCGATAAACACGTTCCGCGATGCCAGGCTGGATTGACCATCCACTCAACAGGCCGATTGCATGAATACCATTGTTGTAAACAAGTTCTTCAGTACATTCGATGGACAATGGCGATGTATGATGATTCAAAGAGTACTGTCAGAACTCCGGTCGGCATCACAGAGCCATTCGCAGTAAACGTTGGAGTGCACCAAGGGAGTGCTTTGTCTCCCCTTCTCTTCATTTTGGTTATGGATACCGTCACGCGTCCTCTACTGACTCCGGCTCCGTCAACCATCGCATACGCCGACGACATTCTCCTTGCTGCTCCTACACGTGCCGAAATCGAGAAACGCACCCAAGAATGGAATGACGCTCTTAGTAGGCATGGCTTACGCCTCAACATCAAGAAGACCGAGTACCAGGAAATCGGAGTGCAAACGACGGGAACTGTTCACATCAGCGGTGAACCGCTCCCGAAGACCTCCGAATTCAAGTACCTTGGTTCTGTCATCTCCTCAGACACGTCAACAAATGCAGCGGCACGCCAAAGAGTAAATGCAGCTTGGATGAAATGGAGAGAAGCTACAGGTGTCCTCTGTGATAGGAATATCACAGCTGGCATACGCGGAAAGATGTATAAAACAGCAATCCGTCCCGTGCTTCTCTATTCGACGGAGACCTGGCCTACAACGCGTATAACCGAGAACATTATCCACACGAATGAGATGAAAATATTACGCTGGACACTAGGACTGACTCGCCTAGATTGTGTGCGTAACACGATTGTGAGAGGGAGACTCGGCGTTGCCCCAATACAAGACAAGATGCGAGAAGGGAGAGTTAGATGGTATGGACACGTGATGCGAAGAGACGCGACCAACATCGCAAGACACGCCCTTGACATGGAAGTACCAGGCAAACGCCCGCGAGGCAAACCGAAGACAAGATATATGGATACGCTCAACCAAGACCTGCGCCTTGCAAGACTCCACTCGGAAGACGCAACGGACAGATGTTTCTGGAGAGCTAGAAGCCGTACAGCGGACCCTACTCCGACCTCGGCCGGCGCGGGACAACGCTAAGAAGAAGATAGAGATAGAGATAGAGATAGAGATAGAGATAGAGATAGAGATAGAGATAGAGATAGAGATAGAGATAGAGATAGAGATAGAGATAGAGATAGAGATAGAGATAGAGATAGAGATATAGATAGAGATAGAGATAGAGATAGAGATAGAGATAGAGATAGAGATAGAGATAGAGATAGAGATAGAGATAGAGATAGAGATAGAGATAGAGATAGAGATAGAGATAGAGATAGAGATAGAGATAGAGATAGAGATAGAGATAGAGATAGAGATAGAGATAGAGATAGAGATAGAGATAGAGATAGAGATAGAGATAGAGATAGAGATAGAGATAGAGATAGAGATAGAGATAGAGATAGAGATAGAGATAGAGATAGAGATAGAGATAGAGATAGAGATAGAGATAGAGATAGAGATAGAGATAGAGATAGAGATAGAGATAGAGATAGAGATAGAGATAGAGATAGAGATAGAGATAGAGATAGAGATAGAGATAGAGATAGAGATAGAGATAGAGATAGAGATAGAGATAGAGATAGAGATAGAGACAGAGATAGAGATAGAGATAGAGATAGAGATAGAGATAGAGATAGAGATAGAGATAGAGATAGAGATAGAGATAGAGATAGAGATAGAGATAGAGATAGAGATAGAGATAGAGATAGAGATAGAGATAGAGATAGAGATAGAGATAGAGATAGAGATAGAGATAGAGATAGAGATAGAGATAGAGATAGAGATAGAGATAGAGATAGAGATAGAGATAGAGATAGAGATAGAGATAGAGATAGAGATAGAGATAGAGATAGAGATAGAGATAGAGATAGAGATAGAGATAGAGATAGAGATAGAGATAGAGATAGAGATAGAGATAGAGATAGAGATAGAGATAGAGATAAAAGAAGAGATGGAGAAAGAGTGAGAGATAGAGATAGAGATAGAGATAGAGATGGAGAAAGAGTGAGAGATAGAGATAGAGAGTAGGTCAGAGAACACACAGATTGAGTTGCTGTATGTTCTATCGAAAAGGCATGCAAATGGCGCTGGCAGGATGCTGCCTCAAGGCTCGTCCCAATTATTCATAATGCACTGCATTCTCTCGAGAACACCGTGTATTTCTCTTGTCTCTCGATGAAAAGCTGGATTTGAGATGTCTCTGCTGCTCTCTCTCTCTTTCTCTCTCTCTTTCTCTCTCTCTCTCGCTCTTACTGCCTTTTTCTATGTTCCTCTCTCCTTCTCTCTATCATTGTTTCTCACTCTCTCCTTCTCATTTTCTTTCTTTCACTCTCTTTGTATCTTTTCCTCGTTCCCTACTAAGTTCTGTTCGGTTCTAGTTCTTCCTCCCCTCTCTCTCTGTCTCTCTCTCTATCTTTCTCTCTCTTTGTATTTCTTTATCTCTCTGCTTTTTCTTTATATCTCTCTCTCTCTTTTTCTCGATATCTATCAATTTCTCGTTCTTTTTCTCACTCTTTTCTCTTTTTTCCTTCACTGTTTCCACCGCATCATCCTCTCCTAACCACGTCCCATCTGCCTTTGCAAGAGCTCTCAACTGCCACGCTTTCCGCTCTGCTGACCTCTTAATGGTCAAGCCATCTCTATCCTTGTTTTCCTTTAAAAGTTCACTTTTCTCCTCCTAGTTTTTTTCTCGTTTCATTCTTTCTACCTCTTCATCTCTTTATCTTTCTTTTTCTATTATTCCCTTCACGTTCGTTCTCTCTCTCTTTGTCTCTCTTTCTCTATCTCTATCTCTCTCTCTCTCTCCCTCTTTTTCTCTCTTGATTTCCATCTTTATTCCTCTCATTTTCTCTGTCTTTTTTTAATATCTCTCCCCTTTTCTACTTTTGCTGTCTCACTTTATCTTTTTTTGATGTTCTTCTACCTTTTCATTGTCTACGAAACATGTTGCCACCTTTCACTCAACTTTTTTTTTAAATTTCGAATTTTAGGTTGCTGAAGGCCGCAAAAATATTTTTGTTAGTTAAAATACAAATTAGATCTGCATCTGGAAAAAAAAATCATGTCAGTAAAACTGCAGAAACATGATAGCACATGTGAGAATAACCTGATGCATATAAAAAATTATACTAACAGTAAAATCTAGGGTTTTTTAGTTCAAAATAAATAAGGCTGAGTGCTCAAATATGTGGCTCAGACAATTTGACGGTCATCTACTGTCAGGCTGTCACATGGCGTGGTTTCGGTGTTGCAATTATTGTGGGTTACCCTGTACATCAAACTCCAACCTATTCAAAGCGAGTACTCCAGTATATCCCAGCTCTGTTTCTACAACAACAAAACAAATAAAAATACACAATCGTGATGCTAATTTTGGCTAAGACAAGTGAATTCACATAGAAAAATAATTTGTATCAACACCAAGGCACGAAACTTATCGATAAAAAAACGGTAGAGCGTTCGTCTAAGAAGAATTTAGCATAATTTTTTTTTAACAAAAAAATGGTATAAAATTCGGTAATATGATCACATACTGATAGACTGTTTTGAGTTTCTGTTCTGAATGCATTTACTCTCTGAAGCGGGTTTATAAAGTTTTAACATTCTTAAATGTTGTTGCTTTGTTTTCGGAGCTCGCGTCATATACTGTACTGATCATAGATGCAAACAAGTTCACAAAAATTTATTTCAAAACTTTTTAATTTTTCGAAACAAAAAAATGTTCTTGAGAAAAAAAGATCTATGAGGTACATTACTTTTTTGGAAGTGAATTCTGTTTTTTTTAAAAAAGAAAACGTGCTTTCTGTATTTGCATGTTTTGATGTTTTCAAAAACGCTCTAGAATTTTTGATTTCAGCAGAACAGTTTTTCTCGAAATTTAAACATTACTTCTAAGCTTAATTTCAGCTTCTTCGGAAATCTAAAATTTTCAAAAAAATCTGTTTTTATTCTTCTGTCATGTATAAATTACTTTTTTAATCATAGATAAATTACTTTTCAGTTTTCACAAACACTTTTACTTTTGTCAACTTTTATTTTGATCCTTTTCTGGTAACAACACTCTAGCCCTCTTTCTAACGGCTTACCTTTTCAACTCTATGCTTCTGTATTTCCCTTTTAATCTATTTCTTTCTCTTTCTCTTCTTTTTCACTTATTCTATCTCTCTCACTCTATCTTCCTCTCTGTTTCTCTTTCTTTTCATTCTCTCTCTCTTTCTCTCTATTACTCTGTCACGCTCTTCTCCGCAATAACTCTCTTCTTTATCTTCTTTTTCACTTATTCTCTCTCTCACTCTATCTTCCTCTCTGTTTCTCTCTCTTTTTCATTCTCTCTCTTTCTCTCTATTACTCTGTCACGCTCTTCTCCGCAATAACTCTCTTCTTTATCTTCTTTTTCACTTATTCTCTCTCTCACTCTATCTTCCTCTCTGTTTCTCTCTCTTTTTCATTCTCTCTCTTTCTCTCTATTACTCTGTCACGCTCTTCTCCGCAATAACTCTATTCTCAAACTGCGCGTGTTTGCATTTCTCCCGATGAAGTAAACCTGGAAGTTCTTTATTCATCTTCTTCTGACTATATTGTTATTCCTTATTATTTCTTTTACTGACTCTTCTACATATACATAGTTCCCTTTTGTTCACATTCTTCACTTGTTCACAATGTCTAGAGCGGTCGACCATGTATACATATGGGTTCTATACTTACGTCAATTCGTTTGATTGGCAAAATGGATTTTGGGTTTAAGATGGAACTCGGGTTTCAAACAAAATGGAACTAGGGTATAACAAAAATTGGACACCTCGAAGCCAGCATCTTTAAAACTTCAATTATTCCCCTTTTGGTCCTCCCGAGTTACTGTCATGTAATGGATGACTACCCATTCTTTATTTCCGACTCTGAATTTCTCCGAAGTGACTCCCAATGGAAAGCGCGCGTGAACCCAAGTATTCCTCTTCTCATTTCTGTTCCTCAACATCTCCGTCATATCCTGATTATTTGATCATTTTTTGATGTCCTAAACAACTCTGCGTAAAAAAAGCCTAAACTTTGAAAAAAACCATATCAATTTATTCCACTAACACCTATTGCAGACGCTTGATCTATGGTACTTTATGCGTTCCACTTTACACCAAAAAATGAATGGAATTGAGAGATTATATTAGCTCCATTTTTCTCCTAATTTTTGTCTGTATGTACATACATATAATGATTGTCCTAGCCTTCCCTAAAAACCTATTCACAGTTACTCTTTTAAGGTTTTTTTTGGTTTTTTTTTTTTTTGTTTTTCGACTTGAAGAGTTTTTTGCCCTGCTTCCTATATATTTATTTTTCCTATCTGGTTCTATCATAGTTTTGTTCTCGCCCGGTTTTTTCGTTGTTTTCGTTCAGATCCTATTTTTCGTGCATTAGGTTAACTTTTTTTGCGAGTTCAGCCTGGGCATCTTTGAAACGTTTCCGTTTGACCATCATAAGCGCTTTCTATGTATCATATGTTCGGAAATGATAAAAACGTCCCTAAATTTCATTCACAATATGAGAGAGGTTCGGCGTACATAGATAGAAGAAGAGTAGGCAAGATATGGGGGAGAATAGAAAGAACAAGAGAGAGAAGGAAAGAGAGAGTGTGAGAGAGAGAGGAAGAGAGAGAGTAAGAGAGAGAATAAGAGAAGGAATGAGACAGAGAGAAAGACAGACAGATGAGAGAAAGAGAGGATAGAGAGAGGAGAGAGAGAAAATTGAAGGTATAAAGGAGAACCGACGTCAGAGAAGTGTCCTGAGAAAATGATATAACGAGAGAATAGTAAGGTGGTCTTGTGAAATCTTCAGAAGTTGCCATGACAACGAGTCTCTGCATTCTGATTTCTCTATAATCCTCGCTTAGTCTTTCTGTTCTCTATTGCTTTTTGCTTTCTCTTGCTCTACTCTTCTCTCTCTCTCTCTTTCTCTCTCTTTCTCTCTCTCTCTCTCTCTGTCTTTTTTCTTTCTTAGGCTCTCTTTTTTCTCTGTCTTACTCTTCTCTCTTCTCTGCTTTTGTCTTACTCTTCTCTCTTCTCTGCTTTTCATATTCTCTCTCTATCTTTTTTAATCTCCCACCTCTTTGTCTATTATCTTTTTCGAATCTAATATCTTCTCCCAGTGGTCTCACTAATCTGCTGTTTAGCTCGAGAGTGGAATATATTTCATGGACTTTATGTATAAGTATCAATCACTCAGTCTTGGACCCGTTGGACCTTATAATTTTCACGCACTGAGTACATTATTCCGGTTCTCTTCCTAATGGTGACCATTCTCGTTTGTAGTATTTTTCTTACGTTAACAATGTGACGAGAAACGATTTTTGTCTGACTGGTTGTATCTATTTAAACGAATCACCGAAACGTGCCACGATGTTGAGAAGAAAAAGTTCGCGTCATAACTTGTTCTGTCCACAACGGAAAAACCATTCCTTGTTTCAAAATTATTTTAACGAGAAAAACAAGGTGGTATTATAAAAGCTCATACCATGAACACATGTAGTGTGTAATCATCGGAATAACTTCTCTGTTTCGACTAAATTTTTTTTCGAGTAGACATAAAGTATTTAGTATTGACAAAAACATACTTTGAAAATAGACGAAGAGAAGTATGTACAGGGTGCGGCAAAAGTCCAGGTGGACAGTATTTTTTTCGATAAAAAACTTAACGGATTAAGCAAATCAAACAAAATTTTCATCAAAGTTTATTCAAATAGTTTGGGATATAACTGCTTTTTCAAATTTCAAACAGCTCTCCCTTTCTCCTTGACACAGGCGCAGAGTCGCTTGTGGAAGGCACCCACCGTGGTGGACAGGTAAGCGACGTCAAGATCATCCCACGCCTTCTGTAGGGCGCGCTTCAAACTTTTCCAAATTCTTGTGTTGGAAAGCACAGGCCTTGCTCTCAAGGACTGACCACACAGAGAAGTCCAGAGGATTCAATCAGGTGAGTACGGAGGCCATTCGGCGGATGTGATCATGGAGGGGAAATTGCTCTTGCACCAGTCTTGCACCACTTTAGCCTTGTGGGCGGGCGCAGAGTCCTGCTGGAACGTCCACTTGCGTCCCCGCGAAGTGAGCCTGGCTCCAGGGAAGTACTTCCTTCATGAGAATGTCGTTCAGGTAGTTATTGGCATTCATTTTGACTCCCTGCTCGACGAAAACGAGCGGAGTCTTGCCAGTCGCGCAAATCCCGGCCCAGACCATGACAGAAGCGGGATGGCCCTTTCTCGAGGACGTAACGGCCACTCTCATTGGCTTCTTTGACCGATTTCGACCAAATCCTATCGTTCTGGTCTGGTGTTGAAGGGACTGCTCAATATTGAACAACTTCTCATCGGTGAAAAGAATATCCAAACAGTCCACCGGCTTGAACCGCTTTGACAGTTCACGACATCTCCGAAGGACGGGTCGCCTTCATCTGGTCCGTCAATGCGTGAGTCTTCTGCAGCTTGATGGGGCGAAGTCCAATGCGGGATTTGACGATCATCTGAACAGAACTCGCCGAGATATTCAGCTCCTTCGCGAGTTTCCTGAGACTCCGCTTGGGGTTATATCGAATCTTGTCTCGGATGCTTCTCACGTTGAAGGAAGTGGTCGCGGTCACTGGTCTGCCACTCCTGGGACGGTCATTTGTTGTACCAGTCTCAAGAAAGCGACGTATTGTGTTTTCAATGGTCCTACGGGAGAATCCAGTGGTTCTGGCGATGTGCTTTTGAATGTGCCCGGACTGGCTCAAGCGCAGAATGTAGCCTCGGTCCATATCAGAGAGCATTACCGGAAAACAAAAATAGTTATCATTCTGATTTTTCCAGGGTATGTTAGCAACATTATGAATAAGATACAAGCAAAAAATCACAGGACTGCTACACCAAACAAAAAAGATGCAAAGTGACAAAGTTGTCCACCTGGACTTTTGCCGCACCCTGTAAAACATCACAATATTGTTTTCGAATGGGGCTAGAAATAAGAAAAAAAAGTAGCAAAACCTAGTGGAGGAAATAAGAGAAGAGAAAAAAGAGATAGAAAAGAAAAATAATAAATGAGAGAGAGAGAACTTAAGTGAAAAAATATAGAGAGAAAGAATTACAAAGAAAAAAAAGAGAGAGAGAGAGATTTAAACATAAAGAGAGTAAGTCAAAAGTGTCGTGGCGGAAGTCAAAAGCAACAAAAACTGGGCGAGTAATTCGAGTAGACTGGTGAATTTTCGAATAATTCCGATAAGACTGGTGACTTTTGAATAACTCTCACGGATGCACTCACTTACTGCTTTTTCAGTTCAAGTCGCTAATGTTCTGCTTCAAAGAATTTTTTTTGCCTCATTGTCTGTCTTTTTTCTTTATTTGAAAATAACCTCTTTCTTGTCCTTTTTTTCACGATCATTCTCTCCATCTCCTTTTTTCTTTAATGCTTCCTCCTCTTTTCACTATTTCTCTCTCTCTCACTATCTGCCTATCTATGCCTATCTCTCATTCTCTCGCTTACTCTCTCTTTCTCTCTCTCGCGCGCTTATTATCTTTTCAATGTGTTCCTCCTTCTCTCATTCTCTTCCACCCAAAAGAATCAACACTGCCTCAAGGCATCTCGCCTCTACTTCTAAGACTTCCTCTTATACCATTCAAACTAGTTATTGGACAATACGTACAATGCACCATCGCAGTTATCCTCTTTCTTGACATGCACTAGTTATCCTCTTTTTCTGCCTTCCTCGTAACTTTGTTCTCTCTTTCTCTAACATTCTTTCCATTTTTCACATATGTACTTCTTCACTCCGTATAATTTCGTATTCTCTCCCTTCATTGTTCTATTTCAACTGTTCTCTTTTTTTTCTCCTTTTTTGGAGCCTCTATATTTTGTTTCCATTCTTTTTCCTTCTTTTCCGCCTTGTCCTCTCTTTTGTTCGCTCTAACGGCAATTTTACATCTATTCAAATGTTTACGATTAAATTCATCTCTACTAATCGTACTTACGAGCTGCTTATCATGCAGCCAATAAAGCCTTGTTTCTGTACTACGTTGGTTTGTTTTGATCCACTCGACATTTGTCTGCATGCATAAGTTTGTATTCGCAACCAAACTTGGAGGTCACGAGTGATTTTTCTCTGAGAATACTCATTCTATTCATCGAGTAGTTCAACTTTCTTGTGTTATTTATCGTTCTATTCAATCGAGTAGTTCAACTTTCTTGTGTTATTGATCGTTCTATTCATCGAGTAGTTCAACTTTCTTGTGTTATTGAAACTCTTCAAGTTTTAGCTCATCGGTCAGGGAGAGAAATGATTGTTTTTTACCATACGAGTAGCTTTGGTTCGATCTAAGTTGAAACCATGCGACTATCACTGATCAGATGGTCAAGCCACATTTTGGTGAACCGGCCCTTAGGGTCTCCATTTGCTGCTAGAGGGCAACTTTTTCCACGGTGCTGTCAAGGTGGGAAATTAATTTAGACTTGAAAATTCCGTTAATGTCCTGGACTGAAGTGTGAGTAATGATCATTTTCACCGTTTAATAATCATTCAAAATAATCTTCTCCAAATATGAGTTTGAGTTTATTACGCATGGAAAATGCGTGGTAAGGTATATGAAAGGGGGGGGGGGTCTTCCATGTGAGGCGAAACATGAGGTCGAAGGAGATGATAACATATGAGGTCGAAGGGGTCCATGTTGATTTCGGAAAAAAAAACTTTCGAGTGATTGGTCGGTCGTACTACAGTGGAAACATTGTCTGGGAGGGTGGTGAGGGACTATGACGATACAGCTTCAAGGTGTCCAATTCCTCGTTTAAGCCGGATTGCATCTTGTCCGCTAGACGAAATGAATAGAGCAGAGAGCGGATGGAAAGTAGACCACTCAGTCATGGCGAACAAGATAAAAAAATATCTTTTTTTAAAACGGAATCGAGCATTATCGGATCTTGTTTTCGAATAATGTTTTCTTATATTCCCCAAGATGCGTTTCTGACTTCGAAATGAGCTCATTCCTCTAACGAATCATAAAAAATTTAAGCGGAAAGGACAAGTTGAACTGAGAAAAAAATTCAGGAAGAAATCGTTACATCAAACTTTAGTTTTTTTTCCCCTCTTGAAGTCTGATGGTATCAGGCACATTCTGGTTAGAGCTAATGGCTGGGTTCGATCCCGCACGGAGAGCTTTTTCCCGTGCGATACGTACTTTTATGATATTCATCTCAAGTTCTGGAATTTTTAGCTAGCTCTACATACGTTGAAGCATGTATTTTTGAGATAGGTCAATTTGCGTAAATTATTATACCAAAGTTTTTCGTTTTGAATGCAGTGTTTTTTGTAAATCTTAAAATCATTCACGCAAACAAAATTTGGCAAAAAAAGGTTTGAATGTTTGAAAAGATTTCAATACAATATATTTGGTCAGACAGCAGTTTACTTCGCTGTTATAACTAATAAATAGCGATAGTTGAATTCAAATCTGGTTTAAATATTTAATGTGTTTTTACAGTTTATGTGTTACACATTTAAGAAGCAGTAAAGCCTTGTGGAGATGATCATATTCGAACTCCATTTTCGCAAGAAATTTCTTTCTTCCTTTTCACAACTCCATTACCGAAGTATTTTTATATTCACTTTACAATCAATGTCATAGACATGAAGTGCCATAATTCATACAACTCAACACTATCCTATTACTTGTCAATCATGTTTCTGGTAAAATTAGAGCGAGAGCGTTGAACATAGAGATGATAGAAAGTAGATTATGGTTTGGACCATGCGGTCTCAAGGTGAGACCGAATCCCAGTGTCTTCAGCTTTTAACGACCTGTATGACGTTTTCTTGTCTCTAAAAACAAACATTTGTTCATGGATTATTCAAAGACCTTTTGTGATACTGCCAAAAAAAGTTTGTGCACAAAAAATGGAATCGAGCTTAGCGAATAGAACAGAAAATCATTTTAGGTAATTTCACTTCTATCCTCAACTTTTCCGTGCCGTTCGATACATTCATGAAGATTGTTGTTGTCGGTGTACGGGTTCATAAATCGTTATACAGCATTTAGAGGTGTTTGTAAAGTTAAGGAACCGTTCAGTGCTTTATAACTCGATTGCTGACGGAAATAAGCATGCTAGGACTGCTTTTAGACAGTTTGGAACTTTCGTAAGCACTCGTTCTACTTTTTATCACTAATCAGTCATGAACTGTGATCTAATACACAATAGACACGATGAATGATTAATTAAACGAATGAATAAATAACAAATAAATAAATAAAGTTATTATACAGCCTCCGACCAATGGATGGGAGAGAGGGGAGCACGGGCTGCTGTCGGAAATGAACGGCGAGCTCAGCGATGACAACCGTTCGTTGCTTATGTAGAAGAATGATCTAAACTTTAAAGGGGATTCAGGGGAACGATTGAAAATTTAAGGAAGATTGAAACTTTATAAAAAAAATATGGGTGCGTCAGTAACTTCATGTTTAAATCATTCCCTGGGCAAGAGAAGTTAACGAGTTCGGTTAAAAGATTATCAGTAAGTGTGAAAAATCGATCGTTCTGTGCGCAGTGGAAATATGATAAAGATAAGATTTCAAGGGAACGAGTTACAATGCTTGAGATATTAATTAATGGTTCAGTTTCGTCAGTTCTGCTTCATCAAAGATACATATTAGTGAGACCGTTCAGATATCGTATACGGTAGCGGTGACCTCAGCGAATGCCGCCATCGTTTGGATGAAGGAATACAAGAGAATCGACGCAACCGACATGTCATCGAGGACCTGAATGATCGGGTACGAGCAACCTGTTATTGAAAGTACAAAAGTAAAACTTCTACTAAAGAGAGGGGTGAATACAAATTGGTAAGTACGTAATATATTTCTTCTTACGAACTTTTGAACATTTTTGCACTGAACCATTTTTGCACTGAACCATCACATTGAAACGTAACCTTTCCAGAATGCTCTCATCAACAAAACAAGTTGAGTATAACTTTGACAGCAAATGTGGTAATTCTTTTTTTCTTATGCAAATAGAATACAAAGAGATTTGTAATCTATAAATTTTATAGTATAATTCAATTCTAAGTTTATAAGTTAAATAAACACGATTCGCATATTCCATGTAAGCTGAAAAATGACGATAACGTTGTTTTAATACTAGAAAATCCGGCTCAGAAATAAAGAGACTATTTTATGTTTGCGTTTCAATATGTCATGTTTTTCTTTTATTGCTATACCCTCCCAGTTTAAATGGTCCTAGTTGTACTGCGAAACAGTTCGATATCGAGATAAATACAGCACGTGAGATCATGGGCCGTATTAAGAGACAAAATTTATACTAAAATTTATGGTAAACTTTATACTAAGTCGTAGTTTCGTCAAAATGGAATTCAGAGAGTAGACTTTAGGGTAAACTTTATACTGAAACTACAATTATTTCAAACAAGTGTCTTCAAATCGAGCGCCTGCGAAACTTCGCTGAACTTGATATTTATACAGAAACTACAATTATTTCAAACAAGTGTCTTCAAATCGAGCGCCTGCGAAACTTCGCTGAACTTGATATTTATACATGCATCCAGTATACCCTTAGAGTCTCTAATCCAATTTTTGAACTCCTAGACTAGTCTTCGAGTTCAATCAGCCATGTATTTTAATACGAGTTTGGTAAAATCTCTGAGTACCTGGTTAGCCTATCCTTTTAGCTTCAGCTTAGCCGATTCATCGAGCTCAAGCTTATTAGAAAATGCTCAGACGTTTTTGTTTTGTTTTTACAAACAGCATCAAGAAGTCTTGCAGCTCGAAAGGTATCGACGGAAACTCGCCGCTGAGGTGGACGAGACTCGAAGAGCAACTCCCATCTTCTATCTCTCTTCGAGTCAACTCGATGACGAGAGGCTTCTGATAGACATTGCAGACAGGAACTCGGGTATCCAGTCACAAGGGTTCGTTGACGAGACGTTCTGGCACAGTTCCGAAGTTGCTCGGAGAACTTTCGTTCAGTGATTAATTAACTTACTCATTGTCCATTAATTGATTAACTATTCTATTAATTAAAAAATTAATCATGAGTTCTTTTGGTCCATCTCTTCATTGATTTTAGAATTTATCATTGAACTGATTATTGATTTATGTACTTATCCTTTTAGAAATCAAAGCTCCAATAACATTAAGTTTGTAACATATTCTGTTGAATCCAACGGATCGATCCAATGGACTTTCCGTGTAGGTAACTCAATTGAGAAATTTTATTGATGAAAACCACAAACAATTACTTAAAAGAACTCCTCAAACACTCCCGGTAAAGAATATAAAATAATTCAGTAAATAATGGTTCAGACGAAACCGTGCTTAACTAACCCAGGGCATAAGCTATGTACATATTCACCGAGCGGAATCTAACCCAGCGGTCTATCTTTTACCAGTAGCAAGCGCGTTACCCCTTCGCTGCAAGGGACTCATATGGGTATATTTTATTCCGAGTCATTGAGAATTGATCCAATGTTCCCTATAAGGTTCAGATCTCACCTGCACCCGAACGACACTCATGCATCCTCTGGCTCACACCCAAACATCGCCAGCAGCCGGCCAGTGCTCATTTTGCCATCGCCCTCAAGCAGCTCCTTGCCTCGTTATAGCTCCTCCCCTTTGCTCTTCTTCCTGGATCGACCTCAGGAAGACTCGAACTCGAATGGCCTGGATCGAATTTGTCTCGACTCTTTGCTGAGGAGGATTCAAAAGCAGCTCAAAAAGTAAGAGTGCATGACTAAAAGAAGAAAACTTCAAGTCTCATAAAATATATTATGATCAATTCACCGTCACAAGGCTTGCTTTTTCCCTGTGGAATTTAAAAATAAAATTTAGTAAATGAATCTCTTTAATTCTTAAATTAAAAAAGTTAGTGTTTCTAGTGACAAAAAAAACAGTGAAAAAAGCAAGCCTTAACGCGGAGAGTTGATTAAACTATAACACAGTTGAAAACTCACTATCTCTCGTTTTTCTTGACTTAAGTTTAAACGTGTAAACGCAGTACCAGCTTTTATCTCAGAAATTCATCAGTGTATTCAGGTTGTTGTTTGAGTTAAAGTTAAAGTTTAAATTTAAAGGTTGTTTAAGTTAAAACTTGCTTATAATCAAGATACTTAGCATTGGCAATCAATGTTACTGATTTAACAGGCGGCATTAAACACAAAACAATAAAAACTTTTTTTATGGAATAATTCGCTCTGATGTAGTTTTGATCGAAGTATACACTTGAAGAACCGAAAATCAATTTATAATAAGGTACAAATAATTGAACTATCACACAGAAAAAAGCTAGTTCACCGGGCGGGATCGAATCCAAACCATCTCGACTCAAACCGGGAGCGCGTGTTACCATTACGCCACGGGGACACGTTGCTATTCCGTGCGATAGTGTTATATGAAAGGCTCATATGCCTTGTTCTCTTAGTCACTCATGCTTATCAAGCGGTTTTAGGAACAGTTTTTAGTCTCCGAACTGGGTTCCGAGAGTGATTAGATCCAGATCGAATTCGATAAAGCGAGCCCAAAAGAATTTCCAGCGTGATTTTGATGGTCAGCTTCATTACAGGCAACATAGCAGAAAATATTTAGGGAATAAAACCTCACCTGAATTATTTTGCGGAATTTTTTTTTAGTATTTATACGAATAATTTGAAAGATTTTCGGTAAGTTCTTGATAATTTTTCCATAGAAAAGTCAAAAATTTAAGAAAATTTTCGTAAAGCTTGACTCTGAATCAATTTTTTTTTGAGTCACTGCTACAAGGAATAGCGGTACATGCTAGAATAAACTTATTTAAAAGTCTTTGATTATCTGGAAATAGAACCCGGAACTTTGTTTTTGGGCGAAGCTCTAATACCATTGTGAATCCAATGCTTTCTAGCACTGATTTTTTGCAATTCAAGGCTTTTTGAGTTGATTAAATTGAGTCATTTTCAGCCAAAATGCATACGAAGAAGTGATATTCTCCCTGCAATCCGAGAACGATCATGCAAATGCAGCTAACGAGATGTTGAGGTTCGCCTGGTTTTTGGTCTCAAATTGGTTCAGGTGGGAGAATAACTTGGAGGAAGCGAACGAGTTAATTTAGAAAGACTAACTGCTCTCCGAGACATTGAAAAAACGGATACCTTTGAAGCTTTCACAAAACAATATCGTGAGGATTAGAAATGCTTCCCCTATAGCGCATTTGGAAACGTGCTCCAGGACATGGAGAAACAGATCGGTTGTGACCCGCCTTTAGACTAGTTTCTCATCTTGTTTGAAAACCCATGAGATAAGCAAACACTGCTCATGTTTTTTTCTGTCATATGTAAAAGAACTACGATATTCACCCCGAGATTTTTTTCGTACCCATTGCCAGACTTATACTCACCAGACCACTTATTTCCACTATTGCCAATAAAGTTATTGCATAAAAAAAGAAGTTATTTTATCTTTTTATAAAATTCATCTAATACCAAAAAGTTTTCTAATCAAAGAGACTACTTCAAGTTACCATGCTGAGTGAATTCGAACAGGATTACTAGTCAAATTTGAGAGTCAATCCAAAAAGAAGCCAATGTGTTCAGACTATTGCAATGGCGAGTTCTAATTCAAGATGCGGATTTGAATTCAGTAGTCTCTCTCTTTAACCGCAAATAAGTGAGTTACACTACTAAGAACAGATTGTTTTTGTATTAACATGTTGACTCTGGTTCATCTACAGAGTGGATGTCGCAGAACTCAGCGTCGCATTGGAAGCCGTCCAGACTATGCGAAGAAGGGAACAGAAGAATCACGCTGAGTACGTCAAGGTACGAATACTAATTTAGTAAATTTAGGAAAACAGCATCAGAAAAGTAAGCAAAGCTTTCTTTAGTTTCCTTTTTCAAATACCACTGGGAATTACATATTTGTGCTCTGGATTCATGAATTTCTGTTTTCGCTGAATATATCAAAATCAAGGTCACTCATAAAAAGCATGCAATGTCAACACTGTTTATCAACAACTTTCAACAGTATTTCATTTTGTAAAATATGTGAAATTCATTGAGGATTCATTTCACTGTGGGTTCACCTTGTCAAGGCCAATAACAAGATAAAATGGCTGCTCTCTGTCTAATTCGTTTCACATTCGTCTATGTATAAAAGATAAAATGGCTGCTCTCTGTCTAATTCGTTTCACATTCGTCTATGTATAAAAGATAAAATGGCTGCTCTCTGTCTAATTCGTTTCACATTCGTCTATGTATAAAAGATAAAATGGCTGCTCTCTGTCTAATTCGTTTCACATTCGTCTATGTATAAAAGCGGGTCCACTTTTCTTTCGGAAAGCCACGGAAATTCAAGGAAATTATTGTTTTCCGAAAACTTTATAAAATCTGAATTTTTTGTTTTGTTACTCTCAGTATTTTGGATGGAACTAATATTCTGAGAGGCAACAAGACCACTTAGATTTTTTTTCCTAAAAAGGCCTAACATGTCGGAGTTTTCCATCTTGGCAAACCCGAAGTCTGATGCTTTTGATTCAAAATCGGATCCATTAGAGGAATTAGTTAGGAATAGTTCTTGCTCTTCCCCAGCTTATGTAAGTTTTCAGTTTTAAAACCAAGTTTACTACGAACTCTTTCATTCTCAGAAAAGTCGACTTCGGAAAGAGCAAAACTCCAAGCGTCTTCAATTTCTTCAAAGTTTGATAAAAGCTCACAAAATTCAGGTTAGCTTTCTGTCCATTTGGCGCTACTTGATTATAAATGTTTTGCTAGAACATTTTTAACATCCGGATAAAGATTGTGCTTTGAGCGGGTTTTTTCTTCAAAGTGCTCAAAGACGAAAAAATCTGCAATAGATATTCACATTGTTCTCATTTTGCGATCTATTGTTCAACTTTCAATAGAGCAGGACCATCACTGCAAACATGCCTCGAGTCTTAGTGAAGACTAAATTACATAGTTGTCTTACTTGAAATTCCAGTCTTAACCTTAATTTCAGACTTTTATCAAATTTAATTGTTGATTCGAATTGAAGTAAAAACTACATATATGTAACTAAACTCGAAAAAACTTTTGACTCCAAGTACAGTCAAGGAACTGATAACTGTTGTAGCACACGTGAGTAATTGAAACAATTCCCAGTTTATTTCCGTATTAAATCAAATTTCATGTTTTCTTTTAGGTTTTTTTTTGCAATGAAAAAAACTTTATTCAATTAAAAATACATTATTCAGTTGACGGACTTAGCGTCTTCGACAAAAAGTGATCTTGGTAAACATCAAGAGGAGTTTGAAAAAATTTCTCGCTTTTTGAAGACCGCCGTCATGGAAGATAAAGATGCAGTTAGTCCTCATCTACAAATTTTGAGTCGAGCAATTCATGTCCTTTTTTGAAAACTGAAATTTGAAAAAAAATCACCGATATGGCTGAATCACTGGCATTAGAAACTTGTTTTAACGATGTGGATGAAGCAATGACTCCAAATTAGTACATATAAATTCTAATCATTGATGATCAAAGCAGTAATAGTTTTTTGAACACAATAATCTATAGTAGATGTTTTATTATGGAGCTTCAGTTTATATCAGATTCGTGCTAATCCATTGACAATGACACGGTAGTTAGAGCATTTCAGTCTTCGGTTCATTTTCCAGTTCCAGGTCTGATCGATTTCAATATATACCAAAAGATTGTAATCAATAATATCCGATTTCTGTTATAGAAAGTTTGAAAGGGTATCTCTTTGAAAGTGAAGGTATTTGCTGAAACATCGATGCTTTTTACCACAGTGGACTAATTGTATATTTGCTTTGCTATAAACCGAGTTCTCGAAGTTCTGTAGCTAAAAGGGTGTCGGATATATTTTTTGTTTTTTTTTTCTTGATAGGTGTCGCATACTAGCAGCAGTTTTTTTGGTTGCTGAAGTCGTTTCAACGTGCCCTTAACCATAAAAAGTCTAACTCTGTTTTCGAACTTTCAGAGTGGACAGACTCAATATTTCTGAGTGAAAAATGTGAAATTCAAACTACATTGCATGTCGACTATATGTATTTATAGAAGAGCGGTAATACAAATTATCTAATTTGTATGGACTTATCGGTTCGACTACATATGTATGTAGCTTATTGAGAACACACGGAAAGTAACAAAGTTAATTTTGAAAGTAACATAGCATCACGAGAATTCGACGATGGAAATTTTGATAACAGAATGAACGGAATTCTATAAGAGACTGGGTGGTGAAAACAAAGGAAAGCTATGAAAAAAGGGATTATCTCGCCAATACTAAAGCACGCCGTGAACGCTGTGCTCGCTGTGCACGCTTGCACGATGTGCACACACGCTGCACGCTAAATCATTACTAATGCACGCCGTGCATGGGGCGGAGTTCAGAATTTTCTAATGGACACAGTGTGCATTAGTAATGATTTAGCGTGCAGCGTACGTGTACAGCGAACACAGCGAACACAGCGTGCACAGCGTGCACGGCGTGCTTTAATAATGGCCGATTATCTTCGTTTGGCAAAAATGCGTGAGAAAGTGAGTGAATCTCGATTATTACACGGCCCAAAGGACAGAATTTTTTATCAACCATTTCAAATATGCCACAAAAGCGTAAAACCTCCAAAAAACTTTCAAGAATAGTTTGAGTATTCGAATCTCACAGTTCCATACATTCCTCACTGATTCTCCTTTTGATAACTTAGCTGTTAGCTAATAATTTCTTTCTCGCTATATTTGGGTTTTTGTTTTATTTTTACCCTTTTTCTCGTTTTGTCCTTGCCTTTTTATTGTCTTAGACCTGTTTTCTAAATTGAGCTCAGGTACTTCCTCAGTTACTCAGGAGATCAGGTACTATTCTCAGGAACTCCCCCAATTCTTAAAAAAGCTTTTACTTCATTTGATATAATGCGCTGACATTTATGTATGTAGGTACCACACTCAGGTAAGCCGTTTTTGAATGAACTCATCTACTTTTGGTGCAAGTGAAACGAGTTTATTTGCTCCAAAACATAGATGTTTTTTTGAAGTTTCTATAACTAAAATATTCACGACGAGAGATTTATTTATGAAAACAAACGTTCTTGAGGCTTCAATTTCTATTTCGGATTTCATAAGCATATGCATTTTTCCACGTTCTAAAAAAACTTGCAG
>OZ057404.1:5153436-5296600 GCA_964056735.1 Allodiplogaster pararmata
TAACACAGAAGAAGTTAAATGGTCGCACAGGAGAGCGTGAGCTCGTTGCTGAGCTCGCTTCTTTTACGAACTCACTCTGAAACTATGACGTAAACAACGAGGAGTGCGATATAAGGAAAGTCAGAGAAGTAGAGATTTCATATGCCAGCCTATTGTCATTACGAATAAAATTCAAGATGTTGAGAGGGTGTAATTAGGAGCATTTTGTACAAAAAAGTTCAAACAACAAAAATTCCCATTCAGGAGTTAGGAAACCGGAATTGATGAACGAATTTATTCTTTCATTCATTCATTCTATTCCTTTGCACATGGTTGATATACAATGGATAACTGTCACAGGGTGATTCAGTTCGAAGCACTAAGATAATACATACATATGTACATTAACCGTAATTTTTGCATTTAAATTACAATTGATCGAGGAGTTCAAGGTGTGATTTCATAATTAATAATACATACATATGTACATTAACCGTAATTTTTGCATTTAAATTACAATTGATCGAGGAGTTCAAGGTGTGATTTCATAATTAATAATTGGTGAGAACTACTCAAATACTATGTGAGTCTTAGTTTAGAAGAGGGTACAATTACATCAATTGGTAAACTAAGAAGAGCATTTTTAAATTGTGACGATGATGCATTGAAACAAGAGGCGAGGACAGGAAATTCCAAATGTCAATACGGCGAGAAACACACGTATTATGGGCATTTTGAAGGCAGTAAAAGTCTGAGAGTGTGGGAGATTCTTTGGCTGTAGGGGGAAGGCCTGATTACAAAGAGATGTGTGGTTCCAAGCACAACGTTATTGTGGATGGCTTTATGAATGAAAGATAGGTCAAGTATGGTGCGCCTATACTCCAAGGTGGTTAGGGTTAATAATTTTAGACGGGCAGAATAATTTTGAGAGATTTGGCCAGCTCTAGCGAGAATGCGTCTGGTAAAGTTTCTTTGTACCCGCTCTATGTCGTTAATAAGACCGACAGAGACATGTGACCAGAGTTCGCATCCATATTTCAGAATTGATAGAACGTAGGTTTTGTATGCGCGAAGTAAGACCGGGATGGAGGAGGTTTTTAAAGACCTAAGAAGAATGTTAATAGCTGTTCTGGCTTTTTTGAATCATGGTACTAATATGATGGTTAATTGAGAGAGAAGATTCGAAATGAATCCAAGGTCTTTAACGATTGATTGTGAGGACAGGGTGTGGTTTTCTAAGGTTTAGGGAAGGTGAGGGTTGTTAGGTCCGCAATGAACAATATAGCATTTAGGGAATGAGATTGTGAGTGACCAAGTTTGAAAGAGCATTTATGTAAAAATCAGCGATTATGTAAAGAGCATTTTGAAGGAGGACGAAGACTGGGAGAAAATTTTGAGATCGTCTGCATACAGAAAGCTAAAAACATTTGAGGGTAGAAGCTCTACTATGACATTAATGAAAATAGAGATAAGTAGAGGCCCGAGGCAGCTACCCTGAGGAACCCCAGTGGTCACTGCTCTCTCTGCAGATTCGAAGCCGTCAACAGAGACGCGGAAAGACCTTTTAGAGAGAAATGACTTGATCAGCAGGAGAAGGGAGGAGTCTATACCACAAGAACTAAGTTTGTAGAGTAGTGCCCTATGATCTACAGTATCAAAAGCCTTAGTGAAGTCAATGAGACATCTGTCGAAGGCTTGTTTTTTGAATAAAAGTGACAGATAGACTGAGTGAGCGTGTACAAGGGAAGAAACAGTGGAATGTTTGGAGCGAAAACCAGACTGATTTGGGTTGAGGATATTGTTGCTTTCGAGGTGATTGTAAATAAGGTGAAACATGTGTTTTTCAAAGACTTTCGAGAAGGAAGAGACGAGGGTTATGGGACGAAAGTTATTGGGCTCTGATCTTTTACCTTTTTTGAAGATGGGTTTGATAATTCCAGATCTCCAAGCACTGGGAAAGTATCCAAGGGTCAATGAATTAGAAAAAATGATTGAGAGAGGATTGCTTAGAGAATTTATGCAGTTTTTGATAAGTATGTTTGGTATTAATTCGGGAGAGGAGTTCGCTTTTGGGCACATTTTAGGTATTATTTGGTGAACTTCAAAGAGCGAGACATTGTGGCTAGGGGACATAATGACATGGGGTGTAGGTCTGGGTGACAGGATCAGACACATTTGAAGAGAAAAGAGAGGCGAAGACGTTGGCGCATTGCGTAGGACAAGTTATGGGAATATTGTCTACTATCAGAGAAGCGGGAGTAATTTTAGGTTTGGTTCGATTCGCGATGATACGGTAAAATGACTTGAAGTTTTTAGGAAAAGCAAATGTGTCTTCGCGTTTGCATTCAAACTTGAAAATTTCTCGATGAAGCATTTTACAGGCTTTGAGGGTTGTTGTGGAGTTAGAGGAGCGTTTAATGTTTCTTTGTAAAAAGCTGTATATCTTGCGGATTTTTTAGGATAGAGGAGATGGGTTTTTTTGTGCCTTGAATGCGGAATATGAAGGGAGATAAGATTCTTCAAAAATATGGTTATATGTTCAACACACTGGTCAATCGTGAAGGAAGAGAACGTTATGGTCCAGTCTACAGAGTTGATCGCTTCGTTAATGGCTGTCCAATTAGCATTCTTAAGAAAAACCCAATGAACGTGCCCTAATTGAACTCTACTAAACGTAAACCGAATTTAAAAACTGGAAAATTCAGTTCAGGACTCCATGGTCGATAGTTTTAGATAAAAATTAATGATCTTTTTCATCGAGATGGCATATCACATATGTAGATAGATTAAACGGGCGGCTGATTGAGGGGTTCCTCGATTCTGATTCGTCTATGCCTTGAGCCATCTGTCTTTTTGTCGTTGCTCGCCCTTGTTTGCAAACAAACTCTCAACAACTTTTTAACTCTGCACCGCCCCAAATTCTTTCGAGTCCTTCCCCCCCCCATTCTTCTCAAGTCTCCCTCTTTGGCTCCCTTTGTTAGTAGATGTTCAAACGGCTCTGGTCAAGCATAACGCGGACAATAGTTTGGCCTAAGCAAAGTTCGTGGTAATAATCGGAATTTGACCTTTTTGTTCAGTGCAATTAACTTCTGTCTCTCACTCGTATAGACTTTACATTCTATTCCTCTTTTACTGAGTCAAAGAATTAGATTGCAAATGATCATTTGAAAAATATAATACTGATTTTTTTGTTAAAAATTTGTTTTTAAAAAAGGTGTTATGAATCGAAAACAGAGATAGGAGAGAGAAGCAAAAGAGAGAGAGAGAGAGAGAGGGAGAGAGAAAACAGAAGAGAGCGAGAGAAAAGAGAAGAGAGAAAAATAAGTTTTGCTAGCTTGATGCCTGATTAACTTTAGTTTGGGCAACTGTAAATGTGAAAAAATAATTATGTAAATCCCGGGAATCAGAAATATTTGAGAATTTTAAACCGCCGAATGGTGAATAGTGTAAGAATTTAACCCGAAAAAAAGTTAAAATCTATTTGAGAAAGTGTTTCAAAACAAACAAATTCAACGACAAAAAATAGTTTGAACGCGTGCATGACCCGATCAAAGTCAATCTAAAACAGTAAAAAAGTTATCTCGATGTGAGATGTTGTTATAACTCACACTTTGGGTGAATAATGTCATCCGTTCTCAAACCTAAATTGCACTATTAACGAAAACTAGTCCAACGAGATCTTTGTTTGTATAACGAGTCATTGAACTATCGCCCAGAATAAGGACGATAGTTCAATCATTTATTCAAAAGATAGTTCAAGAGACAAGATTCGATATAACCCCAAGCCGAGTCTCAGAAAACTTGCGAAGCAGCTGAATATCTCGGCTAGTTCTGTTCGGAGGATCGTCAAATCTTTCATGGGACTTCGCTCTAGCAAGCTGCAGAAGACTCACGCATTGACGGACCAGATGAATGCGACTCGTCTTCAGAGATGTCGTGAACTGTCAAAGCGGTTCAAGCCGGTGGACTGTTTGGTTATTCTCTTCACCGATGAGAAGTTGTTCAATATTGAGCAGTCCTTCAACCACCAGAACGATAGGATTTGGTCGAAAGCGGTGCACGATGCCAATAAGAGTGGCCGTTACGTCTCTAGAAAGGGCCATCCCGCTTTTGTCATGGTCTGGGCCGGGATTTGCGCGAATGGCAAGACTCCACTCGTTTTCGTCGAGCAGGGAGTCAAAGTGAATGCCAATAACTACCTGAAAGACATTCTCATGAAGGAAGTTCTTCCCTGGAGCCAGGATCACTTCGCGAGACGCAAATGGACGTTCCAGCAGGGCTCTGCGCCCGCCCACAAGGCTAAAGTGGTACAAGACTGGTGCAAGACCAATTTCCCCTCCATGATCACCTCCGCCGAATGGCCTCCGTACTCACCTGATTTGAATCCCTTGGACTTCTCTGTGTTGTTGGTCCTCGAGAGCAAGACTGTGCTTCCCCACACAAGAATTTGGAAAGTCTGAAGCGCGCCCTACAGAAGGCGTGGGATGATATTGACGTCGCTTACCTGTCCACAACAGTGGGTGACTTCCACAAGCGACTCCACGCCTGTATCAAGGAGAAAGGAGGGCTGTTTAAAATTTTAGAACGCAGTTATATCCCAAACTATTTGAAGAAACTTTGATGGAAAATTTGTTTGATTTTCTCGATCCGTCAGGTTTTTATCGGAAAAATACTATCCACATGGACTTTTGGTACACTCTGTACATACATAAGTGTGTCCCAAAACTTTGAACCACCTCACTATTTTGCTGTTTTTTTCACTTAATAGTTTTTTTTTTAAATATCAAACTTATAAACTATATAGAAAAAATCGTAAAAATTAACTCATCTTAACGATTCAGAGTTTTATTCTGAAAAATAAAGTATCTGTTCGGAAAAAACCAAATTTGTGCTGTCCCAAAACTCTGGTCCACTTTTCATTTTTTTCAAATTTTATTCGAATTCAACAAATGTTCATAACAAAAAACATTCAATAATCAACTACTGCTCCTTTGCGAAGTACCAATTGATGAATTCGATTATCAACCGATGTTGAAAGCTTTCTAAGGTAGC
This sequence comes from Allodiplogaster pararmata, assembly GCA_964056735.1. Lineage (NCBI taxonomy): Eukaryota > Metazoa > Nematoda > Chromadorea > Rhabditida > Diplogasteridae > Allodiplogaster > Allodiplogaster pararmata. Next base: position 5,158,468 of record OZ057404.1, read on the forward strand.
TGACATCGAGGCGATCCCATTCATGAGTTATCGCGGCTTTCAGGTCCGCTTAGCTGATGTATTGTTTCTCGTTGGCGTACACACGCTTGATCAACAACCTCCAGACGTTTGCTATGGGATTAAAATCCGGAGAACAAGCGGGCCACGGTAAAACATCAATAATGGGGCCCGCAAGGAATGCCTTGGTTGAAGAGCTGGCATGAATTGAGGCATTATCTTGCATGAAAGTGAACCCAGAATTCGCTGAATTTGAGAAAAAAAGTACAATATCTTTCGCCAGGACCTGTTGGTAATCATTGGAGTTCATTTTATGAATTGAATTGGAAAAGTGCCGTTTGCATGGAAAGCACCCCAGCACATCACAGACCCTCCACCGAAATTTCGTCGCGAATATTAGAGCGGATCTTTCCGGAGATCATGTCAATATGACATCTGGCTATCGAAACCGTCCAGGCACCACTTCTTTTCATCGCTCCAGATAACCTGAATACAAAAAAAGTTTTTTGCAGGATCTTTAAATTCTAAGTTACACAGTTTAAAGGCAGTGACGCCTGGTTAAGGCGACAAATGATTGAACTATCGCACAGAAAAAAGCTAGTCCGCCGGGCGGGACGAAATAGCAATGTATCCCCGTGGTGTAATGATAACACGCGCTCCCGGTTTGAGTCGAAATGGTCTGGGTTCGATCCCGCCCGACGGAATAGCTTTTTTCTGTGCGATAGTTCAGTTTTTTCAGGACATAAATTTTTTGAAGTTTTCGTTAGTTTTGCTCACCCGATTCCAGTCCCGTTTCATCTCTCTTCTAGCGAAATATAGTCTGTTTGTGATGTGAATTGGAGTGAGACGAGGAGTCAAGATGAGGGGATGCTGTGAGAACTCGATGAATCGTAGATCTCGAGACGTGAACAGAATACTCCGCTGCGATTTGACGAATGGACTTAACGGCATTCGAAGCAATGTTGACGATGTGGCGTTTATCTCGCTCAGAAACCTTTGGGGGTCGTCTCCACCTCTCTTGTCGTCTTTACTTTTCAGTTTTCCTTCAACATAGTTTTGAATGGATTTCCTGCTATGGTTCATTTGTCTCGCCATAGCAGATATACTCTGAGTCGAGGCATGAAGAGCGTCAATTTGGGCTCTTTCAACGTGAGAAAGTTGTGTGCCGCTAGGCATGGCTTCCAGACAACTGAAAATAACAAAAACATGAAGAAAAAACTCTGGAATATAAATTATTAAACATAATAAAAATAGCCTGGGTCAAAGCTTTGGGACACTGTAAAACTAAAAAAAATTTCGAACAGTGACCGCTAAAAAATATCATAATATTTTTCCACGTGTTTTGGTGTGTATTTGAAGTTTTTGCCCTAAAAAACGGCCTGGTATAAAAAGAGCAGAAAACTCGATGTGGGCCAAAGTTTTGGGACGCACTTAGAGCAAAGTTTTTTTCGGAGTTCAGACATTGCGAGAAAAATTTAATTTTACGTGCCAATTGTCAACTACATTTCAGTGAGTGTAGGCGATCTGGGATGCAACCGAGAAAAGCAACACGTTTTCGGAGAAATAGTGCGAAATGAGGACATGCGTTCTTAAACTTCCTAGTCTAATGAAAATATAGAACTGAAATTATTACTATGAGAAAGTATAATAAGAGCCGTGGCCTTCGTTTCTATTTCTTTGCTTCTGATGAGAATTTTTGAGGAAAACATACAGTAATCGGTTGTTGAAAAAAAAAATCATGCAGCACTTACCTAAACGTCTTTCAATTCAATTTTTCGATTTAAACGCTTTATCAAGATCAACAAGCCACATCGGGGATATAACATCATCGATTATGGGATCTGTAGCGACATGAGACGACTCCACTCCTCAGCGTTCTCTGCCTTCCTTAGGAATTGGGGACCAACGGCTTTGACAAAGTCGTCCCTCCATCTCATAGCAGGGCGACCTTTCGTTCGCTTTGGCCCACGCGGGTGCCACTCTAGAACAGCCCGCGCCCACCGACTGGGGTCGAGCCTCGCAATTCGGCCTACCCAACGCCACCTCCTTTCACGGCAGATTCTGACCACGTCCATTATGCCCGTCCGACCGCGCACCCACTCGTTAGTCCGCCTGTCGAGTAACGAGCACCCCAGCATAGAGCGCTCCCATCTACGCTGCGCCACAGCCAATTTGTTCTCAAGTCTTTTTGAAAGGGTCCAGGTCTCCGAGGCAAAGATTAGAGCGGGCAAGACAGCACCTTCGAAAAGGCGCCTCTTGAGAGACATTGGGACCATTCTTGCCGCGAACAAATCATGTTCGTGTTCGCGGCAAGAAATCAGAAAAAAATCATGCAGCACTTACCTAAACGTCTTATGTATGTTTTAACACAGAAGCTGCGTAGTTTGGTAAGAAATGAAGAAAAAAAACAAATGCAAGAACAAATATTGTAAAAACATTATAACTTCAATTCTAATCCATTACTTTCCTTTTATTTGGAAGATTCAAAAGAGGGAATTTAAATATGTACCTCTGTTAGATGTTGACTCAGTTTGAATGAAAGCAAACAAAAAAAGCGTCTAAACAAAGTACGTAAATTTCATGGAAGAAACACAACTAAGAAATTTCCGAAGAGAGAAATGTCTCTACGAACTGAAGAATAAGAGAATGGAGGGAGTGACAATATTTGATTGTTTGCGAGAGAGAGAGAGAGAGAGAGAAAGCGTTAGAGAGATTGAAAATTTTAACTCTGATAGGAAGAAAGTGAAAATAAAATGAAAATTTTATAAATTTAACATTGGTTAAACAAAGTTATGCGATCTCTGGGAATTTTTAAAAAATAATTCTTGCAAATGCCAAACCAGAGAGACAAATGCGCTTTAATCCAACATTCTTAAAAGCAAAGTTGCTTATTTGATGCATCCGCTCTTCAAAACTTTCTTGATGCGTTCAATCTTAGTCCTATGATCCCATTTTATGAAAGCATCAAATAAGCCAATGCAATCTAATTGAAAAAACTCTATATCTTAAATGTCATAAAACGATTCAGAGCATTACTAATTTCTTCCGCTAAAGTGGAGTTTTTCATTAGCACAGATATATGATCTCTGATTGGATTAACCGACTTGAAAAAAATTTCCTAAAAAGATTTCTTTTTGAAATTGGATTAGAAAAACAACGTTTGGCTACTGTATGAATAACTTCAAGCTAGAGTTTTTCTGAACACAAATTTTTCTTTGAGCATTTTGGATGGACAAAAACTGCCAAGATTGAGTAGAATTTATCTATATCTTTAAAAGATTATAGGGAGGGAGGATTATATATATATCTTTTCGATTGAAAAAAATTGCTGCTGCAAAGTGAGAATAACCAGAGCAGTAATCAGCGAAAAAAGTTTTCCCGCTAATGTATGCATTGTAGAATCAAGAGCACTATCGCACGGAATAGCACTGTGTCTCCGTGGTGTAATGGTAACGCACGCTCTCGGTTTGAGACGAGATGGCTGTTTTCGATCCCGCCTTTTTACTTTGCGATAGTTGTATCACTTGTCAAAAAATTTACCTAATGTTTTATCCATATTCAAGTGTCAGGAAAGAAGTAAATAGCTTTTAATTTATTGTTTCATCACTTCTAAGAGTGATCGCTAAAACGGCTCACAATGTTCGTGATGAAATGGTTCGATACGCAACTGTGACGCTGCGTGGAAGAGTCTTTGGGAACCACTTAGCGTTTTCATCTTCTTCCAAAAAGTCCACGAGATGAAAACAGGAATAATAAATATGTAAAAAAAGGTTTGTTCATATGAAAATTATCAATATTTTCTATAATACTTATGTGGAAACGCGATCCGTTTATATGACTCTATCAATGGACAAATTGTGATGCTTTCGTCTTGAAAACGAATATTGTCAATATGTCATCAAACTTCATCATGATAAGGACATGTTAGAAGAAATAATAGCAACCGAGTTATGAAAAGGGTTTTTTTAAAAAAAATACTCTTTCTAACGATACATTTTCAACCTCCGGCGTTTGATAACAGCCTGTTGGACAAACAGGTCTGCCAAACAGTTATGATATGAACAAACAGATATGACAAACAGGTATGATATGAACAAACAGGTATGACAAACAGGTATGATATGAACAAACAGGTATGATATGAACAAACAGGTATGACAAACAGGTATGATACGAACAAACAGGTATGATATGAACATGGCATGTTATAACTTTCCCTCCACTGTAAATTTCAATTACTGCACTTTTAAACATGATTAAACTCGGTCTCAGGAAGGAATTGAAGATTCTGAGACCGTACAATGCCCGAACCATCTTCTACATACCAGTGTTTTTTATATTCAATGCTCTCGATTGTACCTAATCAATAGTGAGAGAAAAGCTGAATTTCATGCATTATAGCGCTTCATGTCTAAGAAATTTGTCATGTTAACCAGGCAAAACTACCTTTAATTTGTCATCTTAACCAGGCAAAACTACCTTTAAACTGTGTAACTTAGAATTTGAAGGTATTATATAAGAAATGTATTATTATAAGAAAATCTATTCAAAAACCGCAATGTTAACAAGAGATTAAAAGCATTGTTATGGTGTTAGTGGAGAGGAAGAAGCATTGGGATTCAGAGTCCAACTTGTGCCACTGAGGCGGAAAGCACTCAGAGAGAAAGTAGCCATACAATCGTCCTTTCCTTTTCAGACTAATTATGCCATGGAACAAAATGTTAGAGCTGTAAGTAACGAACAGCGGAAAAATAACTTGCAAGGGTTTCAAAACTTCTAGTGTTTGGGATAATTATTATACGTGTTTATTTATGTATGTATAACAACACACTATATGTATAGGAACTTTAGAAAAGATATGTACATAACTATAGATCCGTATGTGTAGTGTTGATGAAGAAACTATTACGAAAAATATATAAAATGACAGGAAAAGACAAAGAGAGAGAAAAAGTATAAATTTTAAAAAAAGAAGAGCAAAATATGAAGAAAGCTTTGAATGAAGCAAATAACGTAAGTGAGCATCAAAAACGAGTCGCTAAAAATTGTTCATTTTGAGAATAAAAGTTGGATGAATGAAAAGACTGAAGAAACGAAGTTTAAAAACAAAGCATTAAATACTAATCCTCGCATTGAACTAAGACTCTTTCAAGTTTTGGTTTTTCGATATTTTTAGAACAAGAAGAAAACCTCAGAAAGCTTTATGTAATTTTTAAACTGTTTTCTGTCTTTCTTTCACAAGAAAGAATCTTTTCTCTACTTTTTTCTCTATTCCTCTTTTGAGAAACAGTCTTTATGTTATCGAACATTCTTTTATACTTTCGATACTCTCTCATATTTATTTTGGTCAATTATATTATTCCTCGGCTCCTATTATTCCTCGGCTCTTAAACCACATGTCACTACTTCCATCGCCTTCTTTGTTCTGATAACTCGTTCTTTTTCTCCACTCCACCCTAATTTGTCATGAGGTCGCTTCGGCTCTCAAACATCCCTTCAGATGAACTCCAGCTCGTCAGAAAAAAACCCCTTTCTCCTGTATTTGGTACTTTTGAACTCGCATTAGCGACATTCCTCCTTTGTAAATATTCAATATGTAAGTGCAAGGAATAAATTCATTTCCTGAAACGGTTTCTTTGAATTTATTATTTTCTTACGAAAGACTCTCTGATAAAATAAAGTAAATGGCTCGCTTATCTATTCTTGGAGAATTTTACGGGCTGAACAAATGAAAATGACTGAGTATTGAGTTTATTACGTGACACCAATACAAGCACCTCCAAGTACACCAATACAAGCACCTTCAAGTACACCAATACAAGCACCTCCAAGTACACCAATACAAGCACCTCCAAGTATACCAACACAAGCACCTCCAAGCACACCAATACAAGCACCTCCAAGTACACCAATACAAGCACCTCCAAGTACACCAATACAAGCACCTTCAAGTACACCAATACAAGCACCTTCAAGTACACCAATACAAGCACCTTCAAGTACACCAATACAAGCACCTCCAAGTACACCAATACAAGCACCTCCAAGTACACCAATACAAGCACCTCTAAGTACACCAATACAAGCACCTCCAAGTACACAAATACAAGCACCTCCCAGTACACCAATACAAGCACCTCCAAAGACACATAACTGCTTTCTCACTAACTAATGAGTGTTATAGCTCAAGAAAAAATAGGACTGAAGATGAAAAAAAATTATTATTAGAGTTTTCTCGCAAAGCAATCGGTTCTTTCAATCGGTTGGAGAAAAAAAAAAGGAAACGCAAAGCAATAGGTTCTTTCCATATGGAGTTCTACATGTTTCTTTACAAACAGAAAATACATATGATTTAATGCACGGATTTCTGATGTGTCCTCGACGGTGGACCTGGTGACGTGCTTGCATTCTCGTCCAGACATACAGAAATGGCTGGGTTCGATCCCGCACTGTGAACGAGCTTTTGTCCGTTACATAATTTAATCATGAACTACTGACAGAAGAAGGATAGACAGGTATTTACCTATGTATCTAGTGTTTCCGCTGAAAGCTCGGCGTGAACTCGAGACAGAAAATAAATAAATAAAACAAATAAACAAACCCAAGACTGGTCGAAAGGTATCAAAAATTGGTAACATAAGTTTCTGCCGACGACACCGTTCCGCATATGCATAAACAAATCTTGAGTTTGATCAAATAATAGTTCTGTCTCGGTAAGCAGCGGGGCAATGTCTTTCTGCTTATACCGGAAGTTCTATAGTGTCCAGGCCAACCGCCAGAAGCTTGCTAATGCCCAGAAAAGTTGAAACAACAGGGGTCAATTTCATTTGAGTCTTTATTTGCATGAAATTACATCTATCAATTACAGTTTCTTTTATAATGATTCGGAACTAGACATGAATTTTGAATCTATTGAAAAATAAGTAAAAGGGTGGCAGTGTTTCTGTAGCATTAGTTTTTAATTAAATTAATACATATCTTGTTATCGAAAGAAAAGTTTCTTAGCAGAGTAAAATATAGGGCCAATCACGACCGATTGGATTCGACAATTCAAACCCGCCAAATACAACAAACCTTCTCGCTAAAGATTGTTGTAGTCGGCATATCTCAACGTTCATTCACAATCTGGATAGCTACTTTTCTTGGTTTTTAAAACTGCATTCGACAAAACTAACTACACTGTTCATTCGAAAAATAATAAATGAATTAATTAATGAATTCATGAGTAATTATGAATGAATTAATGAATGAGTAATGATGAATGAATGAGTGAATGAATGAATGAATGAATGAATGAGTGAATGGATGAATGAGTGAATGAATGAATGAATGAATGAGTAATAATGAATGAATGAGTAATAATGAATGGATGAATGAATGAATGAATGAACGAATGAATGAATGAATGAATGAGTGAATGAATGAATGAATGAGTGAGTAAATTATGAATGAAAAAATGAATGAATGAGTAATAATGAATGAATAAGACGATTTCATTATCCGCTTGCTCAGATGCTTCCTTCACTAGTCACAATTCATCGGAACACAATTCCGAAGAAGATTCTACAAATGGATGAATGAATGAATTTTTTATTCATTTTTTCATTCATAATTTACTCATTCATTCACTCATTCATTCATTCATTCATTCATTCATTCATTCATTCATTCATTCATTCATTCATTCATTCATTCATTCATTCATTCATTCATTCATTCATTCATTCATTCACTCATTCATTGATTCATTCATTCATTCATTCATTCATTCATTCATTCTTTCATTCTTTCATTCATTCATTCATTCATTCATTCATTCATTCATTCATTCATTCATTCATTCATTCATTCATTCATTCATTCATTCACTCATTCATTCATTCATTCATTCATTCATTCACTCATTCATTGATTCATTCATTCATTCATTCATTCATTCATTCATTCATTCATTCATTCATTCATTCATTCATCCATTCATTCATTCATTCATCCATCAATTGTTGACTCTACAAAGATTGCAACACCAAAGCAATCGCTATAGTATATGCTCTTGCAATTAAAGCACGAACAAACAAGGAAACAACAAATTCACTTCTGCTTGAGTTAAATAGTTATTTTGAGCCAGTTTAGGGATAACAATTATTGTACATATAATGTTTCATGTCACATTAAACACCGGTGGAATAAAAAAAAAAGATGAGAGAAACAATGTCAAACCAGATGCTTCCTTCATAACGTAGCCCTCGCAGATATTCATCACGAAGCGAAATTTTTAGAGCAGTTTTACTATACTATAGTTAGGCAAAAAAAACTATGATTTTCGAATTCTCGAGAAGGATGGGGCTTTAAGTAAAACAAATATGTAGGAATTTTTAAAACAACAAAAATCTCTACCAATATCTTTATTTCCCTCTCTCTCCCTCTCTTTTAATCTCTCTTTTTCATTTTCGCTTTTTGTCTCTTGCTTTCTTTCTCTCGCCTTTTCTCTCTACCTCTTTCCCTCTATCTCTCTTTTTTCTCTTTTTCATGACCTCATCATTTGGCCATCAGCTGGGTCTTCTCTATTTTTCCACAACTTTATTTTCTCGTTTCGCATTTCATAGCTTTTCTCACTCTTTTTTTCCTTTCTTCTCTTCATACGAATTCTTATCCCGCTATGTAATTTTTACTTCTATGCTTTTTTTTCTAATTTTTGTCATCTCTCTTCTGTTACTTTCATCATTTTCAAATTTATTATGGATGTTATTGCTCATTTCGCCGGGAAAGGCCTTACGATACCAAAATTCTATGAAATAATGAATGTATGTAACACGCACATAACTAATTTAATGAATAAATAGAAAGATGAATGAATATGTTTTTCAAAACATTCCTCTCTCAACTGCTTTTATTGGTTGAAGAATTTTTTTGTTTTAATTTCAAACCTGTGCGAAGCATGATATGAGAACCACAAAAGCTTGAACATGCTGAGAAAACAAAAGAAGAAGCGAAACTACATAGAGATCAGCAAGAACAGTGAAAGATCCTTTTGTTCTCCCACAGTGCACCGCCTAAGTGTCGGGGCAGAGTCGGAGAGCGATACGAACTGCTTGAAGTGCACTAGTAAACATTCAACGCAAAAACGATGTTTTCTCACTCTATTTTGGCATACTCACTTCTAAACTTTTTAATCCCGTTCAATCCGCTCCCCTTTGGAAAGAGCTACCAAATCAATGTTAATAAAAGTTAGGGGTGCTAGCAATAGAAGGGACCCAGTGATTTTCTGCTGGTTTTACCAGGATTGGTTTGTATCATTTCTGGGTTGGGCTTATCGGGCCGCTAGGTGTTTACTAGGAAAATTATCATTACGATAACTATTTGAAGGGTTGCGACACTAAGCGGTTCTTCAAAATTCTGTAGTGCTATTCCTCTATCAAAGTTTCCTTCTTAGTTAACCCCCCTCTATAGACCATGGGATCAATGACTCTGACTATGTCGATTAATGTGTCAATACTTGAATAATAGGCTTTTCCCTCAATGTTTTTTATGCTTCAAGGCAAAAATGTAGTGGTCGTTTTTCTATTCTCTTCTCTCCACTTTAAATACAAAAACCCGACCTTTGCAGAAAGAGTTGAAGACTTAGTAACGTGGGATACTGGAACACTTACTTTGCAAAGAAACGACCTTTGAACTGCTCTGACCAACAGAACAACAACTTATACAAATTTTGTTCGACCAAAAACTATTCAAACATGACATTTCGACGAAGCTATAAATTGAAATTCCATTCACCTATGCTATTTCCGGTTGAAAATGTAGAGTTTTCGGATTCTCTGGGTTCATGAGTTAAATAAGCTGAGCAATCCATGAATATTTTTGAATACGAAATAACAATTGCTTATTTTCCTGCTCAATTTTCCTGTTTTCTGAACCCCTCTTTGTTGACTATTATTGCTCGCTATTGAAAAAAGTTGTCGCTGAAAGCTAAAAGCGAAAGCAGGTTGATCCTAGTCCAAAAAATATGGACTACGATCAAGCTTTCACGGAAAAAAGTCTAGTCGATGGGACTCGAACCCAGCCACATATTTTTATCCTAATCGGTCGTCCGGCTGTGTTACCTATTACATTGTTGAGAGCACATTGCTCGCGGCTAAATGCTATGAAACAGGCTGGTAGATCTATCACAGCTGCCTTATAAATCATAAACGTAAGCGGTTGTTCCCCGCACCGTCTCTTCCCTCGTATGTGAGAGTCCTTTCCCGAGAAGATTTGGCGCTCCGGGATCGTAGCGCCATGATGAGCGACAGAAGAGGAAGAATAGCACTTCAATCGCTACTGCTTGCCTCGCTCAACCTCCGCTCAACGCTCAGATTCCATAATCTATGATTTCCCGATGTGGCTTGTTGATCTTGATAAAGCGTTTAAATTGAAAAAAAAAGTTTTGGCAAAAACTGTTTGAGTGAGCATACGAACTGCTATTGAAATCCCTTGGAAACCGGTTATTCTTCCTTGGGAGACCGGTCATTTGGAAAAGTGAAGACTCCAAGTTGAGCTCGAGTTCAAAAGCTCCATTTCGTCATTCGGTACTTAGAACCAGTTCTGGTTTTCGTGAAAATTTCTCAAGAACTACGCTTTGACTGAGTTCATTGAATGGCCACTCCATCTCGTTTCTTAATTCCTATCACAGCTTCTTGATCCTTGTGTGTCGAAGCAATTATGTGAGGATTTCGGCCCGTCTTCAATCTGACATTCTCGCTATCCACTAATTCTACTTTGTTTTTACTCCTTTCTTAGCGGCACAGTAAAACTCTCTCAACTCAAATCGTGTCGTTTCTCACTCATAGTAAGAAGAAAGAACAATTCGAAGCTATTCTTACGACATCCCAACTAATTAATTCTTTATTCCGGTTTTCCACAACATAGATGAATTTGCAAGACAACGGGTTACACAAAATATTGACGCAAAGTTTGTCGGTTTAAAAAAAGGGAACAAATTACGTATTTACAGAGAAAATTACGAAGTTCTGAGCAGTTGAACAATTGAAAAACCTAACAAAACGAGAACCGTAAGGCCCAGCGCTCCCAGGATTAGATTGAAAAAACCAAGAACTATAATATTCTTCCTATAACAAGAGCTATGTATAATATTATTCCATTCTTTCTTTCTCCAAGCAAGTAAGTCGGTCGCGTACACGACTTTTCCTCACGATTCTTTTGACTCAACAATTCTCGTCTACTAACAAAGCTACTGGTCTTCTACTTCTACTTCGATTTAGAGGACACTTCGGGAAAATGAGGTTGAAAGCTAATTGGTCCTATTAGGACTCTTCAGCGCAACGCCAAAGTTGCTTATTCCTCTTCGCAAGTTTCCTCTTAATCCTCTCTAACCACCATGTTAGTGATAACACTGAACACGCTATCCTTTGGCAATAAAGATATGAATAAAAAGAGTGAGCGTGTAGCGGATATATGTAGATAGGGGATCTATGTATACATCGAAAACCAATAAAACGGATGAACGAATACAAAAACTTTCACAACCATGTAAGGCGCAGTTTTGTTCCAGACACAATTGACTATGACCATCGTGTCGTTGTTACATAATTGCTACTAAATGTTCCGTTCTGAAGGAATGCTTTTGTCTGGAGTATATTTTTGGTGATAACCCTTAAGAACTCCCAATTCTGAGAATGGAAAAAGGCATGACTCAAGCACCAGAAAGATTCCCAGAAATGAAGAAAAAGAAGCAAAAAAGTAGCAAGACGGACATTTTAACTGTTGAATAAATAAACGAATGAAAGCGGAAAATTGATATAAAAACGCAATGAAAAGTATGACACAAATTATTCGTGTATTAAAAATTTTTTTATTCTCTTATCCTGTGACCCCTATGCTAGCGAAGCCATACGGCTTAAGAACGAAACCGTATAAAAGATGGTAAGTGCGCGTTTTCACTTTTAGTATCTTAGCGATTGTTGGAAACGCAGACCCCACTTAGTATGTACACATATAATCTATCACAACAGGCTGGGTTAGGTGAAACAGAAGTATGGATTCATGTTGAAGATGCCGGCCTAAAAGTATCGCTTTTGTTATCGAAATAAGGAAAATAAGGAAATCTTGCAAGTTGAAGGAGGGTATATATTTAAACATAACACTGCATATACATACATACTTTTTCCATGGCATATTCTCTGGGGTAGACTAGCGATGTCTCCTTTAAATTTTTTTCTGCATCCGAAAATGTGTCGCATTTGAAAACTTGAGATAAAAACAACAAATCTCATGAGAAATCGATTATCACATAAACTGACGAGAAATAAAATCTCTCGAAAATTTTTTTTTTGCTCAAAATCAGATTCAATCCAGATATACCATTTCACAGCTTAACACGCGCATCTACAGAAATACGAGAGTTTTCTTCATCGATTTCCTACGTCCGTGTTTTTTAAAGGCACCGTAAAATAAATTCCCTACATCTACGGCCAAAGCAGTCTGGATTCAAGTTTTTTTCGAAGCTTGTTATTGTTATGATCACTTTTCTTTCTCTGAATGAAATATTTGTGATCTTGGCTCGAGAACATAAAAAGAAAGAACGACAGAGAAATGTTAACGGCAATTTTGTCTGGTGGTGAATTGAGGGAATGGAGGCAAGAAGATTGATTCAAAACTATGTATATTAAAAAAAAACTGCATGGAAATGATATACACAAGCAGTGAATCATGGAGAAATATCGAGTTTTAGCGATTAAACTCTGTATCTCAAATCTGGGGAGCGCATTCCCTGCGAGAGTCATCGCGTAAAAAAGGTCTAAGGTAGTTACAGCCAGAGATTTTAATCCAACTTTTGATAATCTTGACAATTTGCCTAGCTCGTGGAAGTGTGTTCTGTAGTCGGAGTACTTCTCAAAATGGTCTGAACAACAACAAAAAAAACGCAAACTTAAAATCCCGCAACTTCTATGAAACTGGGGAAAGGAATTTCAAAGCGCAAAAGATTGTGTTTGTTTCAAGTTCAACTCGGTAAGTGCATCACCGTGACTGCAAAAGCGCGGCTTCATTTTATGCTCAATGAGACAATTTTGTTCGAGTTTCTGCTAGTTAAATCAGTTCCTCCTTGAACACCTGCCTCGTTAACACCTGCCTCGTTAACATACTAAACACCTGCCTCGTTAACATACTAAACACCTGCCTCGTTAACATACTAAAGACCTGCCTCGTTAACATACTAAACACCTGCCTCGTTAACACCTGCCTCGTTAACATACTAACCACGTTCAATAAGCAAATCACTGATTTTAACTACCGATTCAATTGGTATTTTCTGAAATATGCAAGTTGATCTCTGTTGATCTAAAAGGACAAAAATTGAAAAAAAGAGAAGACACGCTCTCGTTCGATGTTTCAATACGGCCAATGTTTCAATTTTCTATGAAAAAGATAGTTTCAATGCTCTTGTTCCTCCAAACAGATGGATACTTTCATTTTTCCCGGCTCACTCCAACAGCTAATGTTGCTTCATTTGTCTTGTTGATTAACGAATTCCTCTCCTGTCTGACAGTAAAGCTTGCACTCTTCAAGGTGACAAAAACTACAGAATAAAAGAGAGAGGGGGAGAGAGAGAGGAGAGAAAGAGAGGGAGCGAGAAAAAGAGAAAGATAAAGAGGGAAAGTGTTAAATAGAGAAAAATAAAAAATACAGAGGAAGAAAATGGTAATAGAAAAAGAAAGAAAAGAAAAAGAAAGAGGACGAGAAAGAGAGAAAGAAATAAAAAGAGATGGAGAAATCGAGACATATGAAGAGATATAGAAAAAAAGAAAAAAAGAGAGTAGGAGAAATCCACAGTTAGAAAGAAATAGAGAATTAGAGAGAATTAGAGCGAGTAAAAAAACCTAACTCAACGGGTGAAAAATAGAATTTATCAGCAGACAAAACATCACAAAATTCATGTGAATTCTAAATAACGCTCAACCTAGCTGGCAGATCAGGTCCGTATTTCAGCCAAATTAGTAGTACTATTCTGAATCCCAAAGAGGATCGAAACACTATTTTGAATGCTACAGTAGCCTATAACGCTCTTTCCTTTCTGTGAAAGTCTCTTACAGTCAAAAGTCAAACGAGACAAGTCAATCTGTTTGAATTTTTTCTTTGCTTTGTGGCATGATCCTTCAAGGAACTTTTCTTGTCTTGTCCAAATTTCTAAGCACATGGAATATGTATTGCGAAGGGGTAAGCGATTAGAGCTGTCTGAAATATGAAAGAGAAGAGGCGTTGTGAGAGGTTAGCAAAAAGTATTGTATGTTTGAAAGAAAACGAGTGAGAGAGAGAGAGACAGAGAAAGGTAGAGAGAGTGAAAACGAGTGAGAGAGAGAGAGAGACAGAGAAAGGTAGAGAGAGTGAAAGCTAAAAAATATAGGGAGCGAGAGATTTTTACAAAAAAATAGATGAGAGAGAAAGAAAGAGTGGTTAGCTGAACTATGGTTAGCTGAACAGAATATTTGACTACTTCACGCACGTGAAAAAGCCTTAAGAAAAGAAAATAAGGAGCTTATTACAAGCTTTTATTGAAGGAAAAAACAATGCAAGCAATAAAATCGCGTTTGAAACAATTGAACAACAAGTAGCAGAGTATTTTTTATAGCATTGTGTTGTGATTTCACTCATTTGGTTATTCTAGGCCCAATCTATATGGTATCAAAAAACATTCATTCGAAAAAATTTTTTTTGAAGATTGAAAATTTTTCATGTTTCGACTTACTATTATTCAAAAAGAATTGGGTCAAACGTGAATCTTCAAAAAAAGTTGCTTTAGTGTTAACAGGGTGAATTTCCGAGGCAGCCAAGAAAATTAACCGAGGCAGCCAAGAAAAAAAGTGATGTTAATTTTCAGGAATTCATTCTCATCTAAAAATAAAGCGCAACTCCGGAGAAAGCCAAGGAATTGACGTACTCTTCCTGAGATTTCGACCAGAGCTTGGCCATTCCAGTGAATGTGAATAGAAGAAATGCGTTTCCGAGTTAACTTGCTTCCTTTTTTCTAATCCCATATCTCAACCTTTCCAATGTTCTTCATTTCTCTTGTCATCTTGCTCTCTCGATATCACTCTTTATCTCTCTATTTTTTCTGTTTCTATGCTCTTGACAAGTGTCCTCCTTCATTCACTCGCTATTTACCATTCTCAATATCTCAACCACTTACCGCACCAGTCTATGTTATTTTTATATATGGGCCATTTTCAATCCTTCCAGCCCGTCACTATTTCTCAGAAAAAAGCTCTCCCTCAAGCTATCAAATATTTCTCGGAACTTCAAGGTTTTGTTTCTTCGCCGTTGCCTATCAGTTTCTCAAACTCTAACGCACTTTCGAAAAAGAGTCTGGTCGCACTTCTTCTCAAAATAAATTCTCGAAAATGAATTAGCAGACGGATTCCCAAGGGAGAGAAGAAGAAAACTCTGAGACTCCCGGAGAGACATTAGGGTGAAGGGGGGGGGTTCAAAGCGCACAACTACCTATGGCTTTTATCACCATCTTTCAAGCACACAAAATATAAAGAGAAATTGTTGAGAAGGTAGAGATGAGAAAATCAAAAAACGAGCTTGCTCAGAGAGCTTCAGAAATTTAGAGAACTTTTTAAAAACTTTAATTTAAAAAAACCAGGTGACTGAGAAGAAGATACATGTAGGTTGATAAACTAAATGAGAGAAAGAGAGATAAATGAAGTTGGAGAGAAGGAGGAGAGAGAGAGAAAGAAATAGAAATGGAAAAAGAGTGAGAGAGATAAAATAGAGAGAGATATCAAGAGTAAGAGAGAGAGAGAGAGAGAGAGAGAGAGAGAGAGAGAGAGAGAGAGAGAAAGAAAGAGAGATTGAAGAAGGGAGAGGTGAAGGAAAAGAAAAGAGTATGAGTTAAAAAAGATAAAGATGGAAGAGAATGAGAGGGAAAAAAAGAGAGAAACAGAGAGAGAGAGATGAAGAAAGAGGTATATAAAGATTGCGAAGAAGAAGGTGATAATGCATGGGGAAAAGAGAGAAATGAGAAATAAACCGAAAATCGGAAACTTGAAAAGAATATGTAGGATCTTTCATCGGAAGAAAGCTATAAGACAAAAATGAAACTTATTAATACTTATACTTTGAAAAGAGGTCTTGTAAAGATTTTGTATTTTCATTGACAACTTCCATTACTCCATTACATATAAGACAAAAATTAAACTTATTAATACTTATACTTTGAAAAGAGGTCTTGTAAAGATTTTGTATTTTCATTGACAACTTCCATTACTCCATTACATATAAGACAAAAATGAAACTTATTAATACTTATACTTTGAAAAAAGGTTTGTAAAGATTTTGTATTTATATATAAGATTTTGTATTTATACTAATGGAGATACTTCTTGCGTAGTTCGAGATATAGCTCTTTGAATTGTAAAACAGAGCATCTAAATATTTTGAATTTTAACCGAATGTACTTGTTAATGTGATGAAAATAATTTATTATATTCAATTGAAAAATACCTTTTCCGTTCGAGAAAAACGGTTTATAACCAAATTGCAATAAATCTGTGTAATATATACATATGTACGTACATACATTCATAGATACAGGATTAAGCAGAATTATTCGACCACATGGGCGCTACAGTTGGACTGAAATAATCATAGAATTGGTAGATCATATTCAAGAACACTCTTTTATCAACATTCTCTTAAGCTTAAGTGGAATCCTGTTCATTTTGAGAAGTCTGGTAGCAGCCAGTAAGCAGTACAGTTCACTTTGGGGTATGCACAGAAGCTGTATAAGGCGTGGGTATAACTGCCCGCTTTCTTGAACTAAACCTCCCCGACTAAGCAATCTGGGAAAAGATGCAGGCAAAGGTCTGTGCTGGAGTAAACCTTAGTGTCGATGCCCTGAAATTGTCTTCTGGAACCATGGTCCCCCAGAAAACCTTTCGGCCGTGATAGCCAAACATCCACAACGTCTGAAGACCATTATTCGTCAACAACAAGCCCGTTTGAAGGAATTCTTAACTGGATATAACTGTTAAGGTGGAAAACAAAACTTGTCAAATTCAAAAGAAAAGCTTCTTTGTAATCTCAAAAATCGCCTAATAGCCAAATTAATTAATAGCCAACACAATAAATCTTCTTAACTATGTACTTATCAAATGCAACATAAGGAATGGCTCCTCATTCATACCCGTGGACATGGTAACTTGTTCCTAGTAAGAGCCATACCGTTGAACTAAGAAATACGAGACTTGGCTGAGGTAATTGGAAAGAAAAGAGTTTATCAGATGCGTTTTGATAGACTTCTTACGTGCGTTTGACGCTGTACCAATACCCCTTCTAATGGGAAAAGTATCAGCTTTCGGAATCAGAGACTGTCTTACCAAATTCATCGAATTCTTCCTGCAGAACCGAAAAAAGTTTTTCCACGTTGGTGAGTGCGACTCACAATCATAGCTGTCCCCGACAGGAGTACCTCAAGACTGTTACATAAGCCCGTTGCTCTTCCTACTTAACATCAACGACCTTCCTGTATCGATAACTATTCAATGTCCAGTAAATGTGTACGCGGAAGATGTGAAGATCTCAACGGTGAACGATCTTTTCTCTTACAACAAGAAATATCAGCTGTAGCTCAATGGTCTCGAGCATTGAAACCAACCATATCCACAGAAAAAAACAGTGGTCATTCGTCCTGGGAACGAGCATCCTTCCTACTCATTTTCCTCTATAACGTGGTTCTACCAGAGTCGGATATCGTGAGGGATCTGGGCGTCACGTAATCTAGTAAGCTCCTATTCGGTAGCCACAAAGAGAACATTTGTCGTAAGGCGAACTCCAAATGTGCGTTCATATGACTTACTTTCAAGTTGAAGGACCTCAACTTGTACAGAACGCTTTACACTACCTACGTTCTACCTGAATAGGAGTATCGGTTATCTGGAAACCTTGCTTCAAGAAACATATAGAACTTGTGGAAAAAAATTCAAAGGTCTTTCACAAAACGTGTATGTTGTAGAGCTGGTTTATATTTTCAATATGTGAATCTTTCAGAGCAGTTACAATTAAGTTTCTTAGAAGGGTGACGTAAACAAGCCGACCTTGTAATGACTTTCAAAATAATTAAGAATAGGACGCATCTTATTCATAACTCCATTTTCAACCCGCGAGCCCACTACATATTATAGTAATAGGTCCCAAAGTTGGGCACTTAATGTCCCGCGTCTGAATACTGTTTTTCACTCTAACAGTTTACCGCTAAGAGTTTGCGACGCGTTGAATAATGTAAGTATCGATGGGCTCAAAACAGAATCAGTCCACTTATTCAGAAAGCTGATTTGACTGAGTTGTAATCTTGTTAAAATATAGTTGTGTTAGTAAAAACCCAATCCTTGTAAAAAGTGAAGAAAAAAGTTGTAAACTTGTTAGAAAACAGTGATAGTACGCTCACTAAAGTCTCAAATGATATTTGACAAGTTTACTGTTCCAGTGTACTGTTCAGAACCAAAAAGCCTTGTGATAATCATGGTCGCAATAGGCCTCCAACTACAATTACCTTTTTTTTCTCGCTTTAATTATCATAGGGACACGCTCGGGTCAACATCTTCAACCTGGATCCTATGTCCCCTTACACCCTGACTCAACCCATTGCGATAAAGTACATATATGTATATTGTTTTTATCATCATTCTTATTATTGATTGAAATGCGATAAAAATGCTCTAGAATGCACGCTTCGGAACGTTTTTTTCTACTTCACGATTGCAACTTATGTACAACTCCAACTTATGTACAACAACTTAAAGAAATAGAACACGTTCAGAGGTATTTTACGCGTAGAATTTTTAGAAGATCTGGCATGGATAGAATCGTTTATTTGAATAGGCTTGCACTACTTGGCTTGCATACTCTGGAGTACCGAAGGACCATACAGGACTTGATCTTTTTGTACAAATGTATTCACTCTAATCTACAACTTAATTTTGCTAATCTTAACCGTATGTCCATGAGGCAAGAATTCTTTACGAATCAATCTACATGTAAAAGTTTATTCTTATGAATTTTCTACTTTCATCTCTCGTACAATATCAATTTGGAATTGTCTACCTGAAGAACTGATACCTCTCCTAATAAATCTTTTTTTCTATCAAAGTTAGAAAGCTGTGTAAAGATCTAATTCTACCTAACCCCATTAATTCTGATCAGTAATTGAAAATTTCTATTGAGAATGTATGTTGTTGAGTAATTAACATTTTATTTAGTGATGTAAATCACTGAAAATAATGGAGAGAAGTAGCAGTCGCAATTGAGAGTTTAACAATGAGATCAAAAAACCATAAACCACTCACCCAAAATATATCTATCAAAACAGTCCATGTTCTCGAACCTATCCCCTCAACCTTCCTCTGAAGCAATTCAAATTTACATGGAATAAATGAAATGAATTGAAAATATTATTCGGTTGGCGTGGATGTTTTAAGCGAATGAGGAATAAAGTATAAAGAACATGATTTCAAGCGAGTTCATCACATGAAACGGTGTACTTCCATTTGAGCATTCATTCATTCATTTATTCTTCATTCCTCGCAAAGATTATATTTAACTTCGTTTCGCAATGAACAATAACAATAGCGGATATGCATGGATTGTCTTTCTAGTGGCGGTATGTGTGTGTAAGCAAAAGGTTGCTTAACTAGAAGAAGGGGGGAGATAGAGAATGCTATCGATAAAGAAACGAGCCTTTAGTTATCAGAAACAAAAGCATTTATGAATAATGAATAAACAAAGTATAAATGAATGTTAGCTTCCGAGCGAGTAGGCAGAGTTCACCTTTTCTTCCCTCGATCGAGAAGAGAAATATCAGAGATGCGTAGCTCTGGCGGAGAGCTTTGTACTTTGTAGGCTCATCAGTACCTTTACGTACTTCGGGATTCACAAGCTCCGCTTTGCGTACTTCGAGTTGTTTCATACAGCGCTAACAGACACGCTTCGTAACACTCAGCCCTACTAGCTGGTGTTCTAAGTGAGTAGCACTCTAAATGAAACTGTGTTTTTTTGCCTGGAAACTGATGCTTCTTACGGAAAACAGCCAACTAGTCCCCTACCGTATGCTATCAAAGTAAAAATAGACCCTTGAATTCGAGAATATGCATATAACAACCACAAGTGGATTGATAGGTTGCTCGTCTAAGACAAATTTTCCTCCGCTTATAAAGTCTTCAGTGGAGTTCTCCAAAGGTTTTGGGGAACTCCTTTTAGAGAGAGAAGTTTTGAAGAAAAAACGACCTTTGGAGAACTCCACTGAAGACGGCCTATGCTATTATATCTGTATACAAGGTGAGGCTTAGGTGAAAGCGCGAAATGTTTTAAGCCGAATTTTGGTTATATGCGAAGCAATCAAACTGAAATTCTCAAGTTTTATTCATAATTCTTACATCATCAAGTGATATCAAATTAATTCGACTATGCCTCCCCGTTCTCGTACGACACCACGTAGTCTTTCAGGGTATTTGTTGATGACGTCAAGAAGATAGCCCGGTGAAATATTCCACCAGTACTTCTTCAGGTTTGCAAGTTCTTACACGAGCTTACACCACTTACATACGGCCCATAATCGAGATATCCACAGAGATTTGATCTCCGACTTTAATTGGGGAAATTAAAAAAGTAGATCACGTTCAGAGGTATTTTACGCGTAGGTTTAAAAAAATATCCCTTGTTTAATAGGCTCGAAGTACTTGGTCTCCAATCTCTTGAGCAGTGAAGGACCTTACAGGATTTAATACTTTTGCACACGTTTATTCATACCAATGTACAACTCAATACTGCTCATCTTCTACTGCTCATCTTCACTCTCGGTAGATCTTCATCTTCAAGTTCTAAGTTACACAGTTTAAAGAAAGTGACGCCTGTTTAAGATGACAAATGGTTGAACTATCGCACAGAAAAATAGCAGCAATAGCAATGTGTTCCCGTGGTGTAATGGTAACACGCGCTCCCGGTTTGAGTCGAGATGGTCTGGGTTCGATCCCACCCGGTGGACTAGTTTTTTTTTCTGTGCCATAGTTCAATCATTTGTTTCGGAAGATCCGTGAGACACACGAATTTATTACGAATCAATCTCGGGGTCAATTCTATCCTTCTAAAATTTCTATTACATTCTTATGTCGTACAATATCAATATTAAATGGTTTACCTGAAGAACTGATATCCTTTCTTAAGAGTGCTATATTTTTTGAAAAAGTTTAAAAATCTTTATAGAGATCTATTTTTACCTAAACCCATTATTCCTAATTATAAATATCTTAGATTGAAAATTATGTCGAGGATGTATGTTGTTGAGCAGTTACCATATAATTGAGAAACATCCATTACTTGTGTAGTTCTTTGTTACAATTCAGAGTTTAACGATTGCATTCAACAGTCACGAGCGACTCACCTGAAATGAATCTATTTATACAGTCCATGTTCTTGAACATATCTCCCCTAACCTTCCTCCGACCCAAAAAAAACATGAAATAAGTTAAATAAAATACAATGATATGTCGACACATCAGCGTTGAAAGCTGAAAAAATCATGATTTTTGTAATTTGATCGTAGAGTGAGGGATGCGTGCTTGCCCCTGTCTTGCGACCCCGAACACAAACATGAAGGTTGACAAGTTTATTATGCCAAGACACATGGATAACAAGAACGATTACATTGATATTGCGAATCATGAATAAAGACAATAGGGGAGGGGAGCAATGGATCTCCGACCGAAGTCGGGCCCGGTCTCTCCTCTCTTCTCTCTATGACAAGCGAAGGGGCGTATTTATAGTGCCCCATGAGAAAGCATTCTCTGGCTTAAAGATGTGATGCAGAGATAGGAATATGGAGCAAGGTCCCATAGCTGAGTAATAATAAATCTTCAAATGCTCAGTTACACAGTTTTAAGGCAGTGACGCCTGGTAGAGAAGACAAATTGATCAAACCATCGCACGGAAAAAAGCTAGTCACCGGGGGGACTCGAACCCATGCAACCATCTCTCTTCTATCCGGGAGCGAGCGTGTTAACCATTACACCACGGTGACACATTGCTATTCCGTGCGATAGTGCTTATTAAAGGCTCAATTGCCTCGTTCTCTTAGTCACGCATGCTCATGAAGCGAAAGGGTCGTGAATAAATATTGAGTAATAATAGAAAAGAGCGATTTGCTGCAAAGACCTATCAGATATTCACAGTAGTTCCAGTTTAGCTGAAGGAGTGAATTATTTTTTAGAGACTATAAATATTGAAAATGGCTAACTCATCAATATGTATGAAAATTCTTGTTTTATTCTTTTGCTTACAAAACGTCTCGAGCTATGATGAAACTCCCAAATAAATTGATTATCTGCCAGAATATTGAAAGTTTTCGGGTGGAACTATCTTCTCTGGACATCCCACATGTGCTGGATATGAAGATCACCTTGCTTTGAATAGGGTTAGAGGCAACCTTTGCGCTAACACATATGTATGTATATGACGCTGCCGTTTTGATTTTTTGCGATAAATGTACTTTTCGAAGATTATTATTATTATTATGGCAGATTCTAGCAAAATAGCCTTATTTTATGGCGCTGCCATCAAAATAGCCTTATTTTATTGCGCTTCCATCAAAAATCAATTATCTTATGGCGCTGCCATCAAAATAGCCTTATTTTAGAGCGCTGCCATTAAATATCAATTGTTTTATGGCGCTGCCATCAAAATAGCCTTATTTTATAAAGAGTGGCACAATTTCATTGAAAAGTTCCTTCGTCAGTCCACTCCCACAACACTAAAAGATCCCACTACACTATTTCGTCTATTTCGTGACTATTCACCAAATTTAATAACAGAATCATATATGCACAAAGCGATCAACTAATACGGACCGGGTTTGCACGAACGCTGTACTATTTTCTCTATCGCGAATCGAAAATAGTACAGCGTTCGTGCAAACCCGGTCCGTATTGGTTGCTCGCTTTGTGGATATAGGATTCTGTTTTTAAATTTGGTGAATAGCCACGAAATAGACGAATTAGTGTAGTGGGATCTTTTAGTGTTGTGGGAGTGGACTGACGAAGGAACTTTTCAACGAAATTGTGCCATTCACCATAAAATAAAGCTATTTTGATGACAGCGCCATAAACTAATTGATTTTTGATGGCAGCGCTATAAAATAAGGCTATTTTGATGGCAGCGCCATAAAATAATTGATTTTTGATTACAGCGCAATAAAATAAGGCTATTTTGATGGCAGCGTCATAAAATAAGGCTATTTTGCTAGAATCTGCCATAAAACAAATAAGAATCATCGAAAAGTACATTTATGGCAAAAAATCAAAACGGCGGCGTCATCATATATGTACTCTTATCGTGTTGTTTTCGTTTTTTTATTATCTTTTCTTAAAATGTTTGGTCTTTTGTTCGGACATTTTTCTGCGTTCTGAAGCCTACTGTACCACCTACCGTACCAGCTACCGTACCACCTATCGTACCACCTACCGTACCACCTACCGTAACACCTACCGTACCACTTACCGTACCACCTACCGTACCACTGACTGTACCACCTACCGTACCACTACCAAAAATATGAAGTGCCTGCTGTTTGGCGACTTAACTATAGGAAGGAGAATGAAACGTTGCTTGAGGCAACCTTGCCTTTAAATTTTCTATGCAATTTCATCCTCAAAAACTTCTTTACGTTTGTTGAATAATATTCTACAAAATCCTATCGATTAATTTTTCAAAGATTGAACACATGCATAATTGTTAATCATCCAGATTGAATGGAACAGAAACATGTTAACGCAGTTATAGCTCTCAAATGTTCAGCAAGCAAAAAAGAGAATTTAAGGTATTGTCACTGGGGTTTTTCGGGCCCCCGGGTTTTTTAGGTCACCGGGGTTTTTTCGGACTTTGCTCAATGCAGCTTTCTCAAATACGCTTTTGAGGAGTGTTTTGAGCCATTCGAGAATAGTCAAAAGGGAATTTCGGTTCAAAATAGGTACACGTCTACTTTTTACATGAAATGTTCTTAAGAGAAAGCAAACAGACTTCCGTGTGCTCGGTATACATTTTGTAACTTAGGGGTGCATGGAGGAGAAAGGGGGAGAAAGAAAGAGAAGGGAAAATCAAAGGAGAGAAAGAAAGAAAGAGAAGGGAAAATCAAAGGGAGAGATAGAGAGAAAGAGAAAGAGAAAGAGAAAGAGAAAGAGAAAGAGAACGAGAAAGAGAAAGAGAAAGAGAAAGAGAAAGAGAAAGAGAAAGAGAAGGAGAAAGAGAAAGAGAAAGAGAAAGGAGAAAGAGAAAAGAGAAAGAGAAAGAGAAAGAGAAAGAGAAAGAGAAAGAGAAAGAGAAAGAGAAAGAGAAAGAGAAAGAGAAAGAGAAAGAGAAAGAGAAAGAGAGAGAGAGATTGCGAAAAAAGAGAGAAAATTTTTGTACCGAGTGTCCCAATGTTACATGTTTCAGGCTGAGCGATAGTCTAATTGATATAATTAAGGAGAAAAAGGATTTGAGTCCAGATTAGACTAGACTATAAAATAAGAAGATGAGCTAAGAATGATCTTCGTACTATTGCAGAAGGAATGTATCAGAAGGAAGTGTAAGCAGAAATGTATCAGAATAGAAAAAAAAGTAAGTAAACCAATCGGACGTTCTGCTCAGAAAAACAAAAAAGTTTGACAATTTTTTTATACAGCTATTAATAAGAAGGAAGTAGAGAAAGGGGAAGGAAGGAAGAGAGAGAGAGAGAGAGAGAGAGAGAGAGAGAGAGAGAGAGAGAGAGAGAGAGAGAGAGAGAGAGAGAGAGAGAGGGAGAGAGAGGGAGGGAGAGAGAGGGAGAGAGAGAGAGAGGGAGATAGAGAAAGAGAGGTAAAGATAGTAAAAGAGTTAAAAACAGAGATAGAGAGATTGGGAGAGAAAAAGATGCATAGGGAATAAAACGGGAAACTCAGCTCCGCTGTCGGTCTGGGAAGTTTCTCAGTTCTAACTTCAATTCTTTCGATTCATTTCTGGTTTTTCTTTAAGCTTAAGACGCACATTGGGTTCAAAATAGAACAAATTGATTGGATATAAACAGAAATAACCAAAATCAATCATCTCCAGATTTAAGAAGTGAAAGGAAAGCACGAGTATCCTTTTAGTATTATATACCAACATGATACGTATAACGTTTTCATAGTCGACCTTCTCCAAAACAGTCTTTAAGCGATTCGTTTCTCAAGAACTAGCAGAGAATGCTCAGCATGAATGTCTTTTGTCATGGAGAATATTGGAAAGGGAGGGGTTGCAATAAGAAGCAACTCTAGAAGCTTTTTGAAGGGAAACACGTCTTCCGATGGAGAGAAGACTTATTCAGTTCAGAAGAAGACAAGAAAAATTCGGTAAAGACAATTCCGCCTTTGTGAGCAATGAGAATTCTGTAAAGATTTAAAATCGGAAAGTCAAAATATAACAAAAAAAAGTTTCTCAAGCTGAAGTTTCTTCCACCACTCTTTTTTCTTCCCTCCTGCTGTTAGTCGTCATCCATCTTTGTAACCTTACTGTGTATTTCGTAATAGTTATTTATGCTGTTCTTAGCCGCGGAATAGTATTTTTATTTAGGCTGGTGATAGCCGCGGTTCAGTATCAATTTCAGGCTGGTGATAGTCGTGGTCTCCATCTTTATTTATTTCGTAATTTAACTTGAGTTCTTTGTTTCTTCAGTTGTTGTTGGAGCCGTTTGTTTTTTTGTTTCGTGTTCATTTATTATTTGATTCTATAAAATTTGTTGTTGAATTGCCTTCACAGTTCAAGGGTTTCTCTCACGCTGAGAGCAGGGTAGATACGGAAGGGCAAAAAGCGAGCACAATCTATCAAAAAACACCACATTTGGAGTGGTGGAGGGTAGAAACATATAAATGAGAAATGTGAAAAGGCCTCTTCTGTTGTGAATATGTTATTAAAAGCTTTCAAATCGCCATCCCTTCCTCTTTTGTTTTCTGCCTTTAAAATCTATGTACGACCATTATTAGAATATGCTAGCGAGCTTTGGAACCCTACGTCCTCGGGACTAGTGAAACTTATCGAGAAAGTACAACGCTCGTTTAAGAGACGAATTCTAGCTAGAGCCGGTCATCCTATACTTCCGTACTCAGAGCGGCTATTATTGTTAGAACTTCAAACTCTTGAATACCGTCGATCCCTTGCTGACCTTACTTTCATTCACAAATGTATCCATGAGAAATGTGACATAGATACTATTCATTTACATATATAAAATGTCAGCTGTTTAACGTTTTTCTCGCCATTCTCATTCTTTGCGTCTTATTCTGCCCAATAATATTAATCAGTCTTTCATATCAACATGTGTTTCTCGTGAGTTATCAGTATGGAATTCATTGGATTTTGAAATCTTAAACGATCCTAATTGCAAGGTATTTAAGAACAATTTACTTAAGTTGCCTGTCAACCTAGTTTTACCAAATACTTTGGTTTCTGATAACTAAAGGCTAGTTTCTTTATTAATAGCATTTTCTATCTCACCCTCCCCTCCTAGTTAAGCAACCTTTTGCTTACACACACCGCCACTAAAAAGACGACCATGCATATCCGCTATTGTTGTTGTTCATTGTGAATCGAAGTTGAATATAATCTGTGCAAGGAATAAAGAATGAATGAATGAATGAATGAATGAATGAAATAAATACATACAAAACGCTCAGAGAAACAGTCTCAAATAACCCACTGATGATAGTCAATGAAGTTTTTTGACGAAATCCGGGCTGTAGTGGATCTAAATATTCTAACATATCATCATAACCTTAGCTTTATTTTCTTCAAGAATCCACGACTTTAAATGTTTTTTGGGGATTTTCTGAAATTTTATCGGTATTGCCCATGCTTTTTTTCTCACGAGTCGGTGCTTCACTACTACAGGACAGAAAAAATTTCGCTATCAAATGTGATTTGAGCTCTGAACATCCTTAATCCTTATCAGCTCTGAACATCCTTAATCCTTATCAGCTCTGAACATCCTTAATCCTTATCAGCTCTGAACATCCTTAATCCTTATCAGCTCTGAACATCCTTAATCCTTATCAGCTCTGAACATCCTTAATCCTTATGAGCTCTGAACATCCTTAATCCTTATCAGCTCTGAACATCCTTAATCCTTATCAGCTCTGAACATCCTTAATCCTTATCAGCATCCCAATAACACAAATAAATATTGTATTTGCTCACCATGTATTTAATATAAGGACTTATATTATTTCGATTGTTTGTGTATCTGAATATCTGAATTGACTGATTTGATCTGAAAGTAGTTTTGCCGCTTTCAATGGTGGAAGCTTTTGAAACATTGTAAATTAAGAACTTTATTTAGAATCAGTTTAGCAAAAGTAGGGATAATTCTTATCGAAGAGGGAAAGACAGTCGAGCAGAGGCAAAATATGGGAAAATTATTTCCACAAAGCCTAGGAAATAAGAGGATGACACTTGATATTTTAAAAGTAATTTTTTGATTTTTTATTTTCGATAAAAGGAATTTATTCGCTCTGAGAGTTGAATATATTACAAGCTCAAAAACAAGTTCTGAGCCGAAAAATTTAGTTTGGCTCCGTTTTAAGTGATAGAACAAATATTCAAACTCATTGAAAAACGACACGGTCTTTAACATAATTATAAAAATTTGCTAGTAATTCATGAGTTTTGGACTACATAAGAGCGAAAAAATAATTGTTAAGTATTTTACTCGCGTTTTCTTAACAGTTTAGTTTCATTCTAGTGAAATTCACTCAAACGATATCACTTAAAATACCAATATTGATCAACAACAAATTTTCAACATCCACTTTCACTACCGGTTTGACCTAGGATGATAAAACTAATTGTCAAACTTCTTTAAAAAATTACAGCACTTTCGAAAAGGTATCATAATATTTTTTTGATGTTGGACAAATGGTACGGTATTTTCATCATTGTGATGAGATTCGAGAATTTGCAATGTCATATATACACGCGACTATTAGTTTAAGAAGCGCTTTAAGTGAAAAACTATGTTTTAAATATGAAAGTCATGGGGTTGATTGTTTACGGAGTTATGGATACTTCGCAAAGAAATTGTTAATTTATGGTATTTGACAATAAAAGAACTGCACTAACATTATCGACTTCATAGTTTTGAAAAATGAGTGTAGTTTACCATACTTCTCTCTTCAAATAAGTTTTTTTTGTTGGTTGAGAAAAAGCAGGTCAATTTTCAGTGAATCGTGGTTGGAACTGAATTTATTGATTAATAAATTAGTTAAATATTAATTTATTTCACACCGTTAGCTGTGACCAAATTAGATACTTTAAATTTGATTTTTTAAAACAGTAGTTCAGTAGTCGATTATCCTCGATCTGTGACTGGTCGGTCGCTGTCCAAGTCCGGCTTGATCTGTCTAGCCAATCCATATGGCCGCATACCCTGAACGGAAAAAAACTGTTTTGTGGATACGGATTGAAGTTGGTCACTTTCTAATAAACACTCGAGTCTCAAAATCTTTAAAATCTGTTGTGACCGCTGACATGAGTCTACGGATGTTATACCTCAATAACTTCCACTCCAAGTCAAAATTTTGAGACCAAGTTCTGACTAATGGAATTTTTGAGACCAAATTTTGACTATTGAAATTTGAGACTAAATTTTGAATATTGGAATTTTTGAGACAAAATTTTGACTATTTAGGCGTCGCGCCATGGACGATCTGAAAAACAAAGTATTACGAGCAAATGCTGGTTTGAAAAGTCCATTAAAAAAGTGTACTGTAGAAAAAACCCTCAATCTCTTTAAAAAAATTGATAAGTGTTAAACGGCTTTTGAGCTCCGACGAAAAAATTCAGGGTTGAGGAATAAACTATTCAAAAGAATTCATTTCAAGGGACGAATCGAATGGAAATTTGTTAAACATTGAGACCCGACAGTTGAGAAACTGGTAGAGCAAAAGTTGAGAATTCTCGCACTCTGTCAATAAGAACCATTATTAACATTCCTGACTCTACATCCCAATTCTACCTTTTCGAAATTTGCAGAGTGTTCAATTGTTGGCGATTGATGCCTTCTGACTTCGAGAAAAAAAGGCTTTTTACTAGAACGTAATCAACGAGATGAGGTAAACTTTAAGCTTCGGAATGTTTTCAAAACCTTTTGAGAGGCGCATTTGTTTGTTCCGTACTGGAGCGGAATGACCATCTCGCCGCGTCGCATGACAGACTCGGAAAACGCACGCGGATGCGCGGCTGACATCTTCACCGCCCAGGGAGGAAACTCGATGCCCGTCGCGTTCTTCGACATCGACTGAAAAAGGAATTATAGCTAAGCTCGGCGGCCTATGACGTAAGACACGAACCAACCTAACTGTGTAACTTTGTTAAATCAGCGATCAAATCTTTAACCCTTTTTTGGATTACTCGGTAACTTTATTATCCTCTACGTCGTCTTGATCCAATTCTGCTCTGGAATCTTTGGAAATTGGTTAAAACGCTAAGCGATGTATCAATACACTACAGTGCCACACCACAGCTCCTTATTACACTGATCCCTGGTTTTTTCCATATCTTATCCCTGGTTTTTCCATATCTGATCACAGGTTTTTTCCATATCTGATCCCTGGTTTTTCCATATCTTATTCCTGGTTTTTTTTCCATATCTGATCCCTGGTTTTTTTTCCATATCTGATCCCTGGTTTTTCCATAACTGATCCCTGGTTTTTCCATATCTGATCCCTGTTTTTTTCCATATCTGATCCCTCGTTTTTCCATATCTGATCCCTGGTTTTTCCATATCTGATCCCTGGTTTTTCCATATCTTGTCCCTGATTTTTCCATATCTGATCCCTGATTTTTCCATATCTCATCCCTGGTTTTTCCATATCTGATCCCTGCTTTTTCCATATCCCTTCACTGTCAGCACAGCTATTGATGAGTTTGATCTGTTTATCGTCTGCCGATAAGCACATCAATTTCAATATCCTATTAAGGAAAACTTATGCTTATAAATTTAATCTTATTTCAAATTAGCGAAACTTCTCTTTCTTGAGAAGGACCTTTTCACAGATATTCATCAACCTCTCAAATTATTTTAAACATATCTAAAAAGTTAATCCCTACATGTCACTAAAAATTTAAATTATCAACTCTCTATTTTTATGCTCCCTATGAGTTATAATTATCACAAAGGAAAACTAAAGAGTTATCCTCGTATTTAATAAGGAAAAAATTTATTTAGTTCATAATTCTACAGCTTTTCATTGCGTTTATGATGTTTGAGCAACAAGGCATCATCATGCAATCGATAAAAAATACTCAAGCCTTCAAGCCCTCTCCGCAATTGTTCATTAGCCATTTGTCAACTTCTCTTTCATGTTAGTTTCTGAACTTATCTTCAATATGAAGAACGTGAGTGGTCGGAATTAGGTCATCCAAAGAGAGCTTCGGAACCAATAGAGAAAGGGCAAGATAAAGATAGGGTTAGGAAGAGATACAAATACTTATAACTGTATGAACAGGGGTTAAAAGAGAGAGAAATATATACAGAAAATAGTGAGAGAGAGAGAGAAAGAAAAAGAAAGAGAAAAACACAGAAAATTCAAAAAGAGAGAATGAAGAGGAAGAGATAGATTTATAGAGAAAGGGAGGGAGAAGAGAAAGATAGAGAAAATCACAGAGAATTTAAAAAGAGAGAATATAGAGGAAGAGATAGATTGAAAGATTGATAGAGAAATGGGAAAGAGAGAGCGAGAAAGAGAGAGAGAGAGAGAGAGAGAGAAACGCGTAGAACATGGAATGCAGAAAGTCGAAAGACGGGAATTTCCCGAAGCACTCTTTGTTTTCTTCAAGTGAAGGGAAACAGCGAGGGCATCGACAGAAAGAGACAATGAGAAAAGATCAATTCTCATATCATGAAATATTATCTCATGTCACTTTCTTGAATTATATATCAAAAAATCAAACAGACTGTTTTTTGCTTGTTCAAAATACAGGAGAAGTTGATGATAACGTTTACAGTGACTGAGTGACAGATGAAGATCAGGAATGACAAAGAAAATGTCCAAATTGTTTATGTTACACATAATGTATGCTATGCTCCGTGCGGTAACTGTTAATGATCCTGGTACTGGTCAAGTGCTTTAAAACTTACGTAATGCCGCACTTGGACTATGCTTCGAATATATGGAATCCATACTATGGAAGAGATTGTGATGATATAGAGAAAGTTTTAAGGAAATTTTCATAGTTTATCATCGATTTTCATAGTTTATCATCGATGTTTCGCAAATGAAGTTTTCAATGAAGTTTTTTTTTAAAGGAAGTTTTCATAGTTTATCATCGATGTTTCGCAAATGAAGTTAATACGAGGTCTCTTCCTTCTTACCCCAATCGACTTGCCCGCCTTGGATTCGTTTCTCTCTCCAAGAGGAGGATATTTTCTGACTTAGTTATGGGTTTCAAGATCTTCCATGGACTGTCGATAATAGATAAAAAGCGATTTTTCAAAGAGACTATTCCAACGCGAACTAATATAAATGGCTTATTAGTTCAGGGTAGCAAGAATACAGCTAGAAACAACTCTTATGGAATGCGAATATCCCGCCTTTTCAGCAAACTACCTCGAAACTTGATTAATAGTATGAACCTGAAATATTTTAAATCCCAATTAAAAAGTGGTGTTCTATCTACTCTTCTCTCGTCATGAATTCAGAACTAAATTTTTTTTGTCGTTCAAATTGTTCTACTTATATAGTTTTGTTTGTTTGTTTGTTTGTTTTTTCCCCCGTTTAATTCGCTATATTAAAGTCAAATTGATGTATCGCTTTTGTTATCGTATTTGACAATTGTTTAGCTGATCTATTCATTCCTCATTTTCAATTGTAATTAAATTTGTGCGTTATTGCATCGAAAGATGTAGATAAAATATATAATGTACAATACACATAAACAGCTGAAGTTCATTTAAAATTAATTTGAACCGAGTGATCCCAATTATGTTCACTTTATACTATTCGATAAGTTATAATATGTAAAGCTTTAACGCAGGTTCTTTTGTTTTAAAGCTTTCAAACGGGTTTCTAGTAGAGTCCTGAGCGGTTGCTTCAAAACTCTCTCTCTTCTCCCAGTTTTCAACTATCAAAATGGTTAGAGAATACGGCTACCAATAGTAGCCGTATTCTCTAACCATTTCAACTAACCCATTAACAAAACACATCTTTTCAACTACAAAAAAACTTTTGACTTCACGCAGAATACAGAGGGAAACTGAAAAACTCAGTAGCTTTTTTTTTACCCCTTTATTTTTACCCCCCGAAAAACCCCTTTATTCCGAAAACCCCTAAAGAATCTTGATAATATTGGCCCTAGTCATATTCTTTTCCTGCGACTATACCCTGGAGCTAGGTGGGAAAAACGGGAAGGAGGAAGAATACCTTTTTATACTTGTGATAGGAATGACATCAACTCACCACGCCGACCAGAGCTCGGAGACATTCGATGACTTTGTAGCACTGTTTGTTCTCGTAAAGATCGACGGTTTGGAAGAGAGATATCTCAGGGACACCGTATTGCTTGCACGAATCCAAGAAGGATGAGATGTTCTCCATCTGTAAGTACAATTGGGATGGATATCAGGTATTGATTAATTTTCTATTATACATTGTTCGAGTGTATTTCATATGTATATTGAATTGATTACCTCTTGCATATGATTAATTGCTAATCATATTGAATCATTGTTTGCTGAGGGTGATCGCTGAAATAGTTTACAAGAAGATAAATAAAATAATGAAACGTGGGCTGGAATGAACAACTGTAGCATTGTACCGGAGAGTCAATGCAGTGGAGAAGTGATTGAAGAAAACATTGATGTCGAAATCAATATTTTTCATTTTGAACTTAAATGTTAATTGTGAATTTTTAAGCTACATATGTTTGAGAGCAGACATTAAGCAATAGCACCTCAGAATTACTAGGAATAATGAAAACAATGTTGAAAAAGGGACAGTTCTGAATGCTAACCATGTGAAAAGGCATCCGAGGAGTAGCGTGAAACCTAAAAGCGACTCCAAGTTTGTTCATCAGCCTGTAAAATGGTTTGTATTCGGTAACTTGTGCAAGATCTGAGCGAATATTTAAAAAAAAACAAATCATGAATTTTTCACTGCAGTAATCTAATCTAATCCCTTCAATTCGTCGTGGCTGAGAGCGGTCGACTCACATCTCGCTTATTCATTTCTATCGCCTAAAATGAAGGATTCCGGTCTCTAGCAGGAATTGGACACCTCGAGGCCGTATCGTCCAAACCATAATCGACACTCCAGTCTACATTCAACGTTCTCAACATCAAGAAACTTTTAAGAAGCTGAAGTCGTTCGAATCAATGGCGCTTCATGTCTCATGACATCGAGAATAGCACGTTTGAATTGAAATGAATTGAATCTAACCACACGCCTGTTGAAAGATAAATGTTTTGAGAGCCAGTATTGAGATCAAAAAAAGTATGAAAAGGATGCTTTTCAGACATTTCTTCTAGTCCGCAGAATAGTCCCAACGCTAAATGCTAACGTACATGCAAAGAGACACTCCGTCCTTGAGAAGCTCGGAGACTTGTGCCGAGCTCTCAATGGAATAGGGGTCGTCGACAAGAGGCCGACCAGTCGAGGACTCTATCCAAGCGAGCACCTCGATAGCTTCGTTCAGGTTGAAACGGGCAGCGTTCTGAATAATTTTTTCACAATATATCTACGTCTCGAATCTCTCAGCCCTACCAAACTTTCTGTTGCCAACAGAAAAAAGTAGACATGAAAGAAAATTAGTTGCGTTTTTCCCAAGTCTTTCGAAGTCATTCTCTATTCCATTCATTCCATTCCCTTCTCCATTCTAATACATATTCCATGGATGGCCTTACAAGCTATCATATGATTATGAAGAAATCGGTAAAAAAGCATCAAGTTTTTGTTAACATTTCATTGAAAACAAAAGTCATTTTAAATTTATGTTAATCGGTTTAGCGACCGATTTATGATGCTGGATATTAGGCTGAGAATTTCCTAGAAGAATTTTCTACTATTTTAGCTGAAAATTTGTTGCTAACCCGTGTTTTTTTTGATTATTATACTTTTCCCTTTTTATTCAGTTGTTTTTTCTCATCAGAATGAACCATTTTAAATGAACCTTTCTCTCCAGTTCACGGCTGAGACCATACGAAGGCCCGTGATTGGCCATCTTTTCTGCAAAACAAAGCAGAAAGGCATAAAATACAGGACAAATAGGTCTTGTTTCACATGATCATACTTATACGGCTAGAACAAAAACCACAAAGGGAACGAGAAAAGAAAATTTGAAGTTGAAACTGTGAAACTTGTTACTATTTTCTTATCAAAGATGTGTCAAAAAAAAATCAGACCCACTCTTTTTGACTTGCTTATGAATAATCTTCCTCGCGCTTGTTCCCGCCTCGCGGCAGGGTACGCGCTCCCCTGAGATGCAGGTCAGACCTATCCTGGTAGAACCAGTGGCTGCCTGCTAGATCACTGCTAGTGTGATTAGCAGCAGCGGGGAGAGTCAGATTCGTGCATGAGCACTACCAACATTTCTTAACCCCCTTGGTTTGGGTGGATCTGTCCGGGGTGGGAGTCGAACTCGGGACTCTTCGCACAATAGTCGAACACACTACCAATTATGCCACGCCCGGACGACTTCCTTATGAATAATGTGTGAAATATTTCTTTCGGACCTTCGGGAATTCGTTTCGAAGCAGATGACATTTTGAATGACCGAAATTAATGATGAAAGTGTCATGCGAATATCATTAGTTTCTTAATAGAATTTTGATGAAGTTATCTTTTCAAACTGGTCTCTATAATTCACGTTGAAGTTTTGTGATGAAGGTTTTTCCTTTTTCTACTAGAGAAGAGTATTGAGAAATATGGGCTATTACCAAAGCATGTCACGCACGCTACGCACGCCATGAATGCCAAATCATTACTAATTCACGCCACTGCGCGGGAAAATTCCTAACTTTGCTCCATACGCTTTATTTAGTTTTGTTCAAGTTTTGTATGTTTTATCAGCTTAGGCTTAGGCAAAAGTTTACGCTAACGAGGCCGTATGGCTTAGGCTAACGAGAACGTATCAAAAAATGCCACTCTCATCTGACCCAATTGAACCTCTGGTACCCCCTACCTACGGTGACTAAAGTGCAGAAGTGCCCAAATACTTAATTATCGATGCCATGGGACATGAAGCGCCATTGATTCGAACGACTACAACTTATTCTCCGTTTTTTATGTTGAGGATCAGAACGTAGAACATAGACTGGAGTTTTCAACCTCTCAACTTTTTCTCTTCTATTTATTGAGTCATTAATGATTTCCAATGAACACAACGTTCTAAAACTAGTTTTGTAAAACTTTTAAAAGATCTGACTTAGTCTTAAGCTCACGCTAAAAAGTAACAAAATAAAATTTTTTTGAAAGAACCAGTTAAAACATGTATAAAGGGAAATGTTGAAGTTAAAACAGGAAATCACGTCACAATTATCATTTTCTCTTGGCCTTGCTTCATAATCAGCCGCTCTCATGAGTTTTCATATTTTACTGCTAATTTTCCTTTTTTCAAAATAACTAATCAACCATTTTTACTTTATCATCGCGGACTCTTCGGAAGGTGTGAAAAAGCACAGAAGCACTCGGATGAAAAGCAAATAAGCAATGGATGAAAAAATCTAAGCGATTCAATGACAGAAATTTATTATTACAACGCAACAGTTTCTTATTCCTCTTCTCGAGATTCCTCAAACCTCTCTCTGTCAATAAAATTTAGTGATGAACAAATCATGAATTCCGGACAAAGTTTTTTTTAGTTATACTTATTGATATTGTATCATGATTATGATTATCACAATAATGAGCTTTTTTGAAATATTATATTTCAAATTAAGGGTTGGAAAAAGATGGGAGAAGAAATAGGGTATTGGAAGAAAGTGAAAGCATGTGAAAGAGACATGAAAGACAATCAAATATCAATGTCAAAGGTTCAGGAATACAGAACCGGAAAAGGACAGAGCAGAGATCGTTGAGTCGAATAGAAATAGAGAAATGGAAGATCACTATTAGACAGACAGTCATAATCAGTAAGCGAGAGAGAGAGATAGAGATAGAGAGAGAGAGAGAGAGAGAGAGAGAGAGAGAGAGAGAGAGTTAAGAAAAACTTGAATATGATAGAACTAGAGAATCGAAAAAAGTCAAGAAGAGAGGCAACTAGAGAAAGAGTTATAAAAAAGTAGTAGAGAAAATTTTATAGAAGAAAGACATAGGAGAAGAGAAGAAACAGAAGTGAAAATATAGCGATAGACAGTGAGACAGGGAGGGGGGCTCGATGAAAATGAAAATATAGAAGTGGAAAATAAGATTCTGAAAAGCAAAGAAAGAGAGAGAGTACAACCGCTCATAAACAAAACTTTTTAAAAAAGCAACTTTGGTTCTAAGGTGTGGGTTTAACAAATTGTTCCTTGAAAATATGACAAACCAAGAATTACGAGAAAGGAAAAGAAAAGAGAGAATTACGAGAAAGGAAAAGAAAGAGAGAATTACGAGAAAGGAAAAGAAAGAGAGAATTACGAGAAAGGAAAAGAAAGAGAGAATTACGAGAAAGGAAAAGAAAGAGAGAATTACGAGAAAGGAAAAGAAAGAGAGAATTACGAGAAAGGAAAAGAAAGAGAGAATTACGAGAAAGGAAAAGAAAGAGAGAATTACGAGAAAGGAAAAGAAAGAGAGAATTACGAGAAAGGAAAAGAAAGAGAGAATTACGAGAAAGGAAAAGAAAGAGAGAATTACGAGAAAGGAAAAGAAAGAGAGAATTACGAGAAAGGAAAAGAAAGAGAGAATTACGAGAAAGGAAAAGAAAGAGAGAATTACGAGAAAGGAAAAGAAAGAGAGAATTACGAGAAAGGAAAAGAAAGAGAGAATTACGAGAAAGGAAAAGAAAGAGAGAATTACGAGAAAGGAAAAGAAAGAGAGAATTACGAGAAAGGAAAAGAAAGAGAGAATTACGAGAAAGGAAAAGAAAGAGAGAATTACGAGAAAGGAAAAGAAAGAGAGAATTACGAGAAAGGAAAAGAAAGAGAGAATTACGAGAAAGGAAAAGAAAGAGAGAATTACGAGAAAGGAAAAGAAAGAGAGAATTACGAGAAAGGAAAAGAAAGAGAGAATTACGAGAAAGGAAAAGAAAAGAGAGCGACTGAAGTGTAATGAAGAACGATTGCAATTCATAGAGAAATATCAAGAGAGAAAGAGAGAAAATACGATTGAAAAACAAAAAAACAAAAGAACAAAAGAGTATTAAAATACATAGAAAAGAGAGAAAAACAGATCCTGAGAGAGAGGAAGAGAAAAGAGAAAAAGAAGAGAGAAAGAGAAAAACCACTTTACACAATTTCGCGAACTATCCGTGATTTCCATACGTTGAGGTAAAGAAACGAAGAGTTGTGAAGTAAAGAACGATGAAGGTGAGGGTTGAATTATATTAGGATATCGGGCCAGTTTCTTCTGGTCTTGCATATTTCCTCTCTCTTTTTCTCTCACAACTTATTTTCTCATTTCTCTCCTTTCTCTTTTCTTCTCAAACTCTCTTTCTGTATCTTCTTTTTTTCTCCGTGTCTCTTTCACCCTTTCCGTCTCTCACTAGCTCTCTTTCTTTTTTTTGCTCTCCGACTCTATATCTCTATCCCTCTTCTCTATCCCCGTCTCTCTCTCTATCTATCTCTCTCTCTATATATATATATTAAGTTATTTGTTTTTATATCTGCCCCTTTGTCTCTCTGCCTCCTCCATTCAAGCCGAACTTTCTCTTTATACTCTTCCTAACCCTCATTCTTATTCAGCCTTCCCCTCAAATTGCCTATCTACACCCCTCTTACTATAATGAAAATCATATCTACTCTCCTGTTCTTCTCTCTTCCTCTCTCTCTCTTCCTCTCTCTCTCTCTCTCTCTCTCCATTTTCTTTCTCTCACTCTGCCTAAATCTTCCTTCGCCAAAACTCTCTTTTCCCTATCTCTCTCAATTTTTTTCTCAAACACTCTCTCTCGTCTATTTCTCATCTTCTACATAGTCCCCCATTATCTCCACATCTCCATGCATTCTCTTTATAAATAGTCTATCGTATCTTTTCTTTTGTCACCTCTTTTCTTGTTTTCTCCTCAAATCTCCGTATATTCTGTCCGAGCTTACAAATTGAATATACCCTTCGACTTATCAATGGAGTTCTCCTATAATCTTTTTCGTTTGTCTCTCTATTTCTGTCTAGACATTGTTCTTGTGGTGTCTATACGCCTCTCTGACTCTTTGTATTCTTGTTATTCTCTTTCTCGCTCCATGCCTCTCTTTTACTCTCTCCGTATCTCTTACTCGCTCTCTCTTCATCTCTCTTTCTCTATCTATCTCTCTTTCTCTCTCTCTCTCTTTCTTCCTCTCTTACTCGCTCTTCATCTCTCTTTCTCTCTCTATCTATCTCTCTCTCTCTTTCTTCCTCTCTTAATGTCTCCCTCTCTTTCCCTTTTTCTCTCTTTCTTCGTTTCTGAAGCCCTCTCTCTTCCTCCATCTCTCATTTCCGCTCTCTCTATCTCTCCCTCTGTCTCTTTCTCTTTCTCTCTTTCCCTCTCACTCTACTGGCTCTTCACTAGCTTTTTTGCTTCCTCTTTATTTGACCATCGGCACCTTTGAACTACTACTTCAAATTTTTCTGGACATTCTCTCGTATTGTGCCTCAGACAGTATCATAATACACCATGCACCATCCTTACCTGCAATTTTATCTCTCCCTTTTCTCCATTTATAAAGCTGTCTCCTAATCTATACTATCTCTACAATGATGTATCAGTCCAGATTATTACTCTTACATCTTTCTGAAATCTATGTCTCAAAAACTGAATTTTGTTTATGTCGATCTCTTGGTTTCTCTGTCTCTTTAACACATGTAGATGAATTTTAGTTCCTTGTCTTATTTTGTTCATGACTTATCTTATTATATTCATCACTTATCTTATTATATTCATGACTTATCTTATTATATTCATGACTAGTTTACATATCCACTTGTCTCTTCTTTTCTTTGTGATATGACTAAAACTTCATTAAACTTTTTTCTCTCTGTCTGTTTATACCTGTTTTTTCTATGTACTCCTCTCTCTCTTTCTCTATACGTTCTTTCTTACTTCCTCTCTCTCTTTCTCTATACGTTCTTTCTTACTTCCTCTGTCTCTTTTTTAACTCTCAATAACTCAATCTCTTTATGCAAAAGAGTGCGAGGGATTAATAGAAAAAGATAAAAAGAAGATATATCAAGAGGAGAGGAGTGGGAGGGGGAAAAGAAAGGAACAAGGTCAAACATGTTCCCTACTATCCTGGGGTAGACCTTCCCTGCTTTGGAGGGTAAGAGCGAGAGATTGGCGAATCGTTTCAATTAAAAGTCAATTTAAAAATTTTCAAAAATCAGTCGATGAATGTTTTTGTTGAATATTCAAGCTTTCGTCAGCACTTCAGCATGCAAGGCTGTGGAAAAAGGTATCTGAGCCTAACACATAGCACTTGCAGACAGTTCCATGATATTTCGCACCGCGACAAGTCGTATTACTTTTTGTAATTCAGTGCCTGGTTGTTCCATAATAAGGCCTCGTAGTAAACCGTACGGCCTCGTAAGCGTCAACTTAGCTTAGCCTGAGAGGGAACTTCCATAATAAAAATATGGCTAAAACTTGGTTGCGAAGTTTTGGATGCGAGCTTTCGTGATGTGAAGCTTAGACGTACGAAAAATACCCTTTCATACGACTGGTCATGTTTTCTAGGTAGCGTAACTGGTACGCGTCGCATTTATGGTAAAAGCAAGAGAGATGTAATATTTTGCCCTTTGGACTAACACTTTTTCTCTCCCTATATTGATTACATACTAGATTGAAGCCTGATTTTTTGTCATGGAATTTTTTAGTCAAAAAATAGAGAAAAATTACTTCATGGATCCACTAGTCGAAAGAGCGGAAGAAATCTTTTATACAAAGGCGCATATTAGAAAAGGGTATTCTCGCCTGTTTCCTTTCAATATAAACCAATATCTGTATGTCTAATGCCGTCTATTTTTTCTTGACCTATAAAAAAATTAAAGATATTACTATTGTTCATTCGAACAGTTTATAAACACTGACGCCTTTCTTCCAAAAGGTTTTTGAAATCCTACCCATAAACAAAACTCCTTTTTTATATTACCCATTAAAAATACTCATGAAAGACTTTGGAAACGAAATTTTAAGAGCTCATAAAAGTTCAGCTCTGTATTTATATGGGCATGTATATATGTATGTAGTTTTTGTCCAATCGGGCGATTGAGAACGAAAACAAGTAGGTCTTGCCAAGAAGCGCCTGGAAAAAGATCTTTTCACGTTATAAAATGAATTTCATGCTTGTTGAGTAAAAAAACAGTGTAAGCCAGTAGTTATTAAATACATTTTTGGTAAAAAAAATTTTTAAACCAACAATGAAAAAAAGTTTTTTGAAGCAGAATGCACCATAAAGAGCCAAAATTATCGCCTCGACAAAGAAAATACATACTTAATTTAAAAGTTTTTTTCCAGGAAATTTTTATTGTGCAACAAAAAATGAAAAAAATATTGTCCGCTTGCTTTGCCTTTAATCCATAAAGAAATCTTAGTTGGTTGATTATTCTTCTCCATGGAATTCGACTTACATTTCAAATTTTCGTAGCTCAAAATAAGATTTTTTATTAGATAGATAGTTCCGAATACATCAACAAAGAATGTTCGGAAAACAATTCAGTTTAGTTTATTTTCTTTCATTAATGGACCTTGGCTAAATTTTTTTAATTTTGGAGCAGAAAATACGGCGGTGGGGTTGTTCCGAATACGTCAACAAATGTCGCTACTTGAAAAGGCTTGACGTTGTGAAGCGTCAACAATCGTGTTTTCGCGCCCTCACGAGACTTCCATCCTTCACTTCCGCATAGGATTTGGCTTTGGGAATGGAATAACAAGTATACATAACTGAACACGCAATGAAAAGAAACTCAATGAAACACGACCAATGTATGATAAAACGAATAACAAGCGAAAAAGAAAAACAAGAAAACGAACAACACGCCAAGAGAAAACATTCTGAGGCTATGTTTTAAAAAGTTTCACTTACCTCTCTCTATTTTTTTCTCCTTTTTTAAGTATATCTTTCTTTTTAATTTCTTTTCCTCTCTCTTCCTTTGTCTCTCTTTTTTTCCTATCTCTATCCATTTTTCTCTTTTTTCTCCGAACTCAGTCTATTTCTATTTAGCTTCTTCATAAACAAACTTATTGATGCTTTTAAAAGTATAGCTTCAAGTAAATAAGAAATGAGTGTTACTTGAAGGATTTCCTCCCCGCAAATATTTTTAAAGGCTTAATTAATTCTTGCATCCCTACCTTCATATATTAATTCGATGAAATTTAATATAGAGATAAAATAATTTTCCGTACCTAGTTCCTCATATTCGTCATCATTGAGTAAACTTACGTAACGTTGGGATTTAGTGAACAAATATCAAGACCTTTCTAATGTAGTTCCTGCTTATATGCAAGGCTCCACTGTTATTAAGTTGATTTAAATAGTAATTATTCAAAAAAATAAAAGCCGACTCTATATTATAGCAAGTTTTTAAAAAATTCCAGTATTGTAGTTCAATGCCTTGCCGAAAAGCCCGCACTCCATTTATACCTCAGGGATCCGGAGCCCAAGCTCAGCAACACTCTCCCCTCCATATTTTGCATTGTGTTTAACAAGGTTTAAAAATGAAGTATTAACATCCAAGTAGTTCATTCAGACTAAATGGAAAGTTATAACTCAAAAAAATCGAGTAAGTTTTGTGAACTACAAGCATGAATATTCTGATTTAACTCAAGAAAAAATTTGTTTCAATGAATAACTCATCAGAAAAAATTAACCGGTAAACTTTTGATGAACTTTTTCTTTGTTCGACAGGGTTCTATGATGCTGAGATACTTTTATGAAAACAATATGAGTTTATTGCACTAAGCTAACGTTTTCATTTCTTGTTTTGCAACAAAAATTTGTTTTTGTACTTCATTGTATTGTTGTGCAGTGAAAAAATTCTTAAGAGAAAACATATCTGAGCAAAATTCTGTAAAGTATCTAGTTCGTTCATCGAATTAGTTGCTATTATCAGCGATTCTCCGGAATGTCGCGGCCTCAGGCGTAGTTTTCAGCGAGTAAGAGTCATTCTCAGTAGGTGAAGTCCTCTCGATAGCCGTATTTTTGTACTAGGTTCTAAACTCTTCTTGAGTACAGCATTTTCAGAGGAAGAATCTAAAATCGACGACGTGATTCTTTATTGGGCTGATAAGCCACATTCGTTTGGTTCTAGTTCAACTTTTCCGTATATGAACAGTTTGAGTAGAATTACATGCTAGATCAAAGGTCACTCGTTAATATCGCTATCCACTACATTTCTTTAAAGCATAACCAATTCAAAGTACAGGTGCTAGCTTGACCTAAAGAAGACAGAGTGCTCTGGAGAACGATTTATGAATTTTCAGCTATTGAGAAATAAAGGTAAGTGAACTACAGTAGTAAGGGTGAATTGTATACTGGGTCACAGACTTAACACATAGTTGTCTCGTTTCCAAGCCGTACTGCCTCTTCAGTGTACTCTTTCTTTACCTCAGCCTAAGCGAGAAAATAAGTCAAAAATATTTGAAAGTCTAAGAAAAAGCGAAAAAAC
The DNA here is from genome assembly GCA_964056735.1 of Allodiplogaster pararmata. Lineage (NCBI taxonomy): Eukaryota > Metazoa > Nematoda > Chromadorea > Rhabditida > Diplogasteridae > Allodiplogaster > Allodiplogaster pararmata. Next base: position 5,201,259 of record OZ057404.1, read on the forward strand.
AGTTCGAAAAATAAAACAAAAATCTAATCTGCAATAAACAGTTAGTTCAAAAAGTTTATTGAGTACTCTACTCACCTTCATTTGTAAATTGCCTCAATTTTGTAGGAAATGCTTTCTTTTTCTCAAAACAATTTTAATGGATTAACTCGTCAGTGAATATTTTAGCCCATTAGAGTGACGTGTTTTCAGTCACCGATTTCAGTCTACTCTGGAATTTTCTTGATATTCAGAAACAGAATGTTCTAGTGTGTTTTCGTTTAGTTGAAGTAACGCCTTGTTAATACCGTTTTGTTTGCTTGCTTTCTGTCATCGCCGCTAAAACATTTTCCGCATCAAGTGGTTCGAACTTTTTTGTCTCAAATTCTTCGCAATTATTTAGAGTATTGAAGTAAATGTTACGATATGTCTTTAAAATGTTATCCGAGATAAAAATTCTGTTTTCGAAGCATTTCTAGATTTCCGAGCAGGTATTATTTTAATTGCTCCGCCCCCTGTAAAAAAAGGAAGAATATTTCTTTCATAATTAATGATTAATTTGACTCACTGGTATTTTCAGCCAGAAATTGTGCCTAATATAAATTTGACTTAGCAGTTTTCGCAAAAACTTGTCATGAAAAAAATTTCACAAGTAGTTTCTTGTTCAGGCTTAGAAAAACGTTCAGTACTTAGATTCAGTCGTCATCGTTTTGATTTGAGACATTTCCTGTTTTTTGAGAAGCCCTAAGCTTTCTTGAAATTATGGAACTCCAGTTTTAAAGAATGTCTTCCTGGGTAAATAAGTGTGCTATTGATTGTTTTGCATATGATAGCAATTGTGAGGTTGCTCACAAACTTGTTTTTCATCAGCGTTCTGATGTCTTTGCTCATGTGATATTCGATGTTTTACTAGAATAAAAAAACATATCCAAGGTCTTGCGTAGGCGGTGCTGAGTAAAGCTGGCGGGAGGAGAACATCAATTTGCAGTCGAAATGGCCGACAAGTCCAGTCCCTTGAAACCATCTGACAGCTGGAGCACCAGCGAGGTTGGCTCGTTATTCGAGGACTCTGTTTGAGACAATTTAGTCGAATTGAGCTCTCACAAGCAGGCTCTGGATGAGACCGGTCAAAAAATGTTTGTACGCGCCGAGAGAGTTGGAAAAGAGATGGTACCCCTGTCTCCCCCCGAGGGGGAGGAGTACCCCCCCCTAGGAGGAGGAGTAGCCCCCCTAGCGGGAGGAAGGCCAAAAAACCTGAAAAGGAAATAAAGGTGAACTAAAGTGGAACGAAATTAGAATAGAAATAGATCATTAAATGCGTGAACATGTCTGCGCCAAAATAGCGTGTCTGGTTAACCTATTTAATCTTAACTTATTTCTATTTAACCCCTAAAATCTCAAACGGAGTCCTTGCGGTGGATCCTCAACCTTCTCAACAAGGTGAGAGGCCATGATGTTTTCGTGGTTCACTCATAGGCCACATTTACTTCTCGGGAAAAAACCCATCATCTAAGAGATGGAAGGCAGAAAAGAAAGAAAGCTTGGCCATTATATTAGATAGAAACTGTGAAAGCTTCTTATCTCCCAAGGCCCCACACTCCAATGAACAGACAGCCGCTTTCAAATCTTTTCGCATGAAAAGGTGACATAGGAGCAGGAGTTGAATAATAACCGGACCAGCTATGTTGGCGCCTATCTAATCGCGCCAAAATTGATCTACTTTCTCCTCTTCTTTTTTTTTGTCTCTAGTTCCCTTTTCATTGTTCTTAGCTTTCCCTCATCCCTTTCAAGTTGCTCGGCGTGTATCGAAATTCTCTGACCGGTACTATTGAACGCCCGCCTATGACTCTTAGCGGGGTACTATTGAACGCCCGCCTATGACTCTTAGCGGGGTACTATCGAACGCCCGCCTATGACTCTTAGCGGGGTACTATTGAACGCCCGCCTATGACTCTTAGCGGGGTACTATTGAACGCCCGCCTATGACTCTTAGCGGGGTACTATTGAACGCCCGCCTATGACTCTTAGCGGGGTACTATTGAACGCCCGCCTATGACTCTTAGCGGGGTACTATTGAACGCCCGCCTATGACTCTTAGCGGGGTACTATTGAACGCCCGCCTATGACTCTTAGCAGGGTGCTATTGAACGCCCGCCTATGACTCTTAGCGGGGTACTATTGAACGCCCGCCTATGACTCTTAGCGGGGTACTATTGAACGCCCGCCTATGACTCTTAGCGGGGTACTATTGAACGCCCGCCTATGACTCTTAGCGGGGTGCTATTGAACGCCCGCCTATGACTCTTAGCGGGGTACTATTGAACGCCCGCCTATGACTCTTAGCGGGGTGCTATTGAACGTTCGCCTATGACTCTTAGCGGGGTACTATTGAACGCCCGCCTATGACTCTTAGCGGGGTGCTATTGAACGCCCGCCTATGACTCTTAGCGGGGTACTATTGAACGCCCGCCTATGACTCTTAGCGGGGTACTATTGAACGCCCGCCTATGACTCTTAGCGGGGTACTATTGAACGCCCGCCTATGACTCTTAGCGGGGTACTATTGAACGCCCGCCTATGACTCTTAGCGGGGTACTATTGAACGCCCGCCTATGACTCTTAGCGGGGTACTATTGAACGCCCGCCTATGACTCTTAGCGGGGTACTATTGAACGCCCGCCTATGACTCTTAGCGGGGTACTATTGAACGCCCGCCTATGACTCTTAGCGGGGTACTATTGAACGCCCGCCTATGACTCTTAGCGGGGTACTATTGAACGCCCGCCTATGACTCTTAGCGGGGTACTATTGAACGCCCGCCTATGACTCTTAGCGGGGTGCTATTGAACGCCCGCCTATGACTCTTAGCGGGGTACTATTGAACGCCCGCCTATGACTCTTAGCGGGGTGCTATTGAACGCCCGCCTATGACTCTTAGCGGGGTACTATTGAACGCCCGCCTATGACTCTTAGCGGGGTGCTATTGAACGCCCGCCTATGACTCTTAGCGGGGTGCGTTAGTTACCAAAACAAATCAATTCCGGCCATAATGTTTTCTGTCTTAATAGTAAAAGGTAAGCATATTAGTCATGAATGTACTAATGCCCATAACGCATCGAAAGCACGGTTTCGATAAAAATGTTCGATAAGCCATTGGTGTACCCAAAACTTCGTCAAAATTCAGTTAATCGGGCCTTGGTCAGCCGTTGAATGAGATTGGTCTAAGGCACGTTTGTACGTTCCCAGTCAAATGTAAAAGATATGGTGAAGAATATATTTTCGGCGCGAACATGTATGCGCCAACATAGCAGGACGGGTAACTATTCAACATCTGTCCTAGGTCCCGACTTAATTGAATACAACGGGGAAAGTGCTCATGGTGGTATAGATGAGGGGTGTATTGATTAATTCAGACGTGGGCTCCGTCACGTAATATCTCAACCTTGATTTGAGGATCACGCAAAAGGCGACCAATCTTTCTTGTTGAGGTTTGCTTGGTGCAACACTCCCACAACTGGCTGATCCGTAATTTCTCTCAGTGCGACGTTCGCTATCTGGAGACCTCCGTTCGAATTCAGAATGACCATGCCGAGAATGTTAGTTTTCTGCTCGCTCATAGGTAGAATAAGTCTTGATTTTTCAATAGGTCGATTGAAAATTTCACGTTCAAGTTTACGAAACCGGTTGAGGCTCAATTATGACTAATGAAACGTTCTATTAATGTTCAATTCAATTCTTTATTCCGGCCGAACACATTGCATATTTAAGAGTGTGACAACGGATGACTGATACAAAGTAATTACAATGTTTAAAACAAATATTTGAGGAGTTCACAGAAGATTACAGCGAATTCAAAGCTATCTGATCATATGGAGGTAGTTTTTTTTTGGGACAGAGGACAGACGCCCGCCGAAGGCAAGGGACAGACGCCCGCCAAAGGCGGGATTTTTTTTCACATAAGGGTCCCCGCTAACGATTTTTCAAACAGAGACCCGCCGAAAAAAAATTCTCACACAATTATTAGGGGTGAAATTTTTTTTCTCACTTAAGGGTCCCCCCTTATGATTTGGAAAACAGAGGCCCGCCGACAGAAAATCTGTCATGACTATTTAACCCCTGTGCACAGGTCCATGGAGATATTCCTTTATCCGCTACCCGAAACCGAGCTCGATACCGCTTGATGATGTCAAGTCGGAGGCTGAAAAATTATCAAAGGCGGGCTATTTCGCATGCAGGAGTTAAATGGTCATGTAAGACCCTCTGTCGACAAGTCTCTGTTTTTTCAAATCACAAGAAGGAAAAGCAAAGTTTATGAAGGAACATCAAAAATAATTAATTTATGTTATTTCAAAGGAAAAGTTTCATTATCCATAACTCAACCTAAACGGGTTTTTGACGAGTCAAGGTGAAAATTATTCAATCTTTTCATCTTTTCTAGTGATATTGTAAAATTCTATTGTAAAATCAAGGCACCTTTTCTAAGACTTAGTCTCTCTTGTCTGCCGTCACCTAATGATTGGTCTCATAGCTCACTAAACTTGTAAAATTTCTTCCAGTCGCCCGCTATCTCCCTGAAAAAAGTTTCAATGATGAAGAAAAGTGAACAGAAGCTGAAAAAACTAAATGTTTAAGAGTCTACAGAATGTCAGAATCCGGCTCCAATGAAATAAAGATGAAATGAGTCCGGAAAACAAACAAAAAATTTAATGACTTCCTCTCTCCCCCTCCCCTCACTCTCTCCGTTCGCCCGCTCAACGGCCCTAAAAAAGTTTTTCTAACACATCCTGGTTAGCTATGATTGGTCTTTTCTAACTACAAGTGTTTTTGGCGGTTAGGAAGCTTGATTGAGTATACTGTAGTCTTGAGTTGCAGTCCACTGCGAACGCGTCAACATCCGATCCGTGTGCTGAGCCGATGCCAATCACGTTCCGGATCCGACTCCATCCTCAAGGAAACAAAGAATCCAACAAGGACTTCTCCTTCTTCCAGGTAGGACCCTCTGTTCTTCCAGATAGGACCTTTTGTTCTTTCGGTTAGGACCCGTTGTTCTTCCATATAGGACAAAAAAGATAGTTCTACTGCAATTGTAAGCAAAATTCCAAAAAAATACAGCTCTTTTTTTACAAAAAAGTTACAAACACGAGCCTTATCAGGGTTTTTTTTGTGCAAGAAAAAGGCACAGACAACCGCAAAAGGCAGAAAATTTTTTTCACATAAGGGTCCCCTCCTTTATGATTTGGAAAACAGAGGCCCGCCGACAGAAGGTCTGACATGACTATTCAACCCCTGGGGCCTATAGTAATCATAGGTCTCCAGCACTGTAGATAAGTTGTAAAAAAGACTGTTCTTTAAGCGGAGCAGTCTAGAAATATGAGAAACCTTCTCTTTTCCGATAGTTTCCTTGTTGTTGTTGTCTTGCCCATAGGTCCTGTCGAGGGGAGTCCTTTTGGGATAGGTTGGTGTTGAGGATCCTTTTGAGTCCGGAGAGATTTTCTCCGTCTACACTCGCACCGCAGTCAGCGATCCTCTTGGCGAGACCCATTCGTTAACCAGAGAAGGGCAACAGGTTATTTTACTGGCGCCTCGACTCGCCATTGAAAAGTATAGCGGAGTATCGGCTGATGTTTTGTCCGGTGGCATGCCCAGGCCGGTCCGGCATCGCCCTCCTTTGACGAGCTATACTCCCAGTTTTGGTCCGCGGCGGGATTTCTCCCGCTACCTCCCAGTACGAATTCTTCGTAGGGAGGCGTCCCTCTATCCGCCACCTGAGGTCGCGCTCGATTCTAGACTGGATGATCCGGCTCCATCCGTGACAGGCTCTTAAGGCTGTAGAGTCACGAATGGCCACTGTTGCCAGTGTGTTTCGAGGATAGTTTTTTTTCCTCAAGCTCGCTTTTTTCCTCAAGCTTTCGAGGATAGTTTCCTCAAGCTCGCTTCTCATTATTCCAGACTTTGTTCGGAGATCAATGGTTTCAAAAATGATTTTTAAGAAGTGCATTTTACCTTTGATGAATTATGATGAATAGTAATAAGAATGAAGTCCGGGCGTGGCATAATGGTAGTGTATTCGACTATTGTGCGAAGAGTCCCGAGTTCGACTCCCACCCCGGACAGATCCACCCAAACCAAGGGGGTTAAGAAATGTTGGTAGTGCTCTTGCACGAATCTGACTCTCCCCGCTGCTGCTAATCACACTAGCAGTGATCTAGCAGGCAGCCACTGGTTCTATCAGGATAGGTCTGTCCTGCATCTCAGGGGAGCGCGTACCCTGCCGCAAGGTGGGAACAAGCGCGAGGAAGATTATTATTATCATTATTATTAATAAGAATGAAGTCTATCCACGAATATATGCGCCATACACAAAATCTACGAATCCAAATCGCCTTCTTGTATGATTTCTGTGATTTTATCGGTCGTTTCTTCTCAGGTTCTGTTGTTTCACATCTTTGAAGGATAGTTAGCAGAGTAGTCTTCTATTGCGGGTAAATTATTTGCAGTTTTAGGGGCTAGGGCTAAAAAGAGAGGCTAGGGCTAAAATGCACAAAACTAGGACTAAAATTCTATGTTTTTAGGCTAACTCGATATCCAAAGCATACCGTTACCTATTAATTAGTTTTCTTAATCTGGATGCCTTTTTTTCGAAGAATTGAAACCATAAGTGAACTGCCAACTGGCAAAAAACTTCCAGGGGCGACCGACCTACCGACCCTCTCCCTTCACTTAAAATGAATGTATTAGAGTTCTCACAGCTGAAAGTGAAAGAAAAATTTTCATTCCTCTACAAAAATAGAACGTTTCATCTGCAATAACTCAGCCTCAACCGGTTTCGTAAAGTTAAAAATGAAATTTTTTTACCTACTTCAGCGATCGACCTATTGAAAAGTCAAGACATATTTTACCTATGCCATAGGTAAACTACCAACTGGCAAAAAACTTTCAGGGGCGACCGACCTACCGACCCTCTCCCTTCACTTGAATAGAATGTATTATGGAGCGTTAGATTATCACTTTTCACTTTGCAATCTGATTTTCTGAAATCTGGTTTTTTTGAACGCTCCAATGTCTCACCACGAAAACATGGACTACGGTAAAAAGAAAGAACACATACATTCTAATGGAGCGTTAGAATTCGCGAAAACATAATGAAACATAACGATATCCTGTTTGAACTCTCTCGCTGCAAGAAAAAAAGGCATCGCTGCTCATGTCTCGAACGTTATATTTCTCTCACTAATTGTACACATTTTAGGTTAGAACAAGACGTTCACGCAATTCGAAAAAAACGGGATATCGTTATGTTTCATTATGTTTTCGCGAATTCTAACACTCCATTAGAATGCATGTGTTATTTCTTCTTACCGTAGGCATGTTTTCGTGGTGAGACATTGGAGCGTTCAAAAAAACCAGATTGCAGAAAATCAGATTGCAAAGTGAAAAGTGATATTCTAACGCTCCATTAGAGTTCTCACAGCTAAAAGTGAAAGAAAAATTTTCATTCCTCTACAAAAATATAACGTTTCATCAGCAATAACTCAGACTCAACCGGTTTTGTAAAGTTAAAAATGAAATTTTTTTACCTACTTCAGCGATCGACCTATTGAAAAATCAAGACATATTTTACCTATGATTGAAACAGCCCGGGTCTTGTTGCAAGTTCAATAATGAAACTCAAAATCATCGTAAACAACTGAATACTCTTGAATACTGATGAATACTGATGAATACTCATGAATACTGATGATTACTGATACAGGTGTTCTGCAATCAGAGTAACACCAAGTTCCGGGCCAAGTTTGCTGTGTACAACGTGAGAAACGAGGAGATTTTGACGACAGTGTACACTGGTACACAACAAGTTCGTCCCAATCGTTATTATTCGATTTTTTTCATTATGGTCTCTGGTTTTGTCTCATATCTCACATATTGCCCACTACGGCAAGGATTGAACCGCAAGGACAACACTGTGTTTCTCTAAAACTTTGATGAGAGTTTTGTTAGATTTGCTCAATTTAATGAAATTTTCGAGTAGTTATGTCCCTTGAACTTTTGGCGCACCGTGTACTGATGAATGATTGTCGATCAAAAAAGACGCGGAAAATCGTTGTGTGAGCTGATTACTTCCGGTGTCTGGTTATTTTATACGTGTTAAATGTTTATTCATCTCCATCTAATCCTATCTATTTTCTTTCCAAAGCAGCGGAAAATTAATTTTTTTCCTTTAGTTTTTCTAGCGACTAAAAACTTCTTTTCTCGCAAATTCTTCGTTCTGAAAAGGAATCTGACCTATTTATCCTTATCGATTTCAGTATGAAGATTACGAAAAAGTTGATAAGACATGTCTCAATCATTTTATTCAATTTTTCAATCTCTCATTATGAGAACTGATTTTGCAGTTACACGGTTACTTCGAGTATATCCGGCGGGATCTTCTATGCGCGCATGTTTTGCCTTCTGATGAGCTGCAGCTGGTGTTGAACCTCACCGTCACCTTTGACACAATAACCGAGAGCAGCCAGGCTGTCCGACTCAATACGAGGATAGAGCCCAGGACTGAAGAGGTCGGAGAGCGAGAGAGAGAGAGAGGGAAATAGAGAGAGATAGAGAGAGAGAGAAAAAGATAGAGAGAGAGAATGAGATTGAAAGAGATAATGATAGGGAGAGAAAAAAAAAGAGTCCGGGTGTTGCATAATGAAAAATGGTAGTGTGCTATATTGTGCGAAGAATTCCAAGTTCGACTCCCACGCCGTACAAATCCACGCTAATCAAGGGGCTAAGAAACTTTGGTAGTGCTTTTACAAGAATATGAGAAAAAAAGAAAAAAAAAACAGCCACTGTTTATATTAGAGTAGGTCTGTCCCGCATCTCAGGTGAGTGCGTACCCTGCCGCGAAGCGAGAAGGTTATCATTATTTATTTTTATTATTGTATAGAAAGAAATGGAGAGGGTAAGAGAAATGAAGAGAGAGAGAGAGAGAGAGAGAGAGACAGAATGAGTGAGTGAGTGAGAAAGAGAAAGAGTGGTAAAGAGAAAACGAGAGATGGGAAAGGAGAGAAAGATTACATTCTAGAAACTATGATTGGAATATGTGTGTGATGTGCTGCAAAACTCCGCATAGGAATGATGATCAAAGCTGAGTTGGAGTTGAACGATAATGTTTGAATGTTGAACGATAATGTTTGAATGTTAAACGATAATGTTTGAATGTTGAACGATAATGTTTGAATGTTGAACGATAATGTTTGAATGTTGAGAATGTTGAACGATAATGTTTGAATGTTGAACGATAATGTTTGAATGTTGAACGATAATGTTTGAATGTTTAAGGTGACAAGGGACCTTGAGGCGTTTTACCGGACGGATAAGTTGAAAGACTTCGTCTTTGTGTTACAAGACGGGAAGGAGCTAAAGGCACATAAGGTATCAAATGGCTCACATCAAATCAGCTGATGAGATGATCATCAGGTTGTTTCTCTGACCCGCACTGCGGGTAGAAAAAATCTATGCGCTCTCCAAAAACCCCGAAAAACATTGAAATCTATGCGCTTTGAAAATTTTTTTATCGGAATTTCTTAGGAAAGGTCCAAATCATTAGAGAAATTGAATGTTGGACACTGAAATATAAAAAAAATCTATGTGCTCGAAAAAAAAAATGTGCGGGTGCTAAGAAACACCCTGATGATCATCTGGGACCTAAAATATGAAAAAAAGGAAGAATGAATGTCTAAATTCGGTCCAATTACTGCTAAAAACGGGGTTCGGGAGGATGGGGGGTTTGCCAAAGAGATGGATAGAAGATAGAGAAATAGAGAGAAAGATGAAAATAGATAGATTTAAATAGAGATGGATAGATAGATGAAAGTGATTGATAGGGAAAGAGAGTTGTTTGTTTGTTTTCTTGCCCATAGGTCCTGTCGAGGGGAGTCCTTTTGGTATAGGTTGGTGGTGAGGATCCTTTTGAGTCCTGAGAGATTTTCTCCGTCTACACTCGCACCACAGTCGGCGATCCTCTTGGCGAGACCCATTCGTTAACCGGAGAAGGGCAAGAGGTTATTTTACTGGCGCCTCGACTCGCCATTGAAAAGTATAGCGGAGTATCGGCTGATGTTTTGTCCGGTGGCATGCCCAGGCCGGTCCGGCATCGCCCTCCTTTGACGAGCTATACTATCCAGTTTTGGTCCGCGGCGGGATTTCTCCCGCTACCTCCCAGCACGAATTCTTCGTAGGCAGGCGTCCCTCTATCCGCCACCTAAGGTCGCGCTCGATTCTGGACTGGATGATCCGGCTCCATCCGTGACAGGCTCTTAAGGCTGTATAGTCACGAATGGCCACTGTTGCCAGTGTGTTTCGAGAGGGAAAGAGAGAGAGAGCTGAAGAGAGATGGATAAAGGACGGCGATGGATAAGTAAAAAGAAAGTGGTGATAGCTAGTGCGAGAAAGAAAGACAGAGGGGATAGATAGAGAGAAAGAGAGAGGGAGATAGAGAGAAAGAGAGAGGGGATAGATAGAGAGAGGGAGATAGAGAGAAAGAGAGAGGGGATAGATAGAGAGAAAGAGAGAGAGGGAGATAGAGAGAAAGAGAGAGGGGATAGATAGAGAGAGAGAGGTTATAGATAAAGAGGGAAGGGATAGATGAGAAGAGAAAGAGAGATTCGATAGATAGAGAAACAGAGGAAAAATATGTGTGAGAGAAGCAGTTGTCCAGGAATATTTGATTAACTTCTCACCACCTCTAAGATGATGCTAGCGGCCCGCTCTCCAGTCTTCGCCGCAATGCTTGAGCCGCACACGGAAGAGTCCCAGAGCAGTCGGGTCCTCATCAAAGACGTCGAAGCTGACGTAAGTTGTAAATAAGAGTACATTCTAATTCCCGCTGTTTATAAGCAACAGATTTTCATACCGAACAGAGGAGCGGACTGTTCGCAGAAACATGCAAAAATCGTGTGGTGTGACGGGAACCGAACCCGCGACCTTCGCTCTCCGGGCGATGCTTTTACCAACTGATATGCACACGTACACAATTTAATGCACATTTTAAAGCCCATAAAACATTTTGGAGTAAAAAGATTATAAAAAAATAATTTTGTTAGGAAAGTAAAATACAACGGAAAAATAGAATGTAGATCCTTTCCGGCGCGGACATGAGTGCGCCAACATGGCTCGCCTGGTATCTATTTAAACCCTGATACAGAGAGGCGTTGAATGAGATCGGTATAAGGAATGTATGTACGCGCCGAGTGAGTTTGAAAAGCGATGGGATAAGGTTATGAAAAATTGAATGGGAAGTAGAGGAAAACTGAAACAGAACGGAAGGAAAATAGGATGTGCAATAGGATGTGCACTACTGGCCATTATTTTGTGGGATTTAGGTGTTTTTAAAATTTAACTTTTTTGTACAAAACGAATCTTTTTTAAAATTTGTTGTTTGTGTATTGAAACGTTGTTTGAATGATTAAAATTCTGGAAATAACCATTCACAACACTTATAATTACCATTTATCGGTTTTGAGTGAAATTGTTTAATTTAACCACCTCTACAGGTCGATTTTTTAATGATATAACATGCACGAGAGAGCGAAAAAAACTGTTAAAACTTCGTTGCACAGCCTTTTGCATTTATTACGGCCTCACAGTGCTTAGGCGTGAAGTCAATGAGCATCTTGACGAGACTTATAAAAATTGACTGCCACGCTGCTGAAATTTGAAGAGTTGATTCGATGTCTTTACGGTCCTAAGCTTTTTTTTCGAGTTCGTACCAGATGTTCTCCATGATAATGTGGTCAAGACTCGGGCTTGGCCAGTCCATACTCGGTGTCTCTCGATCCAATCGAAGACAAGGTGAGCTTTGGACGAAGCTAGTTTTGTGCTTTGGATCATTGTCCTGTTGTAGTATGAATGGACGACGCAAGGACTGCGGCGCAAAGGGTCTCATAGTGTTTTCGAGGATGTCAAGATACACCACCGCGTTTCTAGTTTCCTGAATATAGACTAACGGTCCAGGACCGGCTGAACTGACGCACCCTTCGAAGAACACGGAACCACCGCCATGTTTGATAGTCGAAACCTGGTAATTAGAGTCAGAAGTTTGACTATAGGACGGCGAACGAACTGTATACCAGATGTACCAAACCAATAATAACGAGATTCATCGATGCACAACAATCTACGTCACTGTTGGGAGGTTAAATTGATGTGTGCCTTATCCCACTCAACGCGCACCTTTCTGTTCTTAGAACTTATGAATGGTTTCTTCGCTGGTCGTTTTATATGCAGGCCTGCCTGTTGCAGGCGACTACAAATGGTTCGAAGAGACGGTTGGTTAACACAGGTAGAGGATATGAGTCTAGCCACGTCAGAAGCAGTACGTCGAGGATATTCATTTGAAGCTCGGACGATGTTGTGATCGACCAGCTGCGTTCTGCAACGAGGGCGGCCTCGAACTACCTACAATCCTATTAAAAACTATTAGTAAGGCTCACTAAATTGCATACCTCAGTTGACTCGTGGGCGCTTTATCACATTTTAAAATGTGGAAAATGCAACCGAGAACTTTCTGGCCATTTGGAGGTAAGTAGAAGCCTGCTCTCTCGGCTGACTCTAATGGCATCTTGTATACTTTCCGTCAAATTAAGACGACCAGCATTATATTAAACTGAAAAAGCACCACAATATAACACGATAGTTAGAAAAAAGAACAAGAAATAAAAAAATTAAAGACGGGGCTCTTGCCTAAATTCGTTCGAGTTACTGGTCGACGATTGAGAAATGACACCTAAACTTTGAAATGTAGATTCTTTTTTTCACCAAAAACAAGTTCTCGAAAAAATTTAAAGATTGGTTTTGTATAATATAAAAAAAACATTTAAAAAAATCTCACAAATTGTTGGCCAGTACAGGGTTTTTCAGTAGGTCCGACAATTCGCCCGCCGGAGGCGAAAATTTTTGTATACAGGCCCTTGCCTTACATCTATATTTTTTTTCAAGTTTTAATTTTATGAGACAAAAAGTTTTTTGAAAAATTTTCACCTTTATGAGATTAAAAAAATTCAAATGAAGGTTCCCCTTTATGAGTTAGAAGACGCTGAAGGTCTAAAACAGACGCCCGCCGACAGACGACCGGACATGACTAATTAACCCCTGGGCCAGTACTGTAGATCATTTCCGGAGCAAATATGAATGCTCATAGCTGGTCCGGTTACAATTTAAGCACTGATTTTTTATACGAGTTTTCGAGAGAGATCTCTGGATGAAACCAAAAGAAGTAGCCTCATTTCTGAGACTATTGTGAAGGAAAGAGGAAAAGATGTATGAAAAAGAGAAAAAAAAGAGAGGGAGAGAACGGCTCTCAATAGCCGACTCTCTTGGACGCGAAACGTTTGCCGGCAACAACAACAACAACGAGTTTTCGAGTTTGCAGGTAATGCAAGAGATGATCTCTTATATCTACACGGGAACCGTCACATTGCTGAGCACGTTAGCTCTAGAGCTACTGGCTGTGGCTGATCGATTCGCACTGCCCGGTCTGAAAGAAATGGCAGAGACGGTGAGTGGGAAAAGGGTTCTAAGTGGGTGAGAGACCTCTCTCCCTCCTCTTCCCCCTAAAGGGTTCTAAGTGGGTGAGAGACCTCTCTCACTCCTCTTCCCTCTTTCATGGCATTTCCTCCCACGACAGTTCGCACCCAAAATGTTGCAATGTTTTTCTCAGAGTTGTAATTATGTGGCTGGTTGTTTTATACTACGGCCTTTTTAGCATGAACTCAACTAAGTCGAAGTGGAATTCCCGATGAAAAGTAGAAGAAAATATGTAGATTTTGGAGTGTGAACTGTCGCGGTACAAAATTTCGTATATGTAGAAATTTTGAGTGTGAAAAATGGATTAGAATTGTTGATCTATGATCTACGAATAGCCGGTAATTTGTAGAAAAAAGTCCGTCGACGGTGTTAGCAGAGCAAAACCTTTTATAGTGTAGTTGTTTTGAATATTAAAAAAGTTGCCGATTGGGATTGCTTATGATAAAATAGATTTAGTGTTACCGTCATTGTTCTATGGTAACGCAGTTTTTAAATTGCTTTCTACGCGAAGTATTTTCTTTCAAAAATCGCTTGGGATTGAAAAGTTAGAAGTCATAAATATGAAAGAGTATGAGCTGAGAAGGGCGAGAAAATGAAAGTACGTATTGAAGAATTGTATTAATTATGATACAGTATAGTTTTGTTACCTTAACTCTTATGCTGAACCACCTCTTATTACAGTATCTCCGAGGAACGCTTACAGTAGATTCTGCTTGCCGAAACGTAGTTTACGCGGATATGCACAACGCGGAGGACTTGAAAGCAGATGCGATCAGATTCATCGTCTCCAGTTCGAACAAAGTCATCAATGTAAGGCTCCATTCGATTTTATAGTGGCCTAAAAGGCACCATTCGATTTTATAGTCGCCCCCAGACTGTCTCAATGGACATCACGACGTGGCCCATCTCTTCAAATGCGCTAGACGTCCAACAAGACTCACGTTGGAAGATCTCTGGATGAAACCAAAAGAAGTAGCCTCATTTCTGAGACTATTGTGAAAGAAAGAAGAAAAGATGTATTAAAAAGAAAAAAGAGAGGAGAGAGCGGCTCTCCATAGCCAACTCTCTTCGACGCGAGACGTTTGCCGGCAACAACAACAACAACATAGTGGCCTAAATTGAAATTAGATATCGTGCGGATGTGGCATATTGGTAGTGTGCGCTGACTATGGTTCGAATTGGGCCCAAGTTTGATCCCGCAATCCGCGCAATTCCACCCGAGACCAAGGGTTAAATGATGAAGTCTGAAAGCGTGTCTCTGTTAGAACTTCTGCATGTCTAAACTTTTATTTTAAGAGCAGAACTTTAAGTAAAATTCCATTTCTCTCAATTAAACGGTTGTACTATCAGACATCGTACGAACCAATCGCGAGTGTCTAGTCTGTCAACTTTTACACGGGCATGTGTGTCCTTTTCGTACGCATTATGAAACCCCTGCCCGAAACCAGAAGGGAGGCGGTCGGTAATTTTTTTATTATGTAATCGTTTATAAGCTAGCGTTCAATCAGCAAATAACAAGCTCTGGTGATATCAGACGGAAGGATGGGCAGCGATGGTTAGAGATCATCCAACTCTGGTAACCGACGTCGTTTCCGCCATATCCGCCGACAAGAAAACCGGGAACCTTTCGGGGGTCCGCATCATCACAAGTTGGTCCATTGTATATATTTCATGATGTAAACTACCTCTATCAACAGGTATCTCACCATCCGCCAAAGCAGGGTGGAGATCAGAAAGACTGAAATGGCAGACTTGAAGGAGAGACCTAGAGCCTGTTTAAAACAAAGAAAACGCACACGGAAATATCACGTAATAGTATTTATCACTAACCTTTTTGAATAGCGCATATATTTGCACATAGATTTCAACGACAGTGCGGGTTAGATAAACACCTTGACATCTTTTCGAGCGAAAAAGGTTCTGGAATGATCAGAAGCCAGTTGAAGGTGAATGAATTAAAAAGATAGAGATAGAGATTAGGCAAACTAAAAAGGCAAGACTTTTGGGATTCGCTCGATTATCCTAGGCCTCACCCGCTTGAAAATGAAAGTTTTACTTAGGTAAGTGATATATACGAGATGTTCATAACGCGGTTAGGCTTCCCTGTAGGCTCGATTCTTTGCTATCTGGTACACTTTGCTTTGCTATGTTGTTGTTTTTGCCGGCAAGCAGCTCGCATCAAAGACTTTTGGTCATGAACACTTCTCTCTTTAATGAGAGAGGTTCTCGTGTTCTTCTGACGAGATGCGTCCGGAGAAGGGTTTTGATGTCCTTGCTTTGCTATCTGGACGAATCTCAAACAAAATGTTTTTAATACCCGCATAAGAAGCTGGTAGATCGAAACGTTCTCTTACAGAGCCGGTTTTTTCTTAACTAGTTTTTTTCTCAATTAACACTCTTTAGCGGGTGGTGAGAAGCATCGTTAGGTATTTATGGCGATATGTCACCTGCTTTGTAGAAAACTTTAAGAGAAATGACCTTCATCTGAGCGGAGAGCGTGAAACATTTAGTAGCCCTTCTTTTCCCCTCTTTATCTTCTCTTTCTCGTGTTCTGTTCTCTTCTTCTCTGCTCTGTCTCTTGACTCTACCTCGCTTTTGTCTCTTCCAGTCCTTCCTCTCGTGGAGTGGGGGTTTGTCAAAATTACAATTTTTAAGCACTCGCAAGTGATCTTAGCTGGAATATGAGTACTGTAGGTCTGCTAAAAATCGAGTTACACATTATGGAATTGCAGGCGGAGAAACGCCGGCAGCTAAAAGGCCCCGGATCACTCCATCGTGTCAGCAGCCCTGAGGGAGGAGATCTGACTGGGACAGTAAGAGAAGAGGAGAGAAGGGGAAAGTGTTGTTATAGCGAGAGTGAATAGTGAATGAATAAACGAGTCTTTGTCTTGTTGTGGATATACCCCTGAGGGTGTAAGGGTCCCCTGAGTACCCCTGAGGGTGTAAGGGTCCCCTGAGTACCCCTGAGGGTTTAAGGGTTCCTTGAGTACCCCTGAGGGTTTAAGGGTCCCTTGAGTACCCCTGAGGATTTAAGGATCCCTTGATTACCCCTGAGGGTTTAAGGGTCCCTTGAGTACCCCTGAGGGTTTGAGGGTCCCTTGAGGGTTTAAGGGTCCTTTGAGTACCCCTGAGGGTTTAAGGGTCCCTTAAGTATACCTGAGTGTTGAAGATTTCTTTGGTATTTAATGTTTTTGTGTTCTAAACATTCGATGTGTCTGTGCAGTTTGTGATTATTAGTCACAGTTTTTTCATCAAAAGAATGACAACGGAATTATCTGATTTTGAATTGTTCGAACGTCTTCGAAATCTTTTCCTACTCATTTTTCTTTAAATCATGTACCCTCGTGGTGTCTTCATTCATATAAGTAATATAACTATCATACATATAAGTACAATAATAAATTTGAGAGCGTGAAAGAAGAAGGAAATGTATTTGAGAAGCTTTTTTAGCCACGCAAAAATGTTAATTGATTGTATTTTTGAACGCGATGCCACGCGTTTGGTCAAGAAGGGAGAATGTTTCGTTAGTTTGATACCCACTTTCCATTCATACGATGAGATCTTTATTTTTTATTATTATAAAATTAAGGTTCTGATTACAGATGGGAACCTTAATGAAATAAAATGTTCTCGCGCCTAAGCAAAGTTATTTGACTCTGCAACCTAAAAGTCAGTCGGTGTGTCTGTTCTGAAAATTAAACATTTTTATGACCATGTAAGGGTCTTGTCGCTTAGTATCGATTAATCGATTGGTTTCTGGTGTTTAAAAATGCTTTTTGCTCTCCCTGTAGATGTTCTTTTTTCTTGTCCCATGCTGTATTCGAGTTGTGCGTCGAAATTTTGAATGAATGGACAGTTAATAATTCACTTGTTTAATTTTTTATGATAGAACTCGAGCTTGTGCTCGAGATTTTTCTGAATGAGATTGATGGAGCGTTAGAATTCAACTTTTCGCTTTGCAAAGTAATCTCTGAAAAGTGATCTCGTTAAGCGCTTTAGGCCGCATCCCGGCCGATTCCCGTTAAGCGTTTAACGCTCTAGGCCGGATCCCACACTTTGCAGAGATTACTTTGCAAAGTGAAAAGTTGAATTCTAACGCTCCATTACTGTGGCGATTTAAGCTGTATTCCGGACCTCTGTAAGTGTGCTGAACAAGTCTAATGAACATGATTGATCGTTAGTTTAAAAGAAGATCACACACAATGTGCAACCTTTTTTAATCAAAGGTTTTGAAGTAAAAACAACCCAACGAAGAACAGAATCCTATCATTATCAGTAAATATAAGGGTTTATCAGCAATAACGCCGATGAGGGTTAGCTCAGGGTATAATACGCTAAGAATGAGCATCAAGTAAAAATGCTCAGGTCTGCAAGTAAGTGTTCAAATAATACATTCATTTAATTGTTCAAGCATTGGACAGCACATATGATTCTTATGCTATGAGAATAATGTAATTTGGTTTAAGGGGCTCGTCTAACATTAGCGTGGTGTGTTCAGCTCCACACACAAAAAAGATGAGTTTGGGAAAGTATGCTAAAGAAAGCATACATACATGTGATTTATGAATAGTAACACTTTAAAAGTATTCCTGCGCACAAGTATGAAAGTAAGCTAGAGACAGGCATACAGTCAATGTATGAATGGAATACTTTTAAAGTATGCCTCGGTGGCTTCTCTTCCTTTTCTTGGCACTTATCCAATTATCAAACCTGGTTGACTGAGGTATCTCTATATACACTTATCATATTGATTACTTTATATGAGAGAAGTTAATCTTTTTACCCAGCCATTCTGGAAGGAATGCATTTGGAATTTTTTTGATTGCTCTTCTTGAACAGGATCACCGACACTTCGTATCCTCGACACTCCCAAAAGATTCGAAAATGGTTGAAATCTGATGAGAGTAGACATTTCAAGCATGAACAGAAGAGTCGACATGGCCATCGAAGAGTTGGAGTTCTTGGTCTCAGAAGTGAGTTCAGAAACATCGGCTCAGACGTCAACTGCTCGTGACTCTCCTTCGGAAGAAAGTCAGACTGACTTGAGGCGGGAAAGTCGCTTGGAAGTAGAGCTACCGCACACAGAAGGTAAATCAAGGGTACCGATATTTCCCCCCCTTCCGTCTCTTCCTCTGCCTGTGTTTTCTGGAGATTGTGTGGAGTTTGGTGAATGGTTCGACAGATTTTATTTATTTATTTTATTTTATCTACATTTTTCAATGCAAAAACAGTTTCCAGAAAATTAATTAACAACTCATAAAGCGTGACATGATGAACATCATGTAAACAGCGGACAATGAAGTTCTCAAAATAAGGAACATTTTCTTTCAATCAACAATATGAATATTGAATAACTCAGCCATACTTTCTAAAAATGACGATTTCTCCAGAAAACTTCTAAAGGCAGCGAAAGATGTATTCAGCAAAACTTCTCTAGGTAATTGAGCGAACATACGAGAAACTCTAAGAGTGAAAGAATGGAAACGAGCCGCGTTTTTCGTACTTTCTACAAAAATGCCGCTAGGGTTTGTACGCGTTGGTTTAACATGTTTAAAGATTCGGTCTCTTTCGATTATTGACATGTTATTATAAATTTTCCAACCAATTTTCATGTCAGCTGGAATTCTTCTCAAATAAAGGAGCGAAAGATTGAGGCTAGCTAATCTATCTTTGTATGATGGGAGAGAATGTGGGTAATTGGAGTCGGGAAAACAACGATAGAAGACAATGCGTGTAAAGTATTTCAGAACTCTTTCAATCAATTTCATGTCTTTGGCAAAATATGGGATCCAAAAGCTAGATGCAAATTCTAAGTAAGGTAAGACATATGTTTTAAAACATTTGTCAAGTATCAAGTAAAGCATTTGTCAAGTATGGGAATCGTCGATAGAAACTGCTCGAAACAGAGAGTACATTCCTGCCGTTGCTTTGGAAACCCTGTCAGTTACTGCTTGGCTTCGACGGAGAGACGGTACGATTTGGATTCCGAGATCCCGCACTTCTGAGGAAGGGGTCAGAGAAACATCGTTGATTTTGTAGGCGGGTGGAGAGTGCGAGAGCTTATGTGCAGATGAGTGCTCTTAGATGAAGAAAGAGTGAAAACATTAGAATTGCACCAATAATATACAGGATTCAAAGCCAATTGTAATTCATGACAGCGTTCAACTTAGTTTTCTTTCTTGTACGAAACATAAATCTTAACATCGTCAGCGTATGCTTGGTAACACACGTTCGGAAATGGTTCAAGAACGGAATTTAAATCAGATATGTAAAGAATAAAGATAACGGGACCAGGAACCGATCCTTGCGGAACGCCTGATATGACTGGACGGGGAGTGGAAATCTTGTCTCCCATACGGACAGAAAAAGTACGATTAGTGAGAAAAGATTTCAGCCAAGAGAGTAAGATATCGGATATGCCGTAATGAGAACATTTGTAGAGAAGTTTGGATAGGCTGACAGTGTCGAAAGCACGTGAAAAAGCTAAATAGATAACATCGAGAGTAGAGCACTCACTAAGCGAACGACTCCAATCATCTTTACAAGCTAGCGAATTGCTAACTACAGAGGCATTTTTTCTAAAACTATGTTGATTCACAGGCAAAATGTTGTATCGACTCAAGTGCTCAAAAATAGTTGATCTAACTAATCTTTCCATCGTTTTAGAAGCAGGTGAGAGAAAAGCAATAGGTCTATATGAAGAGGGTATAGATGCATTCTTGCCTTGTTTCGGAATGGCTGTCACTAAAGAATGTTTCCAGATAGTGGGAGTCGAACCAGTGTCCATACAAATATTATAAATGTGAGCCAAAGGAAGAGCAATAGAAGAAGTACATTTCTTGAATCTAAGTTGAGGAATATCATCTGCCCCATGGCTGCCAGAATATTTCAGTTTAGAAAGAAAACGTTCAACTGTGGAAGGGAGAAACAATGAAGGACACATCTTAGGAGTGATGCGAGGGCAATACATAGGGGGAGGCAAGTGATTATCATGAGTGAAAGAAGATGCGAATTCGGATGCTAAAATTTCACATTTCTTACTAGAATCTACTGATATGTGACCAGATTGGTCAATGAGTTGGAGCGGGGGGGGAAGGTTAAGGTCTTGTCAGAGAGGCGATATGCTGATAGAGATTCTGTGATCGAGATAATTTGGCCTTCTGGTAACTTCTATTCCACTTGTTGATTTGTTTCAATAGATCACAACTTGCTTTGTTATAGAGTAAACGAACAGCAAGAATACGTATGTTACGAAAGAGAGCATCACGATATGCGATAAGCCTACATATATGGGGAGGAGGAACAAAATTAGAAGTGCGAGGAAAACGACTAGGAACATGTATAGAGATGGCTTCTTTGAGGATGGAAAAGAAACGTGAGTGAAGATTCAAAGAAATGGTTCATGCAAACACATACATTTCGGATCTCGAGAAAATGAGCTATTTGCAAGCGTGTGGGCAGGGTGTAGCAAAGGTAGCCATCAGCCAGTTCCCGACCACAGCTCTTGGGTACAAGTCCACTATTGAACTTCCATACGTCAGTTTTGGAGCTAACAAGTCTGAAGAGAGAAAATTGGCTTTTCAGATTGAAGCGCTCGGTGCAGCGAGCTCATCGTGGTCCGACCAAGTGAGCTTGATACTCACTCTGAAGGCACTGGTTGCTAAGATGGGGAGGCTAGGAGATGTCGTGCAAAGTGATGTGATCTTACAAGAGATAATCACCCGCAAGTTTCCTATACAACTCAGATACAGTCTACATCGATTCACATACAACACCAAGAAGATGACTGTGAAGGCGCTTCTTGATAGGGCTGAGGCACATGTCAGAGAAGAGTTGTTCGTGTCGTCTATGAATGGAAATGTCGACAGAGTGAAGTCAATGAGCCATAAGCAGTCAGTAAACTCTGTGATGGAAAGCCCGTCGGAGTCAATGGTTTGTTCACTGCGAGGAAAGATTGAATATCTCTAAGGCGAGGGTATTGACGTAGGAGTTATAGAAGACGACGAGTGGAGTTTACGACAGAAGGAGTCGTTCGCCAACGGAGTCACCTAAGCGAGGTGCGAACGTCTACAGGACGAAAATCCTAGACGCAAAGGACTCCAAACTATACCTATCCCAAATGGTCGATGAGAACCTTTCGTAAACATGCTGAAGAACTAAAGGCAAGGGCGAACAAAAGACTGAATGTCCTCCGAGCAATCGCAGGAAGAAGATGGGGACAGAAGACCGAAACAATGCTGAACACTTACAAAGCAACCACCGGAGCAGTGTTGTCCTACACGGCACCAATATACTCGCTCCAGCTTGCTGAATCACATTGGACTTCCCTGCAAGCAGTGCAAAACAAAGCCATTCGAATCTCAGCTGGAAACCTTGCAATCGCGGACACTCAACACCTGGCATATGAAAGCAAACTTCTTCGAGTTAAAGAACACAACCTCATGCGAGACATAGCATAAAGTGACTCCGACTATGAAGTGGCCCTCAGAAAAATACACACGGAGACTGTTAGAAATACAGGCATATTTTTTAAGGTGAAACAATGCGAGATGAAAGTGATTAGTCTCACATCTTTTTCTGTCAGGCATCTCCTCATTCCTTCCCAATGCTTTCTTGTCTCGTTTTAACGATCACCTGACAAATGCACGAAAAAAGTTTTTGCGCAAAACAGATTGTCTATTTAAAACTCAATTTGTACATTATGTAATTAAGTTTTTGAAGATTCTGAGGGATGTCTTGAATTAAGTTTCATTCAATGACTTCTTTAAGTTGTCTGGTGAATGTTTTGGAGCAAACAAGTTTTCATTCAAATCATTCAACTCGTTGAGACTCAAAGAAGGAGAAAGAGAGAGACAGAGAGAGAGAGAGAAAGAGAGAGAGATTAAAAAAAGGCTCCTTGTTCAATTCCTTCCACCCTAACACCCCAATCTCGATCTGTTCCGTAGAGACAGGAGATTGGTAAGCGCAGGGCAATAGGAAAACGAATAGTCAGCCAAAAAGAGACAGGGAGAGGGAGGGAAGAGAAATGAAGAGAAAATTCCTTTAAAAAAGCGCCCTTCCCGGAACTGCCCTCTCAGGTTCTCTTCCTTGTTATAACCTGCAATCATCACACTCTTAAATTGAAAGATGTATCCTAAACCCTTTCTTTTTCAGTCAGTGCGATTCTCTATGAGAGGACTGGCGGTTTTGAAAAAGAGGTTTCATGACTTAATTTCTCTTCTTTTATTGAAAAAATTTTTTTTTCTACTTTTCAAAAAAAAACACAATTTTTTTTTGATTTTGGCGCCAAAAATAGGTTTTTTAAAAATTTCGCTTTTTTTCATAGATTTAAAAATTTCATAGATTTGAATTTTTCGAAGTGCGCATAGAATTTCTTCCAACCCGCCGCGCGGGTCGAAGAAAAAACCTGCTCTCACTGCGTAAAGATATACAAAAAAAAAACGAAAAAAACACACCCGCAAAAATACAAATTGGCGACCCCCCGGTCGCCAAGAGGCGCCCGGTCGCCCACCCAAGAAAAAAAACTTTCAGCACATCTTGGTGAGCTATGGTAAATATTATAGCTTCGAGAGCACTCGATAGTAACCAAAGAGAAGCAGCATTGCAAACCCTACATTGTAAACTTGTTTTCTCCCGATGAAATTAATTCATCTTACTTACTGACGGATATTTGTTTTTCTGTTTTCATATTCCTATATGTTCTATATATATATACATATTACTGTTTTCGACCGGCCCATGTGTTTTTTTCGGAATCACTTTGAAATCAGCCTAGCATTACTTTTCATGAAATTGCAGGTGAAGAAGCCCCGGCAACGAAAAAGCTCAGAGTTACTCAGTCGATGCAGCAGTCCTGAGAGACGGGGAGGGGAGCTGACTGAGACATCAAGGAGGAGCGGAGAAAGAAAGAGGGGAGGGTGATAAAGAAATTGGAAGCAAGTGAATTATTGAAGTCTTTGTGGATCTACCTCTTGACGCGAATAATCGACTGGTTTTCGTGTTTTCAAAAAAGTGCTGTTTTCTTGCTTCTCCTGTAGATGTTCTCATTTCTTGTCTCAGGATATATTTGAGTTGCGCGTTGAAATTTTGAATGCATGGTCAGTTGATAGTTCACTTCTTCAATTTTTCGATAGATTTCGAGCTTCTGCTTAAGATTTCCTGGGATGAGATTTACTTTGGCATATTACACTGTATTCCAGACCTCTGTAAGCGTGCCAAATACGTTTAAGGAACATGATTGAACGTGAGTTAACAAAAAAGTTTTGCAAATGTGCCTATCAGAACCTGAACCCTGTTGTAGCTCCCATAAAAAAACAACCTCATAGCTCTCATGAAAAACCACGTAGTTGATACAATTGAGTCTTCTTTTAACTCTGTTCGATTCGCGAACTGATTGCCGGTAGATTTAGAATGATTTTAAAATTATGAT
Source organism: Allodiplogaster pararmata (assembly GCA_964056735.1). Taxonomy (NCBI): domain Eukaryota; kingdom Metazoa; phylum Nematoda; class Chromadorea; order Rhabditida; family Diplogasteridae; genus Allodiplogaster; species Allodiplogaster pararmata. The sequence continues at coordinate 5,225,233 of OZ057404.1, forward strand.
ACACTTGAAAAACGCGAATTCGAGTAAACTTTCAGTTCAATGCGTCAAATTTTCACACGGCAAATCATTTTTTACCTAAAATTTCGAATAGTACATGAAGACATCGATCATTCTCTTGAAAAACAAAAAAAGTAGGAGTGGTTCCAAAATTCTGATATGGAGCTTATGTATTGGGTAGTGTGCCTAGGCCAGTTATGTACAATATTACCTGGATCAGAATCTACGACGGTATTACTTCCGCACCTGACCTCGCACCATGAAAGACAGGCGTTCGTCTCACATCACTTGAGGACGAACGACGAGATTCCAATTAATCTTTAGGGTGTTATAGTTTAGAGCAATGAAAAGTTTGTCAAGTGAAATTCGAACATACTAAAAGCAACCGCACCACAGATCTCGCCAGACTCATCAGCGCCTCTCTTCGAAAAGAAGATAAGATGACATTGAGTGCTCAAAACTTTCAAATCCAGAAAAGGGATAAACGCACGAACAAAGGCGCTCTGTGTTTTATGACATTCAGAAGCGATTTAACTAATACAATAGAGAAAAAAAACTTTTAAATAGCATTGAAACATAATGTTCTGCTTTATAGACCGGCCTGACTGATCTAGACCAGGATAAAACGATAGAAATTATATAAAGTGGCCCATAATGCCTGTGTCTTTAGAAAGAGAGAACATGGCATGAAAAAACAGGCTGAGATAAGACAATGGTAAAAAGGTGGAGGAATTTTACACATTTTCCTACAAGAAGCGGGTAAAAAGCGGTAAGTTCCAATTGATGCGTAAAAAAGGTGATCAGAAACAAATGTATGGGATGGTGAAGATCACGTTGAAGATCAAGATCATGGGACTTGATATTATCTTTGATAATACGATCCTAATTAGGATCAAATGATCCAAGCTAGATGATTTTCAGAGAAAAAAAGCGATCAATGTTAAGCCCGGTACAGCATGATTGTAACTTTCTTCTTGCTGCTCTTGTTTTTTTTCGAAGCTGCGCCAGATGTCTTATTGGTAGGTAAACAGAGAAGGATCGTCAAAAAAAACTTAAAATAGACTCAAAAAGTTAGAGAAAGCCGCAGAGAGAAGGTAAAGATGAGAGAGTGAGGAGTAAATCATTCTCTCTCTCTCTCTCTCTCTCTCTCTCTCTCTCTCTCTCTCTCTCTCTCTCTCTCTCTCTCTCTCTCTCTCTCTCTCTCTCTCTCTCTCTCTCTCTCTCTCTCTCTCTCTCTCTCTCTCTCTCTCTCTTGTTTGATTGAACTAGCACAGTTACCAGTTTCTGTAGGAAAAGCTGATTAGCGATAACCAGTGAGAAACTGGGAACAGTTTCTTGAAATTTTTGAAGAAGCTTGTTTTTTGACCCCTCTTTGCCGATGTTCATGTCTATTTGTCTTCTCTAAGTAATAATTGGGAATTCATTACTCGATAAAATATGAAAACGAAAACCGTTGTAGGTGTTTATACAATGATGGTTTTTTTCATAGAAACTTTAAAAGTACAAGTGTTGTTAAAACATGAATATGTTATAATTACATATGTTTGAATGCAATTGCATAATTTTTAAAGACAGATCTGTAAGAAAGATCTTTAAGAAGATCTGTAAGTTTTAAGTTTTTTGTAAGAAGTTTTTCAAGATCTATAAGAAACTCCAACTTTTTATTCAATAAAATACTTATTTATATATATTTAAGGCTTCTCTACAGAATGGAGAAATCGATATTCTCTCAGAATTCGTCTGCCTATCGTTTACCCGGCTAGGTTGTCTAGGTTTGTCTCTAGATCAATAGCAATATGGAACTCCCTTCCGGAAGATATCGTTGTAATCGAAAGTTCTTCAATTTCAGCGACAAGGTTAAAAAAAATTCCATTTGAAGTTGTGCTTCCTTGTCCGAGTGCAACAGATTGACCATTATTTGTATTTACATACATACATATGTATTGTACACAATCTTTTGATTATAAATAACTATAGACAGCTATTTCATATCATTTTTTTAGATTATATTTGGATTAGTAGAATGCCATTCAGCACTTTTGAATGAATGATTGTTTTTTTGTCTCCCTATCCTACGCGTCCATGCTAATTGGAACTACCATTCATAGTTGTATTACAAGTTGTTGTTCTTGAATGGAATAAATGAATTAAAATGAATTGAATTGATAATGCGTTGATCAACATCTACTCTGTTTTTATGTGAAAATGTCTTAAAATTCAATAAAGCAGATGTGCGAAAATATCAATCAGCACGTTCTCATCGTCGTGTTGTTTCTGATTCTCGTCACGACTCTTTCAAAAGGTAAAATGGATTTTTCATTATCAAGACGCATTCAGAGGATCTGATCTTTCTTTTTGGTGATGATTATAACATGATGTTGCATCTTTTTTGATGTATATCACATGCATAGCAACCCCGAATATTGTGCGAGTGGGTTTCAATTTCCACACCGGACAATTCCAACTGCAGTAGGGATAAAAATTGCTCACAGTGCTTGTACGTATGTGACTCTCCTCACTGCTACTATACGCATTAGCAGTAACCCAGTAAGCAGCCGCTGGTTTTTCCAGATTTTGTGGGCATGTGTATAGCTCTTTTCATTAGAATTTGTATTCAGCACAAGGGGGGATTAAGTGCTGTAAATACTATAGTTAACAGAATAAGATTAGAATTTGCACAATTACCAGTTTTTAAAAAGGTTTTTGTTTATTTTTAGTTTTGTCAGAAGAGTCTTCCTCGTGTTGTTACATTGTAAAATTCATTTCAATAAATAAATGAATTAGTGGGCATATCATGAATCGTTCCACATTTCTACTCATTTCAAGTGGAAAGCTGTCGAAAAAATGGGTTTACTGAGAAATCATTCGGTTGGTTTGGAGGTATACATTCAGTTTGGAGGTATACGGTACATTTTTGGAGGTATACGCATTTACACGCATTTATTTTATGTCGCCAAAAGTTGAGGACGTTTACAAGTTTTTCTTTTCAGACAGGTCCATTATTAGTGATGGGAAAGACCTATAATATGGTAAGTGGTGAAGAATTTTCTTGGTTTTTCTCATAATATTCTTAAAGATATTTCGGTTTGTGTGCAGCTCAGTCAATTCGGGACTGCCCGGAAGGGAACAAATGCAACCCGCAAGGATCTCGCTGCATTCTTGCTGAGAATGGTTCGTTGACTATGGTCATAGAAACTTTGAAAGTGTGAAAGAATGGTTCGTTGACTATGGTCATAGAAACTTTGAAAGTGTGAAAGAATGGTTCGTTGACTATGGTCATAGAAACTTTGAAAGTGTGAAAGAATGGTTCGTTGACTATGGTCATAGAAACTTTGAAAGTGTGAAAGAATGGTTCGTTGACTATGGTCATAGAAACTTTGAAAGTGTGAAAGAATGGTTCGTTGACTATGGTCATAGAAACTTTGAAAGTGTGAAAGAATGGTTCGTTGACTATGGTCATAGAAACTTTGAAAGTGTGAAAGAATGGTTCGTTGACTATGGTCATAGAAACTTTGAAAGTGTGAAAGAATGGTTCGTTGACTATGGTCATAGAAACTTTGAAAGTGTGAAAGAATGGTTCGTTGACTATGGTCATAGAAACTTTGAAAGTGTGAAAGAATGGTTCGTTGACTATGGTCATAGAAACTTTGAAAGTGTGAAAGAATGGTTCGTTGACTATGGTCATAGAAACTTTGAAAGTGTGAAAGAATGGTTCGTTGACTATGGTCATAGAAACTTTGAAAGTGTGAAAGAATGGTTCGTTGACTATGGTCATAGAAACTTTGAAAGTGTGAAAGAATGGTTCGTTGACTATGGTCATAGAAACTTTGAAAGTGTGAAAGAATGGTTCGTTGACTATGGTCATAGAAACTTTGAAAGTGTGAAAGAATGGTTCGTTGACTATGGTCATAGAAACTTTGAAAGTGTGAAAGAATGGTTCGTTGACTATGGTCATAGAAACTTTGAAAGTGTGAAAGAATGGTTCGTTGACTATGGTCATAGAAACTTTGAAAGTGTGAAAGAATGGTTCGTTGACTATGGTCATAGAAACTTTGAAAGTGTGAAAGAATGGTTCGTTGACTATGGTCATAGAAACTTTGAAAGTGTGAAAGAATGGTTCGTTGACTATGGTCATAGAAACTTTGAAAGTGTTAAAGAATGGTTCGTTGACTATGGTCATAGAAACTTTGAAAGTGTGAAAGAATGGTTCGTTGACTATGGTCATAGAAACTTTGAAAGTGTGAAAGAATGGTTCGTTGACTATGGTCATAGAAACTTTGAAAGTGTGAAAGAATGGTTCGTTGACTATGGTCATAGAAACTTTGAAAGTGTGAAAGAATGTGAAAAAAAGTCAAAGGAAACATTGGTAGGGCTGGTTTCTTTTTATACATAACGTACTTCACAGTATGTGCTTTCTATCTCGCCTCTCCTCTCTTAAGACCCTTTTAGAGGTTTCCGATCCTCTTCTTCTAGTCGTTCCTCTTCTTTTATTCTATCGGTATTCCAGAGACTAGAATCAACTCCTGTTGAGCGTATGTCGTGCTCATGGGTTTCACTTAATCACTGACCATTGCGCAAAAGTTCTCGCCAAGCAGCATCTGTTGCATAAAAGAATTTCCGTGATATAAGGTACCAAAATATCGGAGCAACAGGAACTACTCTAAGATATCAAGCAGAAACTGTCTTCAAAACCGGGATTATATACATATAAATAGATCCTCCTCATCGGAAATTTTTTTTAAAAGTTAAATTCCAGATTTTATAAAACAATGTAGTTCTATCTTCCTGTGACATCCTGTGAAACCGAGTTAGTGACAAAAAAATCGTGTTAATTTTTTTAATACCAGGACAAAAAATTGAAAACCAACGCCTTTAAGCCTATCATTTAGCATTGTCAAGCAAATTGGCAGCTTGGTGGAGTGGCTGCTCGCGTGCTCGCCTACTTGGTCAAAGATAGATGGCTCAGTTCGATCCCACCCCGTTGACTAATTTTTGTAGTTTTAGTTTTTCAATCATATTCACTTTTATACCAAGATTCTTTTAAGATGACTGGACGTACTACACTCAGTGCGAATGCTACGCTGGCTTTGGAGGGCAGTTTTGTGAGAAGCAGCAAGACAAAGGTTTCTTGCCAGCCCATTGATAAACTGTTCACTTTCAGAATCCGTTATTTCAGAGAAAGGCGCTTCAATCAGTAAACAGATAACAACCAAGAAGGAAAAGATAGATAGGGAAAGAGAGAGAGAGAGAAAAAGAGAAGTAGAAAAAAAAGAATCATTTAGACAAAAAAGAGATACAGAGTAATTGTTATTGTTATTGTTAAGGAGAAAGTGACAGGTTTTTATTTTCTAATAACTAAATGAAAACAGTTACTTTTCACATATGTTTATTAATATTGTATCACGCCTGACTCGCAGTTCTTCCCGATCGAAAGAATTACTTTCCATTCATAAACATAGTACTCATACGATTGGGTTAACTGCACTAACAAGTCCGCCAGTAATCTGAGCTATAACAGGTCTCAATCCGCAGTCCTTCTACTGTAAAAACGATTCTTCACGGCCTCTGGTACTAAGATGCCCGAATAACATGGTTATACGGATGCAGTATGCCGACTACGGCACTAATGTAAGCTATTTCTTCTAAAAACAAATATTTGAATTTTTCTTTATTTTTTCTATAAATAAATACTTGAAAAATATTTCTGGTCGTTAATCTTCTCGCTTAGACTTCAAAGAATGAAGAAAAAGCAATGAATTCACTTTTAAGAACTATTGATTAATATAAACAAAGTCATTCGAAGTGACTCTAATATGTATACTCTGCAGAACTTTTTCAAGTGGAGTATTGAAGAACAGAGTTTGACGAAAATCATGTGACGACGGACTCAAGGTAGATTCAATGAAGATTAGCGCAAGGGACGGTGTGAGTTGAGAAAAAGGAATCTCGAAGCTCACGGCTGTCTTTCTGAAGAAGGAGAGAGGGAAATGCAAGTCATCGCATGAAGACCGTTCGATGAGATGATAAACGGCAAAAATGACACCAATGCAGTATTTTTATTGGTCTAAACAAATTTCAAAGTTTTTTTTTCTCAAAGTTTTTAAAAAAAAGTTTTTTCTGATGTCCGACTTTAAGCTTAAGCTATTTCGAACAATGTTAATAGTTTGAGAGTTTCAAAAATATTGTTTTTTCGTTACATTGGAATAATCCACACAAGTGCAATCATCACTTCGAAGTTTTTTTTCCAGTTTATCCAGAATAGTTGCGTCGACTTCCCACACACTTGCATCGACGATCGATCGCTTCACGTACTCTCTCTACAGTCAGTTCACAGCTGTTACCGTACTCCTAGAATACAGTATCACGATAAGGCTCTCTCGGAGAGGCGTTTTTAGGTAAAAAAGTTGTGAAAAAAAAGGAGAAACTGAGAAAAGAATATTAATAAAATAGAACATAAACTTGAATGGTAAACAATCAGTTATAAGAAAAATCATAATTGGCCATAGAAAACCATTAGTAATCCTTTTCTTTTATTTTTTGTTCTAGTTAGAAATAAATATAATGATGTTTTCCTATACGTAACTTTAATTAACCTTTTTTGCGCTTGCCCCCGTCGAACCGCAGGGTACGCGCCCCCTGAGATGCAGAACAGACCTTTTCTGGTAGAACCAGTTGCAGCCCACTGGGATTGAGCTTGGGAACCTTCGCACAATAGTCGCGCACACTAGTCAAGGAGAAGGAGGCGAGGATCGAAACGGAGGCGAAAGGAGTAGTACGGAAACATAGAGTAGAGAAGATTATGGAAACGAAGGCAGCGAAGCTGTCTGAGCCAAAAATAAAAAGAGAGTGTTGAAACAAAAACAGAGTGAATAGTCTAACGCAAAAGTGAAATAGAAATCTCCCCAAAGGAGACGCTAGTATAGGTATATTTCAGTTGTACCCGTTTTCTCTCTGGGAACTCACTGATGAGCCCCACCCTGAGAGAGAGAGCAGAATTCTGTCTGAGTTGGGGCGAAACAGACTTCTGCTACATTATCTTAGCAGTGATCGAAATTGTAAATTAATTTAGTCTTAAATCTTAAATTTTAAAATTTAAATTAAATTAAATTAGTAAATTAAACAGTCTTAGAAGTGATATCGAAAATGTAAGTTAAATTTATCACCTCTTTTACCAATTTTCTATAATAATATATATGCTTATGTGAGATGTGATGGTCGACAAACGTGCCGCTTCGACGACATTTCGAAGGCATTCCCGGAGCCACCGCGCTGCACTGGGCGCTTGAGTCTCATCTATCGCTTTGAATGCTCCCGCTCAGGTTTGCTCTAGTATTTTCTCAAAAAGCACCAAGTTTTATATTCACTGGTTTTCGCCCTTTTTTGGCTCCTCATACCAGTAATGGGGACTGAAAAATGCACTTGTGATTTGTTTGTTGAGGAAACTGTCAAAGTCTACCTAAGTTCCTTATCAAGCATGTTCCAGTAATTTAAATACTGAATTCATTGTTAAAACTAATCAGAAGGGAGAGTTCGAGTTTGGAAAATTAAAGGGAGAATTTTTAGATCTGAAAATAGTTTTTAATTTTTTTCATTTATTCTTTTTATCGGGATGAAGATATGTAAGCTGAAAAAATAATAATGTATGGATGAATTAGTTAATTCGTTACTCAAGGATTATAAAAAAGCATTAAAGATTGATTGAATTGAACAATTAAGGGTTGAATGAATTAACAGAATTCTTTTCTCACAGGTCTTATGACTGAAAAATGCACGGATGCAGAAGCTGCGCTGATCAACAACCGCTGCCTACTCTTGGACCGCAGCAGGGGTCGCGTCGATTACGCGGCTGCTGAAAAGCTCTGCCGGAACAAGGTGAACGCGGTCGCATCAAAAGTCATATGTAGCTCGTGAATGATTATAAAAATTAATGAAAGATCATGATAGTGAGTAGAGAAACACGGTTTCGGTCTTACATTGATCTTAAAAGGACTGGGTATTAATGCTGAATAATGCAATGATCAAGCAAAAGATCGAAAAAAATTTGTCCTATGACATTGGGACAAAGCGGTTTCTCAAGCTGAAAAGAGAATTTTTGAAATTGAATTTTACTTCCAGAATGGCAGACTCGCAACGAGTTTCACAGCAGAAGTTCGAGACAGCTCACTCAGCCAGTTGGCCAACTCCAATGCGTTCGTCTTCGATGCTTGGTTCGGTGCCAAACTTGACGACCGAGCGAGGATCCAGTGGACTAATGGCCAGAATGTTGACTACGTGTCAGTTTTGCGGCTTTGCGGCTTATCATATTTTCTCATGTTTCTGACCGTACTCGATGTCTCTCGTTTCTTCGAATATTGTTATCAAATAGTCATTGCCATAGAACTTCATTCAATTGCTGAAAATCAGTACTAATTTGCCAGCAATCAACTTTAGCTCGTTGGTGGCGACGAAACCATTTTTCTTGAGAATAACGGAAAACATGAGTTGTGAATAAGTATTCAATCCTGCTCACCAAGCACTTGAATGTGTTCAAATTTACGAACAAATCTAATCGTTCAAATCGAATCGTATGTGAATTGTCAATATTTAGCTCGAGGAGATTGGTTATGGTAGAATCGACCAATTTTTTATCATCACGGTAGAGAATGCGTAGAAAGGGAGTATTTGTGATAGTGATTGAAAATTGCGATAAAGATTTGTTCAAGTATACGAAACAAGTTGGACCATCTTCTTACGATTCGTCCAAGAACATGATGGAACAACTTTTTTCAGTCCACCGGGCTCAGACCTGCGGAGAATCAATTCATGTCTTGCCTACACTACAAACGCAGCCAACAAGGATCTTATCTGGACCGGACGGGATTGTGATGAAAAGAAGTCAGCAGCTTTTATTTTACTACTTTCACCTATTAAAATATGTACGTGATTTTTTTCGGAGACAAATAATGATCAATGATGAGATTCAAGCGTTTGCAAACTTCCAGTAGTAAGGGTTGGACAAGGTCATAGCGATATGATTACCAAGTGACCACATAGCTCAAAACCAAGCATCATAATCCGGGTCCCCGGCATTAAGATCGAAAATGTCCACAAAACTGCAATGGAAAAAATAGGGACCTAAAGCAGTTGTTTATGTGGCTATAATTTGTACAAGCTTACTCTAAGATGGTTCAGAACAATCTAAACCCGTAATCCTTAGTTTCCGGAAACCGGTCATTCTCTATAAATTCAGATACGCACTCTGTGAGTTCATACCGGGTGAGCAGAATTTGCTCCCGACTATGCCGATTCCAGGCAGGACCAGAATGTCAGTTGGGGACAAGAAATGTCAGTTGGGGACGAGACAAGAACACTTTATTAACATCGATTTCACAGATATTATTTCATTTTCGGACTTCTGGAGCATCCAAAGATTGCCTAGCACGGAATTGGAAGTGCATTGATGAATATTTGAAAAGAATATGAAATGAACTATCACATGGGCAGAACTTTGTCAACGGGACGCTTTGAAACATAGCGTTCTCTCTCTTTCTTCCCTGTATTGCGAGCGGTGCCATTAGAGAGAGGAACTGGCTGGAATGACAAAGCTTCAAAAGTTTCGCAACCGTAAATATTATTTATATGTCTTTTAACAGAACAAGAGTCAACGAGTAAAATTAATATTCCAGAATCATTATTTTCTTTCAAAAACTGATTGCTCTGGAAAAAAAGGTTAGAAGTTATCTTACTGTTGCATGGAGTGCATTCGAAAGTAATAAGAACTAATAATGTTGATCATAAATACAGGGGTAGGCAGATTTATTGCAATTTGGTAACTAACCGATTTTTTGAACAGAAAGAGTATTTTCAAATCTTTTTTTTTAAATTTCTAGTCATGAAATTAACAAGTACATTCGGTTGAAATTTCATTCAAAACGGGCTCCTCGTTTACGAGTTAAGACGTTGTGGGTAGTTGAATTAAGACGTTTGTAGAATTAAGACGGCAGAAAGGTCTCCCCTTAACTGTTGACGAGATATCTAAAGATCTTGGTGTCACTATTTCCGATGAATTCTCGTACAAACACCATATTGTCGATAAGTGTAAGAGAGCTTCCGCCGTTGTCAACATGTTATTTAAAGCCTTTAAATCTCCTTCCATTTCTCTGTTGACATCTGCTTTTAAAATCTATGTCCGACCCATTATCGAATACGCAAGTGAGTTGTGGAATCCATCTTCCTCGGGCCTTGTTAAGTTGGTTGAGAAAGTCCAACGCTCTTTCACGAGGAGAGTACTAGGAAGGGTCCGTCACCCTAAGCTTCCGTATTCCCAGAGGCTTTCAATGCCAGGCCTTCAGAGCCTCGAGTACCGTCGTGCTATCTCTGATCTACTTTTTATTCATAAATGTTTACATAACAGCTTAGACATAGACACTGATCATTTATACGAAATCTCGGCTGTTCAGCGTTTCACTCGGCTTTCGCATCCTCTAAGACTTATTCCTCCTCACCGCATCAATAAGACCTCTTTATCGACATGTGTTTCCCGTCAAATGTCTGTTTGGAACTCTCTTCCATTTGATGTTATCAACGAAGCTAGTAGCCTTAAATTTAGAAAGCAACTTCTTTCGTTGCCTGTGAATGTGATTGTGCCAGTTAGTCTTGTTTCTGATACTTAATTAAGACTTGTTATTTTTCATCATTATCACAGCCCCCCTTTTTTCCCTTTACACACCGCCACTAAGCTTTATGTGTAATGTAGTCCATGCATACCTCTGTTTATATGTATGTAATTTGCTTTTGTCTTAAATACCTACATGCTTGGAATAAAGAATGAATGAATGAATGAATGAATGAATGAAAGGTACTCTGAGGAAATATCGGCGCAAGCTCTCTTTAGAAAAGATTTCAGGGCATCGACGCTGTGGCGTGCTTCAGCGCAGACTTTGGCCTACATATACTTCCAAATGGCGTAGTCGAGGGGTTCAGGTCGATATAGAAGGCCGATAAGTCTTCCTTCGTAATGAAGCCCGAATATTGGTTGCGCATCATATTTGCACGCTACTTGCTGTATGGGAAGGGGCTCCATCCTGCTGATACACATAAGGGGCTCCATTGAGAGGAACATCTGCCCAAAGCTTCACTACACCCTCTTGTAGGTCCCTCAAGTAAATTTGAGCGTTCACTTTCACGTTCTATTCGACGAAGTATTACGCTGACTTGCCGGTCGAGCACAAAGCCAAAAACACCATGACTCTAGGTGGGTGTTTCGTTATGTGTACTAATCCCCCGTTCTGGTCTCCAGAGACGTACGAGCAAGTACGCGTCAGTACTGGCTGTTGGGCTCTTCTTCTATGGTGAAGATCCTCTCTTCGCTGAAGATGTTCTTATTCAACTCGCCACCATTTATCTGAGCTAAGGGCCTGTGTGCTTTTTTCTTATTTCGATCCCTGAACACGCATTTTGCACACTTTTTGCTCCAATAGAAAATGAGTCCTAGAAGCTCATTCATTCGTTCTCTTCCTCTGCCTAGTCGACCGTGGATCTATACAATGCTGTGCATTCATTTTATGGCACAACAGACGGTGGATGGGCATACTCCAAGTGTTCTGAAGATTACCAGTGGCTGTGCAAACGGAGAATTAGAGTACGCTGTCTATTGGCTGCTACCACATCTTTCAGAGTCAACCGAATTCCATCAAACTTTTAGCGAATGTTAAAAAAGACTGCGTTTCAAAAATGATCGACCAATCCTGCGTTTCTTATGTGAAAGACTGCGTTTCTTATGTGAAACTGTCTCGCATAATAGGTCAAACATTTGTTGCAAAAAATCTACCACGCCTTAAATTTCACCGAGAAAAATTGAATTAGTGTGCTCATGACGTAGTTCACATTAGTGCGAGCTAGTTGATAAGATCTTCAGTGTTATTATAACTGATAAACGGAATTGCAACCAACGCAACCAGTATAGCGCTAAGTTGATGTTAGCGATTACTTCAACATAATGAAATTGAAGACGCGGCTGGAAGCTTACATTACAAAAGCTTATGAAAACACTCAAAAATCGGAAATCTTCAATTCCGAAGAGCGTTTCAAGTACTATCTTGAGTGTCGACATTGTAGGTATGCAAGGTTGAGTTTCAATCACCGCGTTGCCGAATCCCAGACGAGAATCTAGAATCTCAACAAAGTTATAGAGAAGGTAAATAAACCCAACCAAAATTCTATAAGATTGAAACTGAAAAAGAGAATGTCTACCTCAGTAAAAATTCTATTCCGACGTTAATCCATTTTCGACGCACTTGAAGGGCAAAGAAGATAAACAAAGAAGTGGAGGGATGAGTCAGCATTTAGAAGCGGTGACAGCTCAAAGTCAGCCTGAACTGGTTTTTGATCAAGGCGATTGGCTCGGTTTCTCTCCTATTTTCTCCTATTTTCTATATCCTTCTCTCTGTTTCTCTCTTTCTCTCTCTCTTTCTCTCTTTCACAGCCTATCCATTTCTCTGTCTTTGTATCTCTCTCTTCATTTCTCTTTTTCTTTCCTTTCCTACCTTTATTTCTCCCCTTTCTTTCTCTGTTACAACCTTACTATCTTTTATCCTCTCACTCTTTCTCTCTCTTTCTCCTTTCTCAACTACATCGGCAAAAAACCTCCGTCCACAATTTTTTGGCCGATTATGCTGTGTACCATCTTTGACCACTTGAGTAAGAGCATTTAGCAAACAGTAAGAGCGTTTTTTGGCATATAGGAGCAAAAAAAATTCTGAATTTTCTGAAAATGTAAGTTTTATCACATAATCTTGAAAATGAACCAAGATATAGTCATTTAAACTGAGTTTTTGAAAAAGTTTTCAAAACACTTCAGTTTTACCTAATAATTTGACCATTATGTTCAAAACTTTCTGGTGATTTCTAACTTGCTCTCCGTGTTTTCAAAGACGGTGAGAAAAGTTGGATACTTTTTGGCCCGTAGAGTCCAGTTTGATAGGGTGATTTCGAATGATTTCAGTGGTACGCTTTTTTTCTCTAAAAAGTATTTTTTTGTTTTTCAAGTTTTTGTAAGCTGTTCTCAGAAATTTTGAAGTTTTTCGTGAGGAATCGAACATGAAGAATTCAGAAAACTTGGTTCTGTGTTCTTAATCAAAGTTTTCATTGAGCTGTATGCTGATTCCCGAGAATTCAGAGAAAAAACTTCAAAAGTTTTGCCTTCATCTCCTTAGCTACTATCTTTTCACTGAAATTACGATGCTGAAAACAAATGTGTCTTGTAGAACAGTTGAAAAGGACTCGAATGATACTTTAACCATTTTTATAGGTTCAGTATAAACTGGTTTTTGGAATGGTTTAAATTGGGTCCTAGAGACGGCATTCAGTTGTCAATATCGGGAACGAGTTCTTTAATAATTTTTTTTTCCAGTTTTTTGAAATTTTTTCGAGACTTTCAAGGTCTCTTACTGGGTAATCGTGTATGGAGAGTTCAAAAAAACTCAGTTTGGTTTATTGATTTTCAGTATGAAGTGAACTAGACGTCATAATTCGGTCTGAGCCTTCGCTAAATTTTGATATCATTTTCACAGCTTTTTGTGAACCATTCTTAAAAGTTGTTACGTGAAGTTTGCTCTTTTCTCAATAAGAATTCATTTCTTTTTACTCTTAGTTTTTATCTTCAGTTTGAGAAAATTGATATTTTGAATGGAACGCTGTTGTGTGACGATTACTTTCGATCAAAGATGATGAGGTTTCATAGCGAACCGCTCAAGATATTCTCCGGCCTTTATTCAGAACACAATTAGGAACACGAAAAACATGTTTTTCGTGTTCTGTACAGAGATTAAGGTTATTAATTGACTACTTGCTTTCATTTTGTTATGTGTTAATAGAGTTTTGCCTCAAAAATTACACTGATAATACAATTTTTCCATAGCCTCCAGTTCGAACATTTTTCAGTACACCGCTTCTTTTTTTCGCTGATTTTATAACGTGTATCTGAGAACTCTTCAAGATATAATCACATTTCCATAAAACTCAATAGGAAAAATCTCATCAATGGTTAGATGAGCGAAAATACACTTGATCAGTTTAAGAAAACTTTTATCATGAAAGTTATTTTATACGAATATGTAGAATTCTTACTCTGTACATTTCACTCCTATCATACTTCTCGATGTTAGGAATCGAATGAAACCGGTCGTGTCTTCTATTTCTTAGTTTGAACTGATTTTTTATCCAATAAATAGAAATGAATTCATTAATTTTTCTTAACATAGCGAACCCGAGAGGTACTCGAGTTGAAAACATTCTCTAGAGTTTTTAGGATAGCGAACCCGAGAGGTACTCGAGTTGAAAACATTCTCTAGAGTTTTTAGGACACACATCAAGTTTTTGTGTATGATTTAGCATAGGACAAGTATCATAGGACTAAGGCAAGTAAGCTACATGAGTCTCGAAAAAGAGGAGGGTAGGTAAACTAAAGCAGCGAAGCTGCCGGAGCCATGGAGAGAAAGAGGAATTGAAAAACAGAGGCAGCGAAGCTGTCTGAGGCAAGGAGAAATGGAAAATCAGAAAAGCGAGGCAGCTAAGCTGCCTGAGAAAGGGAGAAAATTAGAAATGGGAAAACGAAGACAGCGAAGCTGCCTGAGGAAGGGAGAAAAGTAGAAATGGGAAAACGAAGGCAGCGAAGCTGCCTGAGGGAAGGAAAAAATTGAAGTGAGAGAACGAAGGCAGCGAAGCTGCCTGAGGAAGAGAGAACAATAGAAGTAGGAAACGGCAGCAGCGAAGCTGCCTGAGAAAGGGAGAAAAATAGTAGTGGGAAAACGAAGGCAGCGAAGCTGCGTGAGGCAGGGAGATGAGAAGAAGAACGAAGGCAGCTAAGCTGCCTTGAGGCATGGAGAAAAGAAGAAGCACAAAAACGAAGGCAGCGATGCTGCCTGATGCAGGAAGATGAGAAAAAGAACGAAGGCAGCTAAGCTGCCTTGAGGCAGGGAGAAAAGGAGAAGCAGAAAAAAGTTCAGAATTGACTAGGCTCTCAGAATGACTTGGCTAACTAGAGAGTGATGAGCGTCTCCAACGGGGATCTTCTCATATGGTCTATCAAGACTCTTCCGTTTCTAATTTTCCAATTTTACTTCTTTTTTTCTTGCCGTGTTCCTATATTGACAAAAATGCTCGCTCTTTCTTTTGATTAATGTTTTTCAACAGGAATGTTCCCATATAAAATAGGTCATTGAGAGATGAGGTTCTGTTCACATTTCGCCTGTTCATTCGTGTTCCTCCTCTTGACACAAAGCACACAAGGAGATTATAAACGGTGAGGTTTTGATGAGCCAGCTGTTTTTGTAATGGCAAAAAAGTTAGCATTTGTTGAATATATGAATACATTTAAGCATAAAAAGTGAAAAAGATGAGTATTAAGGGATAGGAGAAATCTGACATTGGTCCGCGTCGGGTATTTAACCAATCGCGCGCGGTCATTTCGAATACGTAACATTCTCTGAGTGCATAATTAATGTGTTGACTGGATTAAGCGCCTCCCCGCTCGAGTATTTGATTAGGCACCAAATAAAGTCAAAAAATTTGTTATGCACTCAGATAATGTACTCTCTGAAAGCACAGGACACTATACCAGAGCGAAGAAATCATGCGTTCTGAAACATCTTTGTAGATAAAGTCAAATTTTTATTTAAAAAAAATACTCATAATAATTTTATTATACACAAGGTTTATATCATGTGGGATTGTGCTTTAAAACGACCAGTATACCTAGAAGTATCGGTATCGATGCCTACAGGTATCGAAGAGCTTTCATTCCAATCTAATAAAACTTTTCTTGAACTTTTTTCTACATTAGCAAAAAAATTGTTTTTGAAAACGGCACTTCTTGCAAAACGAAACGATCAAACGTTGAAAGTGCAAAACCACAGTTCCAATAATCATTTTTTAAAAATAAAAAACTCTAAAATTTCTTCGATGGTTGATTTGATACAACGAGATAATCGCAATCGCTTGGTGACACTGTTTGAGGGCAGTGACGCCTGGTTAAGACAAATGGAAATTAGCTTTCTTGTGTTAAAACGCTCCGCTCTGGGTCACTGGATAAGAGCGACAATTGGGTTCGATCTCGTTTCGTGGACTGGCTTTTGTTCCATTAACAATTTTTGCTCCATACAACGGTATTCAAATACTCATCAAATGATGATAAACATCAACAACAAAAAAACAATTCCAAATGAAGCCACTTGTAAAACAGTCAATATATTGTGTTTTCAGCAATGTCGCTTTCTGTGAGTCGAAAACTTACCGAGGCGTCCTTTTTCCCGCCACCCGCGCCTGTGAGTCCGTCATCGTGGACTGCCCGGACCCGGCAAATGTTCAAGGTTCAAAAAACTCATTTTGCAAGAAACTACAGCAATCTCCGTCATTTAGTAGTTAACTTATTCTACTGAGACATTACTGAAACAGTTATGAGGTACCGTGCAGAAGGATACCAAAAAGTTTATTTTGTCTTTTCTGTTTTTGCGCCCACTGGCGCAAAAAGTTTACGATGTTTTTTGTATATGTTGTGTGGCTCCTGATTTACGTCATACTGTAATGAAATGGAGCCGTTTTTGAAAAAAGCAGAACAGCTCAGCAATTTTTTTTCTTAAAATAGTCTTTTTCGAGATTTTTGACATATGTTTTTTTTTGTTGACATATTATGAGGAAGGAAGATTACCTAGATATACTATCAAACGTCATGCTGCCCTATGCGCGTTCGAACATGCCCCGGGGCTGGATATACCAGCAGGACAATGATCCAAAGCACGCTTCGACTGGTTTGGTCAGCGTCGAGTGACCCTCATGGACAGGCCGAGCAAGTCACCGGACCTAAATATGATAGAGCACGTGTGAAGGGAGCTGGATAAGGCCATCCAAGGCAAGACTGCTCGGAATGCGGGGGAGAAATTCGCCCAACTCGTACAGGCCTGGCACGTCCTCTCGGTTTTAACCCTCGGCAACTTGGTGGCCTCTATGCCACAAAGATGCAAGGCAGTCATTGACGCTAGGGGTATGGCGACAAAGTATTAGACTGGGGTAATCAAATTTCGGGTGGCATTGAACGGTTAAGTTGTTATTGAAGATGTCATAGGTTACTTAAGAATATGTGCTCAATTTGTGTTTTTCTTGCTTTTCATATTTTATGCTTATTTTGTTCACAGTTAATCTGTATCTCAAAAATTATGTTGAAATTATGTTTCGAAAAACTTGAAGATTATTTAATGAAAATTTGAGCCTTTTTTTCGCGTTCACTGAAGAGAAATACTGTAAAATATACTTTTTGGTATTCTTCTGCACGGTATATGATGCCTCAACCTTTTGCAAAATAATAATTGAAGAATTCAATGAACGGATGAATTTTCAGATGAGTGAATGAATGAATGAATGAATGAACGAATGAGTGAATGAATGAATGAATGATTGAATGAATGAATGAATGAATGAATGAATGAATGATTGATTGATTGAATGAATGAATGAATGAATGAATGATTGAATGAATGAATGATTGAATGAATGAATGAATGAATGAATGAATGAATGAATGAATGAATGAATGAATGAATGAATGATTGAATGATTGAATGATTGAATGAATGAATGAATGAATGATTGAATGATTGAATGAATGAATGAATGAATGAATGAATGATTGAATGATTGAATGATTGAATGATTGAATAATTGAATGAATGAATGAATGAATGAATGAATGAATGAATGAATGAATGAATGAATGAATGAATGAATGAATGAATGAATGAATGAATGAATGAATGAATGAATGAATGAATGAATGAATGAATGAATGAATGAATGAATGAATGAATGAATGAATGAATGAATGAATGAATGAATGAATGAATGAATGAATGAATGAATGAATGAATGAATGAATGAATGAATGAATGAATGAATGAATGAATGAATGAATGAATGAATGAATGAATGAATGAATGAATGAATGAATGAATGAATGAATGAATGAATGAATGAATGAATGAATGAATGAATGAATGAATGAATGAATCTTTTTGAATGAATGAATGAATGAATCTTTTTGAATGAATGAATGAATGAATCTTTTTGAATGAATGAATGAAAAAAACCTTTTGAGCCTCAATATCAATGACATCAAATCACTATTACTCTGTTGTTTATCGTGTAATTACTTTTCGTTCGCAGGAGTTATATACTTACAAAGCAGAGGCCTAGCCATGGGAAACCGCTTAGCCCCTTTACTCGCGGTTTCTTATATGCACTCTCTAGAACATGCTGCTCCTCTCCGGGATATAATCCTCTTGAAAAGATACATTGATGATTACATTGTTATTAGTAGTGACCAAGTCGCCATTGATAAGTTGTTCGACTACCTCAATGCTCAGGCTGATCAAATCAAATTAACTAGGGAAAGCTCTGTTAACAATTGTTTACCTTTCTTGAACATTGAACTCAGTTCTTCAGGAGAGCGTATTCTCACTAAATGGTATAGGAAGTCTACTAACAAAAATATTATTTTGCATAGCAAATCTCACCATCCTCTTCACGTAAAACGTGCTATCGTTAAAAACACTATGTCTACAGCCTCATCGGTCAGCTCGGCAGAAACACGTTCTGCATAAAACTAGAGCAATTCTTACCGATAATGGGTATAGTTTTTTCCGATAAATCTCCTGGACTAAGGAATCACTTACCCCCAGTTCGAGTCAACAGAGCTATATTTAGTATACCTTTCATTTCTGATGCATTTACTAGAGATATACGTAGAGCCGTTAGTGATGTAGGGCTGGATGATGTTGATGTTTTAGAGAAAAATTCTTCTTCCCTACAATCCATGCTGTGTAGAAATCGTAATCACGATACAATTTGTTACAACCCTGCAGCCTGTATATTCTGCCCGTCAGCAAAAACTGGAGTATGTAATACGTCAGGTGCTGTCTACAAGATAACATGCTCATGTCGAAAGTCTTATATTGGACATACAGGTCGCCCTACCCATACTAGGGCGATCGAGCACATCCGTGCAGCGAAGAACCCAAAGGCCCCATCTTATGCATCCAATGCCTTCGCCCAACACGTTCTCAATGACCACTCCACTCATGATTGTATACTGACCGGTACTATTCTGCATGTTGAACCTAATGTTGTTCGCCGTAGAATAATTGAGGCCATGCTCATAGAGACTAACAAACCCGAACTTAACAACAAAACGGAACTAGCCGAAGAGCTTGCACATCTATCCATTCTTCCTCTTCCTTAAGATATGATCTACTCTCGCTCATCTCAGGCCTTTTGCTCATCACTCTTTTTCATTTTGTATATTGAATGTGGCCTTTTGATCTGTGATCTCCCATACTTCACAGCCACCTCTTCTATTCTCCTATTAATCTCATCTTTTCTTGGTTAGTTCTTTATTGTAATTTATTTATTCTTTTCGACTATTATTATTGTTGCCGTGCTCACCATGGGTTTTTAAGGTTCTATTTGATCGCTGATGATGCTTTGATAAAGCGAAACGTCCGATTCTTCTCTTGTTTCCTCCAACGCATAACTAGGCAAGACACAGAACATAAGTGTATTGTCTCCGGATTCACCATCCGATGCGTTTAACCAAGCACAACAACTTCAATGAATGAATGAATGAATGAATGAATGAATGAATGAATGAATGAATGAATGAATGAATGAATGAATGAATGAATGAATGAATGAATGAATGAATGAATGAATGAATGAATGAATGAATGAATGAATGAATGAATGAATGAATGAATGAATGAATGAATGAATGAATGAATGAATGAATGAATGAATGAATGAATGAATGAATGAATGAATGAATGAATGAATGAATGAATGAATGAATGAATGAATGAATGAATGAATGAATGAATGAATGAATGAATGAATGAATGAATGAATGAATGAATGAATGAATGAATGAATGAATGAATGAATGAATGAATGAATGAATGAATGAATGAATGAATGAATGAATGAATGAATGAATGAATGAATGAATGAACAGATCTAATTATTGGTGAATGATTTATTAAAATATAAATGTACATATATATTGAATAACTTTCAGATTGATTGAAGGGGTCGACTAGAATAAAAAGATGCCACTAGTTTTAGCTATGTAAATGTGTTTGTTGAAAAACTTGTTGAATGAATTTTCGGGAGAATCTGAAAATTCGGATTTACATCGCGGTTAATCAGAAATTCACTTAGCTTTTGAATTGAAGCTTTCCTTATTTTTCTCTTATCCCGAAACCTAAATTTCATGCATAGCAATTCCATTGTCTGAGCCATCTTTGGAATTGCAATGCTTGTACTTAAAGAAGGTTTTGGGAACCAAATTAGAAAAAAAACGTTAAAAAAGGAACCGACTCGTATCAAAAAGGAACTATTATTATGATTAAACTATCGCACAGAAAAAAGCTAGTCCACTGGGCGGGATCGAAACCAGACCATCTCGACTCGAACCGGGAGCGCGGGTTATCCCGAAACCTAAATTTCATGCATACCAGGCGTCACTGCCTTTAAACTGTGTAACTCAGAACTTGAAGATTATTATGATTGCAAGAGATGGAAATGAAAAAAAAACTGGAAAAAAATTTTCCCCCGAGCTGGATTGAGCCAAGCGTTCCTCTTACCTCATTAGTGCGTTTCCATTATAAACATCATTACCTCAAGCGTTTCCATTATAAAAATCAACTACATAAGACTCACACATAATTGCTACTGGCTTAGAACTTTACATTTTTCCACTTGCATGTTTGGGTACTTTTTCGAGTTTTGCATAACTTCTAATAAAATTCAATCTTGTGATGTATTTCTACATCTATGTTTGACTCAATCGAAAACCTTTCTTTTTCAGGAACCATGAGTCTTCTCTGTGAGTGTCCAAATGGCAGAGACAGTGGTTGGTCTGACCGGTTTAGAATGTCTCTTTATAATATTTCGTGATTGGTCTTCTTTTTAGTTATTCAGCTAGTCTTTCATCATGTATTCGTCTCAGCTTACAGGGTGTGCCAAAAAGTAGATTGAAAATCAAAATGTGTTTTTTTTCGCTACTCGGAATTGTAATCAGACTAAAAATGTCATCGATAGTGATTTTTCACACTTTATACGCTCGATGTAATCTAATATGGTAACGTATAGCGTGTAAACAAGTCTTCAGAAA
This sequence comes from Allodiplogaster pararmata, assembly GCA_964056735.1. Lineage (NCBI taxonomy): Eukaryota > Metazoa > Nematoda > Chromadorea > Rhabditida > Diplogasteridae > Allodiplogaster > Allodiplogaster pararmata. The sequence goes on from OZ057404.1 coordinate 5,246,426, forward strand.
AACCTCGGGTACAGGTGTTAGAAACCGCAAATAATCATCGTGATTCTCTCCTAATCTTCGAGTAAGGCCGTCCGAAAAAAGATTAATACTAAGAACCGGTTCGCTGGGCGGATGCTCCAAATACGAATAACTGCACGCACCGATGGTTGAATGAGATGCAGACTGCTCTCAGACAAGGAAAAGACGCTTCCTGGATAAGTACGTGGACCAGTGTGTACCTCAGGTACCTCTTTTTTGAAAATTTTAAGTGAATTAATATTAAGGTTAGGTGTTAAGGAGTTTTAGTTTCTCGGAGAAAAAAAAGTTTTCTAAATAGTTCAATGCTATTCAAACGCTATATTCCAATTTAAAGGACATGAAGTGTCAAAACGCAAACAAATTTCATGTGAAGGTAGTTAGAGTTTCAAAGATTTAGGTTTAAACCATACGGCTAAGAGGTATACCCTTCTTCGAGGTACAATTACTTCTTGAAGCTTGATTTTATATGCGCGAAAAACTAAATGGGGCAAGCAAAGAAATAACTTGTAGTGAGTCGAGCGCTCTAGTGGAAAAAAATCTTTGTTATGATTTGTCAGTGAGCACTTGTGTGTTCTCGCGCTCTCATTTTCTGATGAAAGTTTGGAAATGGGTGAGCAATATCATAATATGCACATCTTATAGCCGTAAGTCATGTCCGAAATTTTTGTTGGAATTTCAACATACTACTTGGATGGTTAAAAGCATTTATTGGTCCTTCAAGACGAATCATTTGGATTTAGTGTGCCTGAGGGAGGGAGAAAAATAGAAGTATGAAAACTAAGGCAGCGAAACTGCCTGAGGCAGGGAGATAATGAGAAGCAGGAAATTGACTAGGCTCTCAGAATGACTTGGCTAACAAGAAAGTGACATGCGTCCCCAAAGGGCACGCTAGTCGTTTGGATTTAGTGTGTTAGTGTGTTCTATAATCCCCGATTCAGCCAAATGAACCGAAGTCATCAAAAATGATTGAACACTCATTTCTCCGCTGTTCAGGTCAACTATTTCAATTCAGAATTTTCGACTCTTCGCTTCGTTTTGAGGTCAACCATCTCAGACCAGTTATACGGTGGCGACATAGTCGGGAGTGTGACCCTCACCAAGGACCTGCTTCCTCTGGCCAGATCCCAACTGAGACGCTCGCGCACACAGAACGATCGGCAGCGCCAAGCGCAGAACTTCACCCAGGTTCTTTTTATTTTATGAGCAACTGTGAAGTGATCAGACCATGAAAAAAATTTTTTTAATTCAAAATAAATTCTTCTTTAAATACTCTTGAAACATCAAAATCGAGAACAGAAAGAAGAATCATTGAGAGAGACATTCAAAAAGACAATTGCTCAATTAATTTTGTTTGAAATACAATCTAAGTGCTGGAATATAATATTCCGTGACAACTGCAATGCTCAAGAACTTACTTTTGGCTGTTCTCTTACCCATTTTATCCCGAATCCTTGCCTGAGGGGCGAGGCCAGGTTATTAGCAGGCAAACGTAGTCCACGAGAGTTCAACAAATCTTGCAGTCTCTTGGCGACTGCGGTAATTCTCTTCTCTCGACGAATGTCACGAGCATTTGGGAGTTGTTATCTCCCGAAGAGAAGTTGAAATACGCATCAGCTCTCATGACTACCCTAGAGTCATCAGCTATTCTGCTTGCTGACTACTCCTTTCTGGGCCAGACGACTACTCTCGACTACAGTCATTGGGGTTCGTGAGCTATATTCAATAAATATATCTTTTCTGAATATTCTACCGATTGGTCAATAAAAGAGACAAAAAAGTGTACCCGTTGTGAAAATATGTTTGTTAATGGTATTCCGGTTATTCTGCAACCGAGAACCACCTTGCTCCACCCCTAGAAAGTAAATTTCAATCTCTTTGCTGAATGAGTTTTAAAAGACAATGGTTCTACTTGTTTTTTTTGGAAATTGGTCGAATTAGACCGCGATGTACCCAAAGGTGAAAGCGAAAAAAAACTCAGATTATATTTAACTATTATGTAAGCCAACCAAGATGCAGGACAAAAGCTGTTACGCCTGGTTAGGATAGAAACTATTCGTGAAAAATTCTAGGTGATGGAACGCAGCCATCTCTTTATCTCACTAGTTGAAATGGGAATTAGCTCAACTGGAGATTCCGGTCTTAAGTCAAGGATTGCTAAATCTTCAAGTTCTGAGTTAAGTTCTAAGTTTAAGATTTAGTTTAAAGGCAGTGACGCCTGGTTAAGATGACAAATGATTGAGGTATCGCAACGAAAAGCTAGTTCACCGAGCCGGATCGAACCCAACCATTTCGACTCAAACCGGAAAAGTGTGTGCGATACCTCAATCATTTGTCAAGTATGGATGGTTTCATGAAGAAAAAAATGCTGGTTCTGCGCCCCTTACACTAGCTTCTGCCTTTCTGATGAATCGATAACTTCCCATAAATAATAAGTTAGCAGCTTACTATAATAGAAGCTCTTTCACAGAAATGTTGGTGGAAGTTCGACAAACCAGACCGGATGCCGCTTTTGCTCCTTCCGCGAACTCGCCTCAGTCACCAGCGTTCAGAGGCAGCAATTTGTCAGCTTCTATGTACTTTGTATTCTTTTTTTTCTGAGTTAGAGATTGCAAGATCAAAAGAGGAAAAGAAAGAGACAGGAAGAGAGCGGAAACAGAGAGGGGAAAGAGAGAGGGGAGAAAGGAGAGAAGAAAAAGAGTGAGATGAAGACAGAGAACCATAGAGGCAGAGAGAGGGATAGGGAGCGGAGAAAATGATATAAAGATAAGTAGAGAGGAGGTAGTAATATGTACTTCACCATTCATTATCTACGTATGTATTTACACACGTAAACACAGAACCTTCGTAATAAACAAAGCTCGCTTTTATTTGAACACTCTGAAGCAAGGTGTTTAAGAAATGACTTAACTCCGGGTGTCTCACGAGGAGGAACTTCCTCTTCCTACTTCAGGAACGGATTGCGTACGTATAAATTTTCCTTTCAGATGTACCTAGAAATAGGTCTTTTTTGAACCATTAAAAAAGTTATTTAGGTTGAAATGAAGCAGTTTGAATGAGCGAAATCAAGTCTACCGATATAGAAATAATAATACTTTATCGCAAGGGTGATTTCGGTAGGGGGTCAAATAGGGGAGTGAAAGAAATAGGTCTTTTTTGAACCATTAAAAAAGTTATTTAGGTTGAAATGAAGCAGTTTGAATGAGCGAAATCAAGTCTACCGATATAGAAATAATAATACTTTATCGCAAGGGTGATTTCGGTAGGGGGTCAAATAGGGGAGTGAATCGACACCAAGGCTTGACACTTTTTAAAGCTCCTTATTTACGCTCGTTTTTACGTTATTACGCTCGTTATTTACGCTCGAATATAATAACTAAGAAAAAATATTAAACTAGTTATCAATTTTTGGATCCGCGATAGTGACAAAAGAGGGATGAGAGTATAGACTACATAAAAACGGCAGTACTTTCTTACTCTTGAGCTCTTTGTTAAACTTCACCTTTTCTATCAGCCTCCGACGACGCGCCGCGCTTTCCCGGATTTAACTACCGTAATATATCAACCCCGACTACCGTATCATTCAACGTCGCAAAGTCCCCCATCATATCCCTACCAGGAACAAACGTACTACGTAAGCAATTCCTATCCTACTAAGTCAATCAAACAGTGCAAATAAATAATCAGAATATGAACTGAATCATTAACTTTTTTTTATTAACTCTTAACTTTCTCCAAATTTCAACTAAGGCGGTTGTTGAAATTGAGATCGATAAAAACGCTTGGATACTACATATTTCGGTTCTTTCAGGCTATTTATGTGACTAAGGATGACTGCTCACATTATTGATGGCTAGGCATTACTATGGATGACTCGTCGTCTTTCTGGATGACTGGTAATTAATATGTATGAATAGCTGTAACCATTAATAACACTAGTTATTAATGTGGATAACTAGTCATCGCTTAGACAGTTCAATAAATATGCGACCTTGAGAGAGGTCGGCGACTCCGACGACACGGAGCTTTGTTCCCTTCGCCCGACCAGATGGAAGTAGCGCAGGGGGTCCTACTCAGGTCAGACCTGAACACTCCCGTTATGCGTGCGCAGGGGGTCCTACTCAGGTCAGACCTGAACACTCCCGTTATGCGTGCGCAGGGGGTCCTACTCAGGTCAGACCTGAACACTCCCGTTATGCGTGCGCAGGGGGTCCTACTCAGGTCAGACCTGAACACTCCCGTTATGCGTGCGCAGGGGGTCCTACTCAGGTCAGACCTGAACACTCCCGTTCTGCGTGTCTCTTTAATGCGTTCTGCGAGTCATTCTAAGTAAAGACTAGCCATATGTGGATATGACTTCATAAATCAAAAGTCTTACCAATAGCCAGTCACTTCAACTCAGACCACAATTATTCCTAATATTGTACTCAGGAAGGACTTTTTGTTAAAATTTGATGTTTCATTGATTTTTTCCATCAATAACTTTCAAATCGTATAAAATCGGAACGTGATCTTCAACGATTTCCATCTTTTTTAAAAATTAAGTTTTTATATGAATTCAGTTTCCAATTTCTTGAAATGAGTTAATTCTTTTGGCTCTTAACCCTTCAATTAAGAAATTTGGTAAAATTTCTTATCAGAAATTCGTGAAAAAGCTTTCAAGCTCCATTGAATCGTTTACAGCTTTCTATCTAAGCTCAACGTCCTTCGGGTTCTCCACGATAAGCGAAGAGATTCAACGATATTCATCGATACAACGAAACGAATCCTCTCTCTTTATCTCTCTATCTCTCTCAACTTTTCTTGCTTTTTATGACTCATTCTTTGTATCTCTCACTCAATCTCTTTCGTTACTTTCTTCTCCGTTTCTCTTTATTTTCCTCTCCTCTTTCTCTTTCTCTTTTATCTTTTACACTTTCTCTTTCTTTTTTCTCTTTTTCTTTCACTTCCTTTCTCTCTTTCTCTCTCTTTTTATCGTTCATTCCAGGTTCCATCGGATGACTCCCCCAGACTTCCGAGCTCACTCCGCCTTGGCTTCTTCGTGTACACTTCTCTAGGAACTTTGCTATCCAATGCGACGAGTCGAGTTAATAGTCAGGTTGGGACTATATAGTTCTTTGTGAAAGAGTTGATAGTGAGATTGTGACTATACTTCTTTGTCTAAGAGTTAATAGTCAGGTTGTGACTATAATTATTTGTGTAAAAGCTAATAGTCAGGTTGTGACTATACTTCTTTGTTCAAGAGTTGAAAGTCAGGTTGTGACTATACGTCTTTGTGTAAGAGTTAATAGTCAGGTTGTGACTGTACTTCTATGTGTAACATTTAATAGTCAGGTTATGACTATACTTCTTTGTTTGAGAGTTAATAATCAGGTTGGGACTATAATTCTTTGTGTAAAGGTTAATAGTTAGGTTTTTTTAAATATCAATCATTTATTCCAATTCACATGATAGAATAGCACATACGTACATGCATTGATGAACTTGGATCGCTGTCACGGATGTGAGTTCAGCTATATTCGAAAAACATTTCAAAACGAATTATAGAAAGGTAAATTATAGAGACAAATTATGGAGACAAAACAAAAACATCTAAAATGAAGGGACAGAATAGAAAAAAATATTAAAAAGAGCATTGAGATAAGCGCAGTGAATAAGAAAATTCATTTGGAGCTCTTTCAGTAACGTATTTTAGAAAAATACGTTACTGAAAGTATTTTAGAGGTTGTGACTATACTTCTTTGTTTAAGAGTTAAAAGTCAGTTTGTGACTATACTTTTTTGTGTAAGAGTTAATAGTCAGGTTGTGACTATACTTTTTTGTGTAAGAGTTGATAGTCAGGTTGTGACTGTAGTTCTTTGTGTAAGAGTTGATAGTCAAATTGTGACTATACTTCTATGTTTGAGATTTAATAGTCAGGTTGTGACTATAATTCTTCGTGTAAAACTTAATAGTCAGGTTGAGACTATACTCCTTTGTTTAAGAGTTAATAGTCAGGTTGTGACTCGTAGTGCAAACGGAGTGCAAACGACGGGAGCTGTTCACATCAGCGGTGAACCGCTCCCGAAGACCTCCGAATTCAAGTATCTTGGTTCTGTCATCTCCTCAGACATGTCAACAAATGCAGCGGCAAGCCAAAGAGTAAATGCAGCTTGGATGGAATGGAGCAATCTACTCCCTCCTGTACTCTACAAGCAGTTTCCAGAGGACATAAATGAACACTGGAAGCTTCTTGAAGACAGCATCAGAGCACCCGCCGCAAGCATCCTCGGAAAGACGAAACCCGGAAAGCCAAGAATCGAGAAAGACACCTGGTTTTTCACCTCCGAAGTTCAGGATGCGATCAAGGCGAAAAAGAATGCGTACAAGAGATGGAGGACGTCAAATGAGGCTGACGACCGCGCTGCATACAGCTCAGCCAAGAAAGCCGCCAAAAGAGCTGTCGCAGTTTCAAAAGCCTCCTACTTCCGCGATCTCTATGAGAAGATGAACCAACCAGGAGGCGATAAAGCCACCTATCGGCTTGCCAAGGCTCGACACCGCATCACCTTGGACATCCAGAGAGCAGCCACGATAGACAAACAAGGAAAGCTCGTCACTGACCCTTTAAAAGTCAGAAACAGGAGGCGCGAATATTTCGAAGAAATGAGCGGCCAAGAGTTTGACCACCCTCCCATCCCGACTTCCCACGCCGTACAAGGACCCGTGTCAACCATCACGGCCGAGGAAGTGAAGAAGGCACTCTATAAGATGAAGACTGGGAAAGCGGCTGGACCGGACGACATAGCCACCGGAGCCTGGAAACTTGCGGGTGATGTTGGACTAGCACATCTCGTGCACCTGTTCAACACCATCGTAAAGCAAGGCCAAATCCCACATAACTGGCACTACTCCACGACCGTTCCAGTCTTCAAAGGAAAAGGCGATGCCAGACTGTGCAGCAACTACCGTCCAATACGTCTTCTAAACCACACTATGAAGATATTTGAGAGGATACTGGATTCACGCATACGAGATATCTTCGATATTCCAGCTCAACAATGCGGGTTCGTGAACGGAAGAGGCACAACAGATGCAATATTTGCACTCCGTTTACTCGTCGAAAAGCACGCAGAGAAAAGATCACCTCTCCATCTGACCTACCTCGACTTGGAAAAGGCGTTCGACAGAGTCCCTCATGATCTTATTTCATATGCATTGCGCGATCATCAGGTTCCTGAAGAGTACATTCGATGGACAATGGCGATGTACGATGATTCAAAGAATACCGTCAGAACTCCGGTCGGCATCACAGAGCCATTCGCAGTAAACGTTGTAGTGCACCAAGGGAGTGCTTTGTCTCCCCTTCTCTTCATTTTGGTTATGGATACCGTCACGCGTCCTCTACTGACTCCGGCTCCGTCAACCATCGCATACGCCGACGACATTCTCCTTGCTGCTCCTACACGTGCCGAAATCGAGAAACGCACCCAAGAATGGAATGACGCTCTTAGTAGACATGGCTTACGCCTCAACATCAAGAAGACCGAGTACCAGGAAATCGGAGAGCAAACGACGGGAACTGTTCACATCAGCGGTGAACCGCTCCCGAAGACCTCCGAATTCAAGTACCTTGGTTCTGTCATCTCCTCAGACACGTCAACAAATGCAGCGGCACGCCAAAGAGTAAATGGATGAAATGGAGAGAAGCTACAGGTGTCCTCTGTGATAGGAATATCACAGATGGTATACGCGAAAAGATGTATAAAACTGCGATCCGTCCCGTGCTTCTCTATTCGACGGAGACCTGGCCTACAACGCGTGTAACCGAGAACATTATCCACACGAATGAGATGAAAATGTTACGCTGGACACTAGGACTAACTCGCCTAGATTGTGTGCGTAACACAATTGTGAGAGGGAGACTCGGCGTTGCTCCAGTACAAGACAAGATGCGAGAAGGGAGAGTTAGATGGTATGGACACGTGATGCGAAGAGACGCGACCAACATCGCAAGACACGCCCTTGACATGGAAGTACCAGGCAAACGCCCGCGAGGCAAACCGAAGACAAGATATATAGATACGCTCAACCAAGACCTGCGACTTGCAAGACTCCACTCGGAAGACGCAACGGACAGATGTTTCTGGAGAGCTAGAAGCCATACAACGGACCCTACTCCGACCTCGGCCGGCGCGGGACAACGCTAATAAGAAGAAGATGTCAGGTTGTGACTGTACTTTTTTTTGTAAGAGTTAATAGTCAGGTTGGGACTGTACTTCTTTGTGTAAGAGTTAATAGTCAGGTTGTGACTATACTTTTTTGTTTAAGAGCTAATAGTCAGGTTGTGACTATACTTCTTTGTGTAAGAGTTAATTGTCAGGTTGTTACTACATAGATATGCTTCTATGTGTAAGAGTCAATAGTCAGGTTGTGACTATAATTCTTTGTGTAAAAGTTAATAGTAAGGTTGTGACTATACTTCTTTGTTTAAGAGTTAATAGTCAGGTTGTGACTATACTTCTTTGTGTAAGAGTCAATAGTCAGGTTGTGACTATAATTCTTTATGTAAAAATTAATATTAAGGTTGTGACTATACTTCTTTGTGTAAGAGTCAATAGTCAGGTGGTGACTATACTTCTTTGTGTAAGACTTTCCAATATTTTTGAACCCAGCAATTTGCAAAATATTTACCCTAGATGGTAATTTTAAAAAAATTTACCTTACGAATAGTACCTCAAAACAAATGTACCCAAAAAATGTACCCGTGATTGACTCAAAGTCTGTCAGCTCTTGAGTCACGGGTGCGGTTCTTATACTGATTGGGAGAAGATCAATTGTTTTTTCCTCTCCAAAGTCCATTCTTTCACTCAGCAAACTTATTTTAGGGTTCTTCAGTGATCATTAGACACCTTGAGACTCTCTGAATAATGCTCTTAAACCGCTTGATTCTATTTTCCGCGCTCATACTCGTAATATTTGAGAAGCAAGATTGATATAAGAGCTGAGAATAATTGCATGAATTCTACATAGCACTTCATGTCTATGTTATTGATTATCAAGAGAATATGGAAAATTCATCATAATTTTTAATCTCAAAAACTTGAGGTCATTGGTGCAGCTATCAACAATGCACAGCAGAGCATTGCACTACCAGAGCTGGTTCGCGTTTTTCCTGCTTAAACTTCTCGTTGTTTTCGAGGTTATCTGGTCAATTCATAAACTTCATATGAATAAGAAGATAAAAATTTCATCTCGAAATTAGAATAGGGTGTGCACAGCCTTTAAACAGTTATCGAGGTAAAACAGAATAATGGAGCGTTAGAGTTCTAAAAGAAATTTGTTAGTGTTACATATATAGTTTCAAGGAAAAAATTGTGCGCTATTTTTCTCAGCACAATATGCCGTAAACTGCGAAAGGAATAAGTTATTTTTCGGGCAGTGCAAAGCGAGAAAGTCGAGTCAAGTGCCTAAAAATTTTAAACAAACAACGTAATTCAATTGCGTTTTTGACGATTCGGGGTGAAACAATTTAATGCGCTATTTTTTGTCGAAATTCTCAGACGAAAAATGATAATTTTTTCAACGCTTCATGAGTTATTGTTAGGGTGGGGCAAAAGGAAACATGAGAGCAAAAAAAAGCAAAAAAGATACAGTGAGCAAGAAAGGTATTCAACAGACACAAGAAAGAAAGAAATAAGAAGAGAAATTGAGAATAGTGAAGTGTGGCTGCAAAAAAACCCAGTTTTCTGCAGGACCCGGTGGTTCTCACATTTTTTCACATCCAAACGACGGGCGTGGTCAATACGCGATGCGTGTTCTGGGACACTAAGCTGAGGTTCGACGCTGTGCTGAAAAATACGGAGAATATAACAACTGAAGTTACCTGAAAACGTTTAAAAGACGAACTTCAAAGAAGAAAATTATTGAAAAACTAATGACGCGGTAGAAAAAATTTGAAGTAGTAAGAGTAGAGTTGATTAAAAAAAATGTTTTATTGAAAGTCTTCTTGAATTAGTTCACAAAGGACATATGAACCATTCAGAACTTTTAAAACTTATTTTAAATAAAATATGTTAGAAAGATGTTTGTAGAGATTGTGAAACCTTTTTGAGAACTGGAAGTATCGTTTTAAAGCAGTAATGCCGGTTTTTATAGCATAAAGGTCCCATTTTGGAGCATGCTGTCCCCATTCGAGATATACTTAAGTCTTTGTGTTCAGCGCCTGGAGCACTGATGGGTGTATTTTGCTGACCACCAATAAGACCACTTCCGTCTGCCAATGTAATCATCTCACCAGGTATACACTGTACATTGTATACTAGTATTTCTTCTATGGCTTTCGCTCGTTCTCCCTCTCTGCTATTGAAATTTTTTTTTGAAGTATCTCTCTCTTCTCCGCTTTAACTTTTACCTCTCTCTCTTCTTCCCCTCTCTTTCTCTCTTTCCCTCTCTTTATCCCCTCTTTGTCTTTCTACCTACCTTTCTCTCTCTATCTCCCTGTGTTTCTCTTTCAGACTGTCTCCTATATTCTCAATTACGATAAGTGGCTAACCTTACTATTGACTCAGCTTCGCAATTCTGATGGATGTCGCTGGGAGATTAGATGCTGCTGTTACAAAGGTTTTTTTTACAGAGAAAAAAGAGGTCTTAGGTAATACAGATAGTACAGTTTACAAACTTGACATTACTTTTTGAAAAAAAACAATGTTGTAAAATAATACAGTTCTAAAGAAAACATTCACACTTTTTCAGTGATTTCACACTCTGAGCTATCTCGTTATTTTTGCATAACTACTATGTACCTGGACTTTTGTCGCACCCTGTTTTTTGAGTGAAATTCTTTAATCTCATCCAGATTTTCATAAAAGGCTTTTATTGTGGAGGATAGAAGCGGAAAATATCGTCTTTTTTTCTTGCGACGTTAACGATAAAGCGATTAGAAATTCAAAAAAAACTTTAAATGTATACATTACCAAAAGGGATCTTGGGGATAGGGATCGATCCGTTGGATCCAACCGACTATCTTTCGAACTAAACTATTTTTAAATTTTTTTTGGTGATTTCGTTTGAGACATTTTCAGGCTCTTGACTTAGTGACAGTGATAGGATGCATCATCAGCAGCATCTGTCTAGGAATCTCCTTCCTTGTTTTTGCGTGTTTCAGGTTCATATTCCTCTATTTTAGTCAAAGTCTCGTTTTAAAATTGCGTTAAACTGGTTTTTTTAGAGCATTTTCATTGAATTTGAATACTTCGTCATTTCATTTGTTTCGTGAGAACAACTAGATGCTAAATGTTCAACAATACTATCATTTTTACGCCAGAAATATGTCGTTCGAGTTAGTTGGAAAATCTGACGAGTATGTAATGATCTGACGAGTCTGACGAGTATGTAATGATCTGGCGAGTCTGACGAGTATGTAATGATCTGACGAGTCTGACGAGTATGTAATGATAACATGATTACTTTTCGGATTAATTCATTTTCACTCGACAACGTAAGTTTTATTTTTATTTTTCTGTCTTTCGTTCCGCTCAGATAAGCTAACGAAAAAATTTTTGAACAGAAGAAAAAGTATGCTATCAATGATGTAATCATCATATTGAAAAGTAGAAAGATTAATGTTAAGTGTTAGTGGAAGACTCAACAGTTAATTCCACGGAAGACTAAAAGTATAACAAAATAAAAGTATCTAGAGCGATCCGAAGTCTTCGTACGACGATACATGCCAATTTAGCTCTGACTTTATTGCTGGGAGAGCTAACATTCGTCATCGGAATAAGTGAGTTCCTTTTTTATCAATTGTTCATTGTGGTGTCCAATTGTTGAATGAATGTATGCTCTGTCCAATTGTTGTATAAATTACTAAGGCTTGATAACTAATCATTATTGTTGTCGACAATAATAAGTAATTGATCGTTTTCTACCTACTATCAAAAAGAGGTCAACTAGGTCAAAGTCTTTTCCTAGTTGAGATCGGACAGAGGACGAAGTCGCGTGTGCAGTGAATGCGTTGCTTCTACATCTCTTCTTCCTCGCAGCTTTCTGCTGGATGCTGCTGGAAGGGGTGCAGTTGTGGATGATGCTTGTTCAGGTGGATTCATACATACATTTATACTTCATTGTAAACAGGAATCATACATACATTCAAACTTATTCGTAATCAGGAATCATACTTGCATTTATACTTCTTTGCAATTGGGAGTCAACTAGTCGACTGCGTCAACTACCGTCCCATCAGACTTATGCCTCACACAACTATACTCCTGAAAAAAGATCATCGAAGCATGCTTACGTGAGATCACCAACACAAGTGTGAATCAATGTGGCTTCGTGAAAGGAAAAGGGACGACAGATGCGATCTTTGCCATCCGCTTATATCTAGAAAAACACCGAGAGAAGGCGAAATCTGTCCACTGTGCTTTCTCTGACCTAGAAAAGGCCTTTGACAGGATCCCCCATGATCTCATATGGTTTTCTCTTCGTGAACATTTGTTGCCAGAAGAATACATCAGGTGGATACAAATGATGTATGCCAACCCCAGGAGCGTCGTTAGGTCACCAGCAGGAAATTCTGAGCCATTCAAAATTTCTGTCTGAGTTCATCAAGGATCCACACTCTCGCCTTTGCTGTTCATCTTAGTCATGGACACAATAACCAGAGAACTCCTGCGAGACCCACCGGAGACACTCCTGCACGCCGACGACATCGTCTTATTCTCGGAGACAAGAGAAGATCTCGAACGTCAAGTGGTAAAATGGAATGATCGCTTTGCGGAGTACGGACTACGACTCAATGCATTGAAGACCGAGTATCTTGAAGCTGGAACATCGAGTACAATCCAAGACCCAACCTCCCTAAAAGTACACAACACTGAGCTACGGAAAGTCGAGCACTTCAAGTATTTGGGTTCTCAAATATCGACAGACGGGGACCCAACAGCCGCTTTCAGTGCCAAAATCAACGCAGCATGGTTCAAATGGAGGAAATCGACTGGTATCCTATGCGATAGACGCATGTCTGATCGACTGAAAATTAAGATCTATAAATCAGTCGTAAGACCAGTTGCTCTATATGGACTCGAATGCACTCCTTCAACAGCAAAGACCCAGCAGATGCTCCATGTAATGGAAATGAATATGTTGAGATGGAGCTTCGGAGTCACCCGGAAAGACATGATACGCAACGAAACGATAAGAGCTCAGAGAGAGAGAGAGTCCAGGCTTAGGTGGTACGGACACATGCTCAGAGAGTCCAGGCTTAGGTGGCACGGACACATGCTGATATCCAATCCTGACTCTGTTCCCAAGTCTGCTTGGAACATAGAAATCCAGGGTAGAAGACCAAGAGGTAGACCGAAGCTTAGATTGAGAGACACCATAGAACAAGACATGGCGGCTATCGGGCTGATAGCCGAAGACGCCTCGAATTGTATGATGTGGCGAAGTGCTATCTACACAGCGGACCCCACTCTTCAGCGGGAATAACGCTAGGAGGAAGAAGAAGCAATTGGGAGTCAAAATTTTTACTCCATAAAATTAGCGTTTTAAAAACTATGTAGAAAGATCCATACATTTTTCACAGCAGATACATATGTTGCAAAACTACATTAATTTTATCTTCCTTAACTTTACTGTATAGAAATAGTGATTCAAAGGAGCCTAATTCCCTAACTCATAATGGAGACAGAAGAGTGATTGAAGATCACAGAGCAGAGCAAAGTAGGATGTTTCAGGTTTTCGAGCCCTCCAACACGCGTCTCGCCTTCTTCTACATCTTTGCATATGGCTGCCCAGCGGCTGTGGTCGCCATTTCAGCGGGGATCGATTGGGACAATTACGGAACATCTGAATAGTTAGCTATATCGGTTGATGTGAAGTGGTCGTGGTTTTGTTTACCAGATAGCAATATTGGTTTTATAATGTTTTTTTATAAAGTCTATTCATCATCGTTTTCTGCTTCACTTTTCCTGCTTCTTATTCTCTAAACCTCGTTCTCTCTCTCTTCATCGTTTTCTCTCACTCTCTCTTTCTATCTTTATTTCCTTCCCCTTCTATCTCTTTTTTTCCTTTTTGGGCTTTCCCTGTCTCTGAAAAAACCCCTTTCCGTTCGATTCCTCTCAAAACGCCTTCTCTCTTTTTTCTTTCTTTTCGAATTTTCTCGCTTTTTATCTCTTTTTGTTTCTCTATTCATCTCTCTCGGTCTATGACTAACTTATATGCAGCTGTTGGATTGACACTACCACCCAGACCATCTGGGCATTCGCTGGTCCAGTCGCCGTTATCGCCTGCATCAACATCATCTTCTTACTCGTGGCTCTCCGAGTGGTTCTCTCTGTTAACTCCAGAGATCGATCGAGAGTGATTCGATTCAGAGGATGGCTCACGGTTCGAGATTCATTCAAAATCGTTTTTCAAGTCGAGGTTAACCGAGTCGAGCTTATATTCTAGTCGAGTTATACGAACTCAAATCGCAACAAGCGGTCCAAAGCCAGGAAACAAGCGGTTCAAAAGCAGAAACCTGTGAATGTTTTTTTAGTTCATAGTGTTCAATCGCATTCAGTTGTTAATCTAATCAAACACGCTGAAGTGTCAATTAACGAGTTTTTTGTTAATGAGGTTTTAATGTTTCTTGTTTTTACAGGTTGAAGACCCTCATATGTTTTTTCTTTCAGGAGTCAGTTATCACAGTTTTTCTGCCTCATTGAATCTTGTGGGCCTTTTTAGGGATCCGCCACTCTGCTCTGCCTTCTAGGCATCACATGGCTCTTTGGCTTCCTCACTGCGGTTCACGGCACGGCGAGTTTGGTCTTCGCGTGGATCTTCACGATCTTCAATTGTACACAAGTAAAATTTGTCAGAATTCTCGAACACTGACCAGAATTTAAAAGTATTTCCTTAATTGAATTTTTAAAATTTCCAATACATTATAACTATTTAAAATGACTAAATTTTGTTAAACCTACTCATGTGCTGGTGACTGTTACTCAGGGCATATTTATTCTCTTCCTGCACGTAGTCATGAACGAGAAGGCGCGGGGCGCCGTGATGCGATGGCTGCGCACGGGCGGCGCATGTCCTTGCTTTGGCGGCGCGCATACGGCGGCCAACTATAACAGCAAGGAGTACCTGAGCAGTCAACTCAGGTTCTTTTCTGCGCCAAAGAATTTCTTAAGTTCAAAAGTAGAAGCTTTATAGGGCCACAAATAGGGGCCAAGTAGGGCCACAAATACTAGTTGAGGTTTTAAATTAAGCTTAAGTTCCATGTTCGAATGGCAAACAATTCAGAGTTGTTTTGTAGCACCTGATATCAAGTTGAAAACTCACCTTAGTCGCTCGCCTCAAGCCTCGAGCAGGGCTTCATATCAATGGCAATGACATGAGGCCTTATAAATCAATAATCCCTTTTCCCCTTTCACACACCGCCACAGAGCTTTATAATTCAATCCATGCGTATTTTGTTTACCAGTATTTTGTTTTTTCTCTCAAATACTTACTCGCACGGAATAAATGATTTGATGAAGTGTTGTTTGATTAGGGTGAGTCTTGTTTGTAAGGTTAAGACAAAACGGCTTCAAACTTTGAAGCTAGAAGCCGGAATCAATCAATCTCGTTGATAAGACGAGTTGAGGGGAAACCGAAAAAAGATAGTCGAACACACAAGTTTTTTTAAATGTTCAAAACGAGTCTGAGTAGTTTCATTAAAGCTTTTCCATGTCCGGTTACAGGTTCATGCGCTTGATTAGAGGATTGGATAAAACGCACAGTTTTGGCTCACGGGGCGAGAAGGCGAGGAACTCTGACGAGCCAGGGGAGCCCGCTGTAGTCAACTCGTCAGACAGTGCGCCTTCTACAGCAACGACCAATCGTTAGTAGATGTCAATATAATTTTTCTACGACAAAAGCAAAGACGTGGATTGGGATTGAATCCAGTCGTTTCGCTCTTAAAGAAAACAAGTGAGTTACGACTACTCTACCTAGGACATATTGCTAAATTGTCTGATATACCCAATGAAAGGCTTAATGGCCTTGTTCTCTTAACCACGCACCAACTTTAAATGTTAATGGAAATGCCTAGTGACTGAATCAGTTAGAAAAATTGCTTTGTTGTGGGTTTTTTCCTCACGAAGCATTGTTTTTTTGTTGTTATTGTTGCTCATGAATATACGAACTGCAACACTTTCGTTTACAAATTTGACAAATCTAAATGAGTTTGTTTAACTGTTTGCTATTGAACTGCTACACCTGTTTCGGATGATTCATCACATGCAGTCGAGTTTTGAAAATTTATCATAATCCAAACAACATTAGAGCAAATTTATTGACCGATTATGTTTTCTTTATACGTAATTGAGAACGCAGAGCGAGAAAAAACAGTCAAATATTCACAAGAAAAAAGGTCTCGATCCATCCAGGTCATTGTTAAATTTAGGTGTATTTAAAATTTATGCGGAGGAAATCTCATCTCAAATCCCAAATAACTGCTCAAAAATTTCTTCCTTATATTGTGTGTTTCGATTTTTCATGTATTCTCACGTGTTTGTATTGCATTGAATGAAATGTACCTTGTGTTGTGTATTGTATAATGTGCTTATACACGTAATAAACATATACATATACATACCTATATATATATATATATATATATATATATATATATATATATATATATATATATATATATATATATATATATATATATATATATATATATATATATATATATATATATATATACCATTTTCTTCGTTCGAGTCGTTCGTATACTCATGAACGGGACTGTATAGGAAATAGCAATGTGTCCCTGGGATGTAATGGTAACGCGCGCTCCCGATTTGAGTCGATATGGCAGGGTTCGAACCCGCCCGGTGTACAAGCTTTTTTCTGTGCGATAGTTCAATCAAGTTTCATCTTAACCAAGCGTCACTGACTTTAAACTGTATTACTTAGAATTTGTGGGACTGTATAAGATTTTATTATATTGATGCATTATCTACTCGATTTTCCAGTGAAGCCGGAAGAAGATTTGACATCGCCTGAGTTTCTTCAAAAAGATGAAGAGCATCCTTGCGATCCTCATCCGCAGCCCAGGGGATTGAATAGGAGAATTTCGGTCAGTTTTGATAGAACCCTTGTTTTTCGAAATCTTCGACGATTTCTTTAGGAAGCCGTTTTTTAGCAGGGCTCAATAATTAACTGCACAGTGTAATTATTATAGAAAAAGGTAAAAGAGTTGATAAAATTTAGTTTATTTACATTTAAGATATCACTGCTGAAAATATAATGTAGCAGAAGTCTGTTTCGCCCCAACTCAGACAGACTTCTGCTCTCTCTGGGTGGGGCTCATCAGTGAGTGCCCAGAGAGAAACGAGTATAATTATAACGAATAGCTTAGAATTAAACTAAACAAAATAAAAACAAAAACAAATAAACACATATAAACAAAAATAAATAAATAAAACAAAATGATGAAAAACAAAATAATGAAAAACTGGAAGATAGGGAATGCTATCCAAGCATTTTTGAAAAGTAATGAGTGGGAATGTATTGAAGCAATCTAGAGCAACAACTACACTAATTGTAGTTTGTAGTAGTGGTCTATTTTTCTTTATTTCTTAACAGTTCTATAATATGTTCCGTAATTCTATAGTTTACGGTATTATATTTAAGTTGTATTTTAGGATTTCTGTTTAGAGTTTTAATTATCCTATTAAGTATAATATCATTTGGAAATCGATTTTCCTGATATATGTTAATCATACCACGCATTCTCTTGAGGAAGTCTTCAAAGTATGTGCAATTGTCGGTAAACCTAAGTGTTTCTGTATATATAGTATTAAGTCCAATATATATAGGTATATTAGAAGTATAATGAGGATATTTAAGTATTTTAAAGTTATACTCGTCTGTTTTATTAAACAGTTTAAGTTTATTATTTCCATCTTTCTCGAGTTTTATATTGAGATCTAGGAAATCGGCTGTATTCTTATTGATATTTGTCTGTTCCAGAGTTAGTGAACTATGGTACATTTCTTTGGTTATTGTTACGAATTCTTGGGTTTTATCTGAAATGTGTAGTAGATCGTCAATATATCTGAATGTACAGTGTAAAGATCTATTTAATACATGATATCTATCTATATTTTTATTAATGTATTGGAACTCCATCATGGCTAATGTTAGATCTGCTGATTGTGGTGAAGCATCATTTCCTTGAGGTATTCCTTTATTTTGTTTGTATAGAGTACAGTTATATGTAATATAACTAGTTTCTAGAATCTAAGTGATCATTTTATAAATTTCATAAGGCAAATAAGTTCTTTTTTGTGAAGTGTCGTTAGTATAATAAGTAGAATAACCTTTGATTGTTATAGCTTCATAACAACTGTTTTTGAAGCATGTTTTAATTAGACTATCCATAGTGCGTTTAACTACATCGTGAGGTAAATTGGTGAATAAAGATGTGAAGTCTGCACAAAATATTTCTCTATTCTTATTATTTGTTGGTTTCAATGCTTCTAATAATGGTTTTGTATTTAGTATAGAGAATAAGTGGTTAATACCCTTTCTCTCGCTAGTTTGTTTACAGTAATTTTTGAAATGTTTTGATAAATGTTTGAGAATGAGTTGTAATTCAATAGAAATGGGTTTAAGACTACTTTTGGATGCGCCAGTAATGAATCTGAATTTGATAGGGTTTTTATGCATTTTAGGTATGCCATAAACTTGTGGAATTATAAATGGTTTTAAGTTCATAGTATCTATTTTGAAGTATCTGGTTTGTTTCAGATGGCTGTTGATAATTTCAATGATGCTGGGAGATGTAATAGGTTGATATATTTTGACGTTATTATGACTAGTATTCATTTCTTCATTCATAAATTTGAGATAGATTTTCTTACATATGAATGCGTAATTGTTGGTAGCTTTATCTATAGGAGTGATTATGAATTCTTGTTGTGATTGATTAACAGCATATTGTATCTTTCTGTATTCTATGTTGTCATTATAGTGAAATTTATCTAAATAAACCGTTATTTTATCTATGCAATATGTATTTAATGTTTGTTCAATTTTATTTCTATTTATATAGTTCAGATTATATTTCTTAGTAAGTTTATTTATGGTAAGAGATATAGATTCTTTGATTTCGTTGATAATGTATTCTTTACTAGAGCTAGAAGTGTTATTCCTGTATTCAGTGCCTTTATTGAGAATATTTTGTAGAATTGGATAAGGGGTGCAATGTGTATCACCTGTACATATATGTCCAAGGGTTTTGTCTATGAGATTAGGGTATTTATGACATGCACATTTTTCGTTTGATATCTTATTAATCAGATGACAGTCCAGTTTTCTTAAAAAAGTGTTATAATTGAATATATATTTACTTATAGGATCTTTAAATTTATATATTATACGAAATTTGAAAGGTTTGTTGATCGTTTTCATGAAATCTTCATTTTTATGATGATTGAGTGCTTTGTTAAAAATGCGATTGAGAGGAATGTTGTCCATATATTTTCCATGGTATGTGAGTTTAACATTGACTTTGTCTACTTCTTCTTTTAAGTGTTCTTTCTGTCCTTTCCAAAAATAGTCGCAAATTAAACTTGTTATTAAAACTTTTTGTTTGTTTTCTAAACTGTAAAAATCATTAGTGAGAGTAAACTTAATGAGTTTATCTTTCTCTTTAACTCTTAGTTTCTTATATTCTAGATATAGTTGCCTACCATTCTTAATTTTTAGTATATTATCCAGAATTATGTTTAATTCTCTGGCCTTGTAACTGGGTATTGTTCTACGTCTATTTTTATGTCTACTTGGAGCTTTCTTAGGGATATTTATAGGTAGATTACGATAAGGTTGTTTTATCTTTTCCAATGGGTTAATATTGTCAGATATGAGACCATAACCTTGTATTTGATCGTTTAGTCCGTATGGGTAGGCTGTCATTAGTAATCTTATCCAATAATTCTCCTTATTTCTTAAATCAGATTTACATGTTGCATGATCCAAAATATCAATTTTAATATCTTCATCTGAGTGAAACGTGTCTTTATAGTGATTACATAAAAAAGTGTTAAGTATATTTTTCTTGAAATGGTATCTATGTTGTGATATGCGTTTCTTGAGAGTTTGCGTGGTCTCTCCTACATACTGTGTATTACATTTAGTACAAGTTATTAAATATATTACATTCTTAGTATTGCATGTAGAATCGTTAGGTTTATCAGTGGTGAATTTTTATTAGTAGTACAACTCGTAACGATATTATCAAAGTTGGTAATCTTACAAATTACACACCTAGCATTATTACATTGATTGCCTTTAACCAGAGAGTATTCATTAGTTTTGAAAATATGTCTACCTTCAACCTTACAATGTGGGTATATTTGAAAGGATGTTCATTTTGTTTGTCGGTTTGTTAAGCAGTTAATACGATGAGGCTGGCTGCTCGACCAGTCTGTCATCGAGCGCTACTCCGTATGAACAGTACGGTACCATCTTGTAGTGAGATCCAATACTCATCCAAGGGTTAAGCACTGGATTCCCAAGGATGTGGTATATCTCACCTGTGAATTGATAACGTGAATATTATAATACTTCATCCGAGCTAATGAATTACGTTAGTGGTATAGTGTAGGAAATTCCTTCTAGTGAATGAGGATAGATTTAAATTATAGCTGAGTGGAAAGGAAGAAAGTATATGTTAAATTATAACAGGTAGAACTAAAAGGTAAGGGTATAAATAGAATTTGAAATAAAAGTTTAAAACTTTATATCATGATAGTGTTTGTGATGCTAATGTAGCATCTAATGGTTGAGGAGACTAATGGTTAGAAATTGGTTTAAATTCAAACTTGTTTAAAGTGTGAATGATAATTTATGTGAGTGAGAATACTTATAATTAATAGAATATTGCTAGATTTAAACAAGATTTTGAAGAGAATGATACCATATTTATATTGCTAAAAGAGAAGTGATATTAATTTTTAGATGTTAGAGAGTATGCTTATTGTCTGGAATTATAATTAAATTATATTGATACAATCTAAAATATTTCAGTGTGAAGTAATTATAAGAAATAATTTTGGTGTGGATAGTATATTGAATAAGTAAGATTAATTATAGGAAGATTTTTGAAAATTTTAAAAAATATGTATATAAGTAAAAAGTTTTCGTATTATTATACATTTATATGTTTTGCTGCAAAGCAGCGAGTTTTTATCTCTGGTATAAAACCAGAGTTGCTGCAAGCTGCTAAGTTGATCCGGTAAACCGGATTTGCTACACAATGTAGCTAGTGAAAAGAATTTGAAACGAAAAGAGCAGTGATTTATTTGAGATTATGAGTATTTTATCTATTAACAATGTAAATGGTATAAATAGATGGATATTGAACATTATATGTGTGAAATGTAAGAAAATGATATAATAATCTCGCCTACCCTGAGGAGTGGTACTAAGTAGCATAATCACACGAAGAATGTATTATTTCTTGTTTTTGTATCGTATGAAGGAATGAATGAGTAAATGAATACACAGTTGGGGCGGTCTACAAGTACTTTTTTTCTTACTTGAAGAGAAAATAATTTTATTTAATAGTCAAGAAAAAGGGGTATAAAACGAAAATGAAGGATGAATCTTTTTTCAAATTCATTTTATTATTGTTTTTTTAAAATTTTAGATGGCGTGTGCGAGAGCGGACGGTGCTTTTGACGAAGACTGTGGAGCTCTTGCTCATTCCCTGACGCCTCCTGACAGAGTGGCTGGTTCAGAAACGTCTCAACCAGGTACAAACTAGGCACTTTTGCACTTCAGGGACACCGCCCCCTACCAGAGAGAGGTTCAATGGGTCATACGTCTGACTTTCAAAAGAGCACACTTGCATGTATAGGGTGCTATAGAACCACACGATAACACATCATTTCACAAAATTCGGATTAGCATAATCATTCTCTTACTATATGCTTTTCTGATGAAAAGAATAAAAGACATTCAAAGCTTAACTTTGTGATACACGAGTGAAGATAAAAAAAAAAGAAGAAAAAACAAAACAAGAAGAGGAAAAAGTGAAGGAAAAAAAAACAAAATATGAAGAGAAAAAATGAAAAAGAAAAAAACAAAATATGAAGAAAATTGACCGAGAAAACTAAAATTGTCCCAAATTCAACAAATATTCGTATCCGATACATCAACTTTTGTATCGGCTGCTGTATCGGATACAACTGTGAACTGTATCCATTTATTTACAGGAGAGATTAGAAAGACAAGTAAAACATCGCTTTCCAAAAATCCAAAATTCCATTGTATCGCTGTATCGCTTTATCCAAAATATCCAATTAGAAAGAGGCCCCTGGCGAGCCATTGAATTTATATGACACATTGAACCTCTGGTAGGGGGGTGTCCCTTGAGTGCAAATGTTCCACAAACTAAAACGGAACCGTAGAAAGTCTTAGTTTTATATATAGTAACAATTTAACATAGAAAAACTCCTTTTTTTCTTACATGAGTTTTCTTTTTAACAGCTGGAAGAAAAACTTCATAAGCATCGTGAAAAAACGAAAACAAAGGTAGGAAAAAGCAGGATAAAACTACACGTCTCAAAATTCGGATATTTGAACTAGGAACACGTTAAGAAGTTAAACAATTAATGTGTTCGATACATTTGTGCTAATTTTCCCGCTTGCAGACATTGAAGAAAAAATTCCATCGACGCGGGAGATCTCAAGGGATCAACGGGTCCCCATCAAGCGGAAATGCATTCGGTTTTGAGCGGTGAACGATACATGACATCCAAGTGATCTACCTGCATCTTCATGGCATCCAAGTGATCTACCTGCATCTCCATGGCATCCAAGTAATCTACCTGCATCTCCATGAATTGTCATTCTTCACCTTTTTTGAGCTTTGCGCTCAACTAAGTTTTTGTTTGCTTTTTCACTTTCTTTTTTTCAAGTAAAAGGTCAATACTCTTCAATTACTCTTTAATGACTCAGACTGAAGTTTCAAAAGTATCTAAGTTGTTCTAATGAAATTCCTCATTTCGTCTGTACATACTTCTAACAAAATAAAGTTCAAAATGCCATATGTTTAATCATTTGTTCATTGTTGCTGAATATATATATTTTATCTGCATCCGAGAATGCGCATTGGTAATCAAACATCAAAGACAATAACTTCGTTTGAAGAAAAAAAAAAGACAATTGAGAGCTATGGCATATGAAGGCTAGATACTTCATTAAATGCGAAACACTATTCTATTTACAGAAAAAATTTTAACGGAAAGCTTTGAGAGACTTTTCCCGAAGAAGATCAATAGGTAACTTGCTAAATATTCGAGAAACTCGCAAAGAGAAGCTGTAGTACCTAGCAGTGTTACGAGTTTTTTCAACTTGAATACCACTAGGATTAGTTCTTGTACAACGTCCTTCTTTAAATATGCGGTTTCTATCAATTATGGACTGGTTCTGCATAATCTTCCAACCCATGACAACGTCATTTTGATATCTCCTATCGGCCAAGTTTGTTAGGCCTAGACATCTTAGCCTAGTTTCATAAGACGGAAGAGCCTGAGGGTACATTTTGTTCGGAAAACAACGATAATATACAATGCGTGTAAAAATTCTCTGAACATTTTCTACCGTTATCGAATCTTTCGAGTAGTGAGGATTCCAAAGCGTCGAAGCAAAGTCTAGGTGAGGCATTACATAAATTTTAAAACATTTGACCAATATAGAAATACCAATGTAAATACCAATGTAATTCATCCTTATTCCCATTTTTCTAAAAAAAGTTTAATCGCATAAAATTATTTTAAAAAAACAAATCTCATGATTAATGTCTGAAAAGTTGATCCATGTCATTTGTATGTAAACCATTATATTTTTGACGCAGGTTGACAAAGTAACTACTATAATTACTCATTCAATAATTCTCTGAATATCAAATGTCCGATAGAGTTGAAACTTGTTTATTTTACATGAATTTCTATTACGAGTATTATCATGGAACGAATCAAATTTTAATTGTTACTTATGATTTTGGTAATTCTAAGAAAAGGAGAAGAAAAGGAGAAAACCCATTTGACTCTAGTCGAAACATATTCTGTACAACTTAAACGCAAGGGATAGCACAGGAGCTGAAAAAGTTTAGAATGCTTTGAGCATCATGCTCGAGTTGACCTTCTTACAGCATCATGCTCGAGTTGACCTTCTTACAGCATCATGCTCGAGTTGACCTTCTTACAGCATCATGCTCGAGTTGACCTTCTTACAGCATCATGCTCGAGTTGACCTTCTTACAGCATCATGCTCGAGTTGACCTTCTTACAGCATCATGCTCGAGTTGACCTTCTTACAGCATCATGCTCGAGTTGACCTTCTTACAGCATCATGCTCGAGTTGACCTTCTTACAGCATCATGCTCGAGTTGACCTTCTTACAGCATCATGCTCGAGTTGACCTTCTTACAGCATCATGCTCGAGTTGACCTTCTTACAGCATCATGCTCGAGTTGACCTTCTTACAGCATCATGCTCGAGTTGACCTTCTTACAGCATCATGCTCGAGTTGACCTTCTTACAGCATCATGCTCGAGTTGACCTTCTTACACTTATCTTGAATGAGGTGACGATATATGTATATAATAAGTAGGTATTCACTAATATACCTGAATCTTTAGTTGCTCTAAAACAGGATAGAAAATTAATTTTAAAAAATAGTTGTTCAGAGGTTCAATGGATAGAGAATTAGCTTTCATTCGAGCAGAAGAACCAATTCGCAAAGAAACAAAGTCTTCCTACAAATGTTTTCAAGATCCACGTTAGACACTATTCGATCAAGTTGTAAGTCAGCTGAATACTTGTGAACTTCTGCATAAACTTTGTCATCGTAGGTGAACAAAGTGAAGTTAACAGGGCAACTAATACAGACTTTGATAGAATCAAGAATGACCTATAGTAGAAGAGCCATGCATGACGAAAAGGTTTTGAAGGAGCAGGATATGTACATATATGAAGAGGTATCGAAGGAGCAGCGAATTCCATACGTTCGTAAGAGGAGTGAGCAGCGGTCTCTGAGAATTTTACGAGGTTTATATTAGAATCACATGCTGAAGAATGGTGACACGGCTAGAAACATACAGTCTCCTGCTAAACTTTAGTTCAAAGCTTCTCGATCAGAGAGGAAACGGGGAGCTGAGTCCAACAAACCTGAAGAACAAACTTTTTTGTTTTTGTCAGTTGTAAGCAATATCATAAATCATTGTGCAATTCAAAGCCTGCATTAACCATTATGATTCCAGAGCCGGAGGCGGAGCTTGCTAAGAAGGAGGAGCCGGGAGCCAGGAGATAAAAGAGGCCACAGAGAGCGATCAGGGAGAGAGAGGGGGACGAACCCCAAGCCCCGACCACATGACCCCTTTCATATCTTACGTCCCTGATAAATGGATATCTAATACCCAACGTGTTTTGTTGTTGGGGACACAATACAGGGGCAGGGGAGGGAGAGAACACTCGCGGGCAATGCCCACCATTACTGGTAGCAGCGAGTGGTTCTTTCCCATGGGCCGCCCCTTCCCCTTTGTTGCGCAAGTCGCACCTCTCTCTCCACTGCACCTTTTTAAAAAAAAAAATTTTTTTTTCGTTGCACTGTGTTAGTTTTGGTAGTTCATGCATGGGGGCTGTTGCCCCGAAACAAAAGAAGGCTGTCGACAGCATTCATGGTTCTTTTCAAGAACATGAGGTTTCAGTGTTCCCGGAAGATGGGCTAGAGGTAAGACCCATAGTATTTCAGTGTATCCCCGGAAGATGGGCTAGAAGTAAGACCCATAGTATTTCAGTGTATCCCCGGAAGATGGGCTAGAGGTAAGACCCATAGAGTTTCAGCGTTCCCGGAAGATGGGAAAAAGGTTAAACCCATAGTGTTTTAGAGAGTCCCCGGAAGATGGGCAGGAAGTAAGACCCATGGAGTTCACGCGAGAGTCGGAGCGAAGCAGCTGACAGAGGTTAGTTTTTTATTTTTTTGTGCCAGTAAAATTTTCCTGTAATTTTCCTTTTTTTCTACCTTAAAGTTTTCATATCAGTTATATTAAGCACTTTATCATCACGCAATTTTTCCGTCAATTAAATTAGAATTTTTAACAAATTTTTTCTTTGCAATTCAACTTCTCAGCTTAACAAGCAAAATGTAGAGAAAATGAGAGAGCTTTAGCACTTAAGTCTGATTATGTACTTTTTGGAAGAAACAGAGATTTCAAATGTTATGGTCTGTCTATATTTCCGTGTATGTGTGCGAAGGGCTGTAGCCCCGAAAAAACAACCAAAAAATAAACCAATTTGTTTACGCTTTGAAAAGGTTAGGCGATATGAGTGACCGGAGCGAGGAAGCCACATTCAAAAGGCGTTGGAGGGAAGCTGCCTTTCTGTCCTAGACAGATTAGCCAACCTTTGTTTATATCTCAGTGTTAAGAAAGACATGTGAATCAGCAGCAGTACAGAGACGTAGAGAAAAGAAAATGGAGAGAAAAGAGGGAAGAGATTCAAAATATGGTGAGAGGGAAAGAAACAGTTTTGGGTAAAATAATAGAAAACGAAAGAGGAAGAAGGATGTAGAAGAAAAACCAACAGAAGCACTTTTTAATACAGAAAAAGAGAGAGAAAATAAGCAAGTTTCTACGCGTCAGTCAGAATAACCTTTCTTTCTTTCTGTGTCCGACCTTCATTCGATGCTAAAAAGTTCTATTCGAGTTTTATATCAATTTTGTTACAGGTCCGATTGTATCTTCATCACTCGCAGGGCCAATCAAAATGACTCCAGGAGCAGAAAATGGTAAGTAAAGATCTTTTAACATTTTCGTGTTTATTTTTACAATACTGTTGTTACTTACCATTCAAAAGTATTTGAATTTATATTGAAAGGTCCTATTTTCTATAATCTGTGTAATATATTCGTGATTTGCTTTCTGCCTTCGAGACTCAATTCTTTAACTTTTGTTTCCCCAATCTCTTGAAATTTTCATGCGCGCAGCCTCAAATTGAAACCTTGTTCATTACCTTGAATCGATAATTGAGCATGTTTTGAATGATGAAATTACGTTTTCTCGTTTTGCCATTATTTGCATTGCTTTTTACTGTGAATATGGTTGGGCAGTCGCCCCGAAACAAAAAAAAAAAAAAAAATGAAACGCGAAATCTCGCAATATTGAAGGTTCTAGCTCTCGTCTCATTCCTCAATTTTTTTTCCAAAATTTTCAAAATAAATGTTGCTTGTTCCTTCCGCGCTAAGACTATTATTTTTTCACCGCTCATTCATCTTTTAAATCTAATCCCATCATAATAATATTATTAATGTTCGAGAAGGTCTGAAGACGCGTTTTCTTTCGTATGCGCATAGCAATTAAGTTTTTTGCTTTTTTTGCTTAAGTTTTTTGCTTTCGTTCTTTTTTGTGAATATCGTGAGGGCACGCATCTCTCAACCTTCGCCGCGACATGTTGAATATATGCTCAAAGTTAAAAAAAAACAACAAAAAAAACGATGTTTTGATGTTGTTACGGTATGACTATCTTATCCCTTTTTCGGAACTATAATACATCTTTGATCAATATTTTCTCGTTGTCCTCAACAACCTCTCGTGTTTGCACAAAATAGCATTAATAACACACAGAGTGCATCGAAACTCCACCAACTATAGCTCGGGAGCTTACTTTTTGATATAAAACTTATCGTAAAAAATGTCAAGGGAAAACTTAAACTATTATAAGCCGTAAACCTCCGATTTGTAAGCTCGCTTAATACCCTAAGACTATTGTAAGCATACGTTGAGATGATCAAGATGAGAGTTAAACTGATTTAATGTGGAAGCAATTATGAATTTATGACAAAATGTTCCGAATATACATTTGACGACTATACATTCATTTGCGCGAATCTATCTGAAACCTATTGGCGATTTCTTGTTTTCCAAATTCGTTATTTGATCTTGAGCATATGTGTGTAGCTTTCGTTCCCCATTTTTCTTGCTATATCTCTGTTATTTGCCGATGAGCTTCAGTTTGTGGACAGTAAGCATCTTTCCCCTCTGTCAGAAGCATATGTAGAGGAAACTCGATACCTTTTCGGCTAAACGCGAGATTAAAGGCCTGTAACATTTAGCTTCTGAAAGCGCTGTGATTTGGAGCTAACACCCTTCCTTTGTTCTTGCTGGCATTTCCCATCAAAAGGGACATTCACGTAGCTAAAGATTCAAAAAGCGAGAAGAAAATAGAAAGTCACAAAGAGAGAAACATAAAAGAGAAAAAGCGAGAAAAGAAACAAAAAGAAAGGGCAGAGCAGAGCGAAAGTCAAAAAGAGAGAAGCACGAAAGGGCAAAAGCAAAAAGACGCAAAGAAAAACAAAGAAGAGTGAGAGCAGTCTGAGAGAGAGAGAAAGTCAAAAAGAGTAGCGTTTGGTGACTCACTAGCAAAGCTTCAAAAAACAAAAGGTTGTTGTTGTAGATTGCCCGCCGTAGGTCTCCGGCTGGGTAGACGAGGTCTTCTTTGACATGGCTCAGAAAACAATAACCTTACTTACATCATTTATCTAATTACATTATTTCTCTTTCTCTCTCGGGGTTTATTTATTTATTTTTTTTTTTATTTTTTATTTTTTATTTATTTTTTTTTTTATATATATTTTTTTTTTTTATATATATTTTTTTTTTCCCCTTTTTTTTTTTTTTTTTTTTTTTTTTTTTTTGAGAGAGAGAAAGGAATCACTGGTATAAGAACTTAACAACAGACGTCGGGCTATTCCACAAATCTATACTTCTTAAAAGTGTGTGGTCACAGCGACACGAGAATAAATGACTAGTTGTATGTGGCTCTTCTAAACATTTTGGGCAAAGAGGTGATAGGGCAGCTCCTATTCTGTGTAGGTAGCTGTTAAGGGAACTTGCATAGCCACTACGTAGTTGCGATAATGTTATTTGTTGTTCCCTGGGAAGTTGATTCGTTGATTTATGGATTCTGGGAGGTTTCTTACCTAGAACTGGGTTAGGTGAGCAAGATCTAATGAAATTTCTAACAGTTTCAGTATGTATTCTTTTAAGTGCGGCTTTCTGATCACTGTCTACTAGCATAATTTCTAAGTCCTTGGCATGTTTACGAATAGTTCTAGGTGGTTTGGGTTCCATGCATCGACGATGGGAGGGGTGGTTTGGGAGGAGTCTTGCTCTTGCAACGAATTGCTTGGTAAGCATCGTGTTGTGCTCCTTTATGGGTAACATTTCGCTTTCTAGAGCTAAGTGCTCTGTGCCGGCCATTGCTAGGTTTCCTGTTGCGATCCGAATTGCTCTATTTTGGTTTGCCTGTAGTTTTTTCCAGTTCGTCTCGGCCAATTGAGGGGAGTAAATTGGTGCGGCGTAGTTGAGAACGGATCTGGTCATTGTTTTGTAGGTTGCAAGAAGGGTGTCTTTCTGTTGGCCCCATGTTCTTCCTCCGAGGGCACGTAGTATATTCAGTCTTTTGGCCGTTCTCTGTTTAAGGTATTCTGCATGTTGTCGGAAGGTGCCGAGTTGGTCTAAGACGACACCGAGTATTTTGGGTGTTTTAGTTGTCGGCAGAAGGGTTCCGTGGATTTCTACCTTGGGTTCTTTTTTACATTCGCCTGTATGGGTTGTGAAAAGGGTGACCGTAGTCTTTTCCTTGGATATGATCATTTTACGTTGTTCCAATTCTTCTACGAGTTTCGGTAGGAAGTGGTTGATCTGATCTTCACAGGTTTCAATACAGGGGCTTGAGGAGAGAATTGATATGTCGTCGGCGTAGGCTGTCATCTGCGTGTTTCCTGTGGGTTGCGGGAGGTTGTTTATGTAGAGATTGAATAAGAGGGGGCTGAGCACTGCTCCTTGTGGGACACCAGATCTGCATGTGAGACGTCGACTGCTTTTTCCTTGGAAATCTACCTTGATTGTACGGCCTCTTAGGTAGCTGGACATCCATCGGACGATGGCTCTTGGCATATTCGTTTCAGTGAGTTTCTTGCAGAGAAGGGATATGTTCACTAAGTCATATGCTGCAGTGAGGTCAAGGGCGACCATGAGAGTGCGGTCCGGGGGTGGTTTCCGATTGAAGCCGTTTGTTATTTTCCCGGTTATTTCCAGGAGTGCGGTAGTAGTCGAGTGCTCTTTGCGGAATCCATGTTGCCAGTCAGCGATTTGAAAGCCTTCCGCCAGGAATGGTAATAAGACCCGTTCGAATGTTTTGGCTATAGGGGATAGTATTGATATTGGTCTATAGCCGTTCAGGTTGCTGGAGTCCTTTCCTGGTTTAGGTAACATTATCACTCTTGCATCTTTCCATCTGGACGGGATAATACCTGTCTGCAGCGTGTTATTGAAGAGGATGCAGAGGCATTTTCTGAAGTTTTCACCGGCCATTTTGAGTAGTAGAGGGCAGATGCCTTCACTGTCTGGGCATTTGGAACCTTTGGTTTTCTTGATTGCTTCTTCGATCTGTGCCAGGGAAATTTGGGGAGCGTCTGTCCGTTTGAGGCCTTTAATTAGTCGTGTTGTGCTTCTTGCTGATTTGTCGACCTCTTTAGGGGCTTGTTTAGCTAATTTTCTGGCAAAAGCGTTTGAGGCAGATGTTGGGCATAGACTTTTCCCGTCGTGGCTGATGGTCAAGTGCGTCGGTTTAATTGATTTGCCGTCGATAGCCTTTATCGTTTTCCAGAGTTTGTTGCCCGGTTCGTTGTGGCTAATTTCAGATATGTACTTTTCCCAAGCCTTCCTCTTTTCGAGGTTGATGCGGAAGGAGATTTCGGCCATTATTGAGGGGAGTGAGGGGTCCGTAGGATTGTCCCTCCTCATTTGGTCCCGTTCTGCAATCAGCTTCTTCACATCTTCACTCAAGTGAGGTGTGTATTTTGGCACCTTTCCACGGGGAATGTTGTTCTTAGCCGCTTTGGTCAAGGTGGTGGTCAGGAATTTGTGCATCTTAACTGAGTTGCCGGCGAATGGGAAATCCATGAGAATCTTGTTGATGTCCCTTTCGAAGCCTTCCCAATTCGCTTTGTTGTAATTTGTATAACAACGTGCGTTTGAGATGCTGGATGGCTGTGTTTCGACGTCAATCAGGCATGGGAGGTGGTCAGAGTTCATTCTGTTGATTGTTGACCAGTTGCAGTCGATGGCTATGTCGTTCGAGGCGAGAGTGATGTCTGGTGATGCTTTTTGTCTTGTGGGCATCTTTGAGTTGTTGAGACATACAAGATCGCTGTCGTCAATGAAGTCGCATAGTTCATCTCCTCTGCTATCCTCCGTACCTTCACTCCAAACTTTATTGTGTGCGTTGAAGTCTCCACCGACAATGAATGGTTTCTTCTGTGTTAGGAGTCGGTTGAAGTTCGGCGCGTATGTGTTGGGGCATGACGATCGAGGTGGGATGTAAATGTTGCAGATTCTTATGGTTCCTTGGTCGGTTGGCACGTCCACGCTGAGTGTTTCGGCTGTCTGGTCCGTTGTTGGGGAGGTCACGTTAGCATAGCGAATATTCTCTTTGACTAGTATCGCAAGTCCGCCTCCAAAGTTGGAGCGGTCTTTTCTTATGATCGTGTAACCTACGATATTCGGAGATGGAATATTAGCATCCATTTTGGTTTCTTGGATGAGTGCTACGTGAACATTCAACTCATGTAAAAGGTCCTCTAGCTCGGTTAGTCGGGCTCTCAGTCCATTAGCGTTCCATTGGATTATCCTCAGGTTAGCTACCGTCTGGGAGGCAGTCTGCTGGATCGGGGCTCTCTCACAAATTCTACATCTCCATTGGGGGTTCCAATCATTAAGATTGTTAAGGTTGGAACAGCGGAAATGTACCCATTTCTTACATTTGCTACAATTAACACAATTCGAAGGCGCGTTAAGAGAGCATACAGAACAAGGCCATCTTGGGCCTGGGTTAGTCTCGATACCAGCGATTTGGAGGAGTGTTCGGATCAGAGACGCTGGGTCTTTCTGATCCGTGTTAGAAAAAATGAGGTTTCGGGGGAAGCCGTCCTCGTTGTCCCTTGCGGGAGATTCCATTGGGAAGTTTTGTTTGGAGGTCCATTGGGTCCGACGCCATGTAGCGTCGTCCACAGTCGCACCGCGTGTAGGTGACCTCCGTCGCGACCAAAAAAAAAACAAAAGGTCGTCATTTTGAGTAAGACAGGCAAGAGAAGAAAAGGGAAGTCAAAAAAAAAAAGAGCAAGAGACAACTAAGACAGAGAAAAGAGAGGAGAAAGAGGAAAAGTCAAAACAAAAGCCCCCTCTCGCAATCAAGATAGGGGTTACGGTAATAGAAAATAGAGAAGAGCAAAGAAGCAAAGGAAAACAAAACGCGCTAATGGCACTTTATCAGATTCTCAAAACCAAGTAAAGATTAAAAATTAGATACACAATCCATTACCACATTCTTCAGAAGTTTTATCCCTTTAAAAACACTGCTCAACACAATAATAATCACTTCAGTTCTTCGACAGAGAAACTCAGCGCTCTTCATTGAATTCCCCTTTCAAATTTATTTCTTGTCTTCAAATCTTGAAGGGCTGTTGCCCCGAACAACCAATAATACCCGAAAGGGGAAGTCTTTGCTGATTCTTGTCTTCAAATCTTGAAGGGCTGTTGCCCTGAACAATCAATAATACCCGAAAGGGGAAGTCTTTTTCCTCAGAATCCTTCACCGATTTCACAAGAGGGCAGTCGCCCCAAAAAACAAAATGATAGACGAAGAGAAAATCCGATCTCTCACAGAATTGAGAACAGTAGGCCCGACCACAAGGTCGCAATCGGCACCCCCTACAAGAGAATTGGAATCATTGTTCAAAAAGGGCGAAAACTCCATAGGAGCAACGCTATTAGAGGCTAGAGACTTGAGAGATGCTACAACTATAGCTATCCAGAAAACTTGGAACAAAGCAGAGCTCGGAAATACAACATTTCAGAACTACGCCAAGGCCCTAAAAGACCTGCTATTACATAGTCCCATGAACCGGATAACTTCTAGTAAGGCAGATATTGAAGAACATTTGGCTGTTGCCACGAACGAGAAATCAAAACAAAATTCTTCCATAATTATTACAAATAATTTACAGCAAGAGGATAACCTCAACTCGCATGATAGAGAAGGCAGCACAGAAAAATCAGAGGCTAAACGCGCGCCGTCTCTTATGATGATAAGTACGCAACAGCACGGAACAGGGCTGTCTTCATTTACAGGAACAGGCGAAATCGCGTTTGCAACCTGGCTAAGGCGATTCGAAGACTTATTGAGAGTAAGAGGGCCCAACCTCACCACTGAAGAGAAATCAAATTACCTGATATCTTACCTTGAAGGCAGCGCTCGCGAAAAAATAGAAGAATTATCTAATGCCGATAGAAAAGACTTCAGCAGAGTCGTAAACCACCTTAGATCATACTACGACAGCAACCAACAAAAAGCGCTAGCAAGACAAGCTTTAAGCTCATGTACGCACAACATAGGTGAAAGTGTATCAGCATTCAGCGATAAAATTACCACCTTGGTTAGATCGGCCACGGGACACTTGGCACAAGAAGCCCAAAAAGAAAGAATGCTCGAAGAATTTATTTCCAGATTAAGAAAACCCATTAGACTGCAGGTAATGTTGAGCGAACCGACATCTTTCGAAGAAGCGGTACGTGAAGCAATAGCCGTAGAACACACGTTGCTAGAATGTGCAGCTGAGTCCTTAGCGAACCCCACTCTACACGCTTTCGAAAATAGAGGCCCACCAACAAGGGAGACGCAAAACAGACCCCGAAATTTCCAAAATGTTCAAGTTAGAGAGAATTTTCAAAGATCAAACGTTAGAAACAGTTATCAGCAACCAGGCTCTAATTACGGAAATATGCGAGAACCTAATAACAGATGCTTTTACTGCGGTCGCCTTGGTCACCTAGTCGCAGCATGCAGGACTAAGCAGATTGCAGGACTAAGCAGATAGACATGCAACGAGCCACAACAGGAAACTTCAGACAAACGAATCAGTCCCAGACATATCATTATAATCAGCTCAGAAATCGGAATAATATATCCCAAGGCCATAGAAACGAGGTCAGGCAGAACGCACCGCTAAATTTCGTATCAGAAGAAATAATGAGTAATACAACAACAGTCTTGGATAATTTGACTCAAGCACTCGAAAAAGCACAAGTTCGTGCAGCCGAGAGCGAAGAGAGAGTAAATTTACTGGTGCAAAGAAACAACTCTCTTGCAAGAGAGCAGTTCACCCCTCAAACAACGAAAGCCGCTAGTTCGTCTAGCCGCATAGCAAGTTTAATGCCTTTGATATTGTTAATAAGCATGACAAACCCGACAAATGCCATAACAACATGGATCTGCCCATTCGATCAATCTCCCGAAATATTCCGCTTCCCTTTGGAGTACGATTGCTCTCGCATGATCCCACCAGCGAACGCCACGACGAAACCATTGACTCTAGAAATGTATCGACCTAACACAAGACAGTATTCATCTCAAGGGTCATTTTGCGAAATAATAACGACGGAGATTAATTACTACCAATACTTCTTTGGCGGACGCTGGCAAGAAAACTCAGAAATCAGACATATCGTCTCCAAAGATCAATGCGAGCACATGTCTCACTTCAAAACGTGCGAGCATGGCACCTTGATAGAATACCAGGGAATTTGGAGGACAGATAATAAAATAGATATACCGTGGGGTACACCACCTTTCTCAAGTATGAAAACTAGAAGCGTACATGTGACAAATTGTGTCTTGAACATAGCACCAGTCATCACCAGGCACTCAAACACAAACCCACATTCAGATATAGCCGATCTGAGTAGCTGCTCCTATCAAGAAGGAGTTTGTTCCTTCAAAAAAAGGGAGTATAATGGTTTGGGTTCCAGAATTAGAAGAAAAATGTGACTTCATATTTTTCGGAACAAAGAAAGGTGACCTGATTGGAAGAGTATGGATCAGTTCGGACAAACAATTTGCCTTGTCATGGGACAATGAGAAAACAGTAAGCAACTGTGGCAAAAGCCTAACAGCGACAGACCAAGGCTTCGCCATCCTGATCTGGAAGAAAGTCAAACGAGACGCAGCACCAATTTATTCAAACCAACACGCTTCCCAGCTATTGGCTTCGGAACACGCGGCCGTAAACAGCATGACGGGATTGATGCAACACGCAGTAAGATCGATGTGTGAGCGCATGACCATGTTCACAGCTTCACTGAAAGTGGCACTCAACGTTAACCCAACACTAGCTGTTCGAGCTCTCACGAATAGATCAGACGTATCGGCAAGATACGCAGGAGGCGGAATAATAGAAATATTCAGGTGTTCCAGAATACCTAAGGGATCAGTAAAAATGATCCCATTTAACGGAACCTGTTTCGACAAACCAAAAGCGCGAGTCACTTCTCCGACAGGCACGATAGAAACTTTTGTAGACCCAGTATCAGGAATCATTCAAAAAAACAGCTAATAAAAAAGAATGCTTGCAAAATCAAATATTTTTCTTTGAATCAGGCACTGTACTCGAGAAGTTTGACGCATTAGGAGGAACAATCTCGATACTGCAGAAGGATATCATTCCAACAATAGGCAAACATATGGTAGAGAATTTTGAATGGCGGCCTAAATTGACCATCTTTTATAATTTGGCACTGACAAACTTCTCAGAGATTTTAGAAGACCACACATGGACAACCCAATGGGATTCTAAAGATGACACATGGATAGACCACCACGGAACAAAAGTCTCATTAGATCTGAATTCAGAAACGAAAGAATGGACTTGGAAAATGCTTTTGGGAGACTGGAATCTTTATTACATCTGGGTAACCCTTTGTACTACATGTGTCACAGTAAAAATCATTGTTTTCATTTATAAAATCTCTAACGCTCTAGCCCTTTTATCATATTTGACCTCGTACCGTAGAAATCTGGATAATTGGCCAAATTCGCGCAGTTGCGCCGAAACAAGCATAAATTCGCAAAACGCGATCACGCTTCAGCAAATAAGAAGTGAGAAACCCAGAATGGAGACAGAATTAACAACAACAACGACATATCTCTCACAATACCCATTGACCCCTCCTCTATGCACAATTTCAATAAATAGAGTACACTCATCAACGATTCAAATTCCGGTCCAACTCAACGGATTTTGGATGCTAGCTCTAGTAGATACAGGTGCCGGTATCACGGTAGCAAGCAAAGATTTAGCTCGACTAATAGGGATACCAAAATTGGAGGAAAGCGACGTCCCAAGAGCAACAGGAGTAGCAGGAGTACCGATAGATATGGCCGGTCGAGCAACAGTAGAACTGTCGGTAGGAAATGAGATGTTAGATATAAACGTGTACATATTTCACGCAACAGAATTGCATATCCCTTGCGGCAGACCGGTATAACGTCATTCTAGGCAATGATGTATTACGCAGGCTACCAAGCTGGCAAATACAGTACGACGAAAACCGCATCGTATTTGAAAATTGCGAAATCCCCATCGTCAATGACGAAACGGAACCGCTAAAAATAACAAAAGTAAGGCTAGCAGAGACAACAATATGTCAACCTAACACAGAAACAATGATAACATGTCGCATCGACCCCACAGTCAGCGACATACTGCAAACTGAAGGCATAACCAGAATCAAGCAACACCCCGAAATGTATACTCCACCCGCCGTAATCCAAGGATCTAAAGTTTTTCTCCTGATAACAAACCCTAATGAGCATAAAATAATATTTTTCAAAAATCAGCATAAAAAAAACAAACAAACGCGACCCCTTTAGAAATAACTGAATTAGAAACACTACAAGACAAAGCAAGCGAAGCCCCAGGAAAATTATCCTAATCCGTCTTACATCTACAACCCGCAAACTCCGAGTCCACTAGAGGAGGATGCGAACAAAATCGGCAGTTGCCGCGAAACGAACAAAAAATGTTACATGAAATAAATAAAAATTTAGAGCTGTCAGACGTCACAGAAGAACAACGCAGCCAGCTAAGATCACTGTTCGAAGAATTCGAAGATCGAATATCTAGTTCGAGTTATGACTTAGGATCATACGACTCATCTTTGGTGCACATTAAAACTTCAACTGAAATTCCAAATAGCAAGCCCAGACCTCAGAAAATACCAATCAAGTTCCAGAAAGAATTGAATGAGCAAATAGACAGTTTGCTCAAATCCGGCAGAATTCGAGAAAGTGATACACCATGGGTCCATAATACAGTACTAGTAAAGAAAAGTGACGGATCACTTCGCGTGTGCTTAGACTTCAGGCCTTTGAACGAGGTAACCATTCCAGACCATTATCCTTTACCGCGCATAGAAACTATTCTGGAAAAAGTAGCAGGCAATAACTTTTACACTTCTATAGACCTAGCCAGTGGATATATGCAACTACTAATGGACGAAGAAAGTCAAGCAAAGTGCGGCTGGTTAACTCATCAAGGAGTATATGAGTTTGTTTACTTACCATTCGGACTTAAAAACGCAGGAGCTCATTTCTCGAGAGCAATGACGAAAATTCTAAGTGTTTTAGAAGAAAATTGCTTAGCATATTTAGATGACATTGTAGTCTTTAATAAAGATTTTGATTCTCACTTGAAAACACTAAAATCGATTCTACAAAGGTTCAGGCAATTCAATATAAAGGCGTCAGGAAAGAAATTAAAAGAGATAGCTAGAAGGAAGATATGCTTTCTAGGTCACGAACTTTCATCTAGAGTCTATAGTCCAGCCGAGAAAAATATAACAGCCATAAAAAATTGTCCTAGGCCCAAAAACGCTAAGGAAGTGAAAAGGTTCATAAAGTGCAGAAGCACCGAAACAAAATTCGAAAATGCCTTTGGGCGTTTCGCCCTTCAGGTTTTTCACCTTTTGGGTCTTTTTACCTTTCACTTTAACACGAGGTCAATAATAGTGTAGTTTTAATATTTAATAGATCATAGTAATTAAATTTTAGCTATTTTTTTTTATAAAGACTGAGGACAGTCTTTGATGGTAAGGTGGAAGGTGTAAGCAATATCATAAATCATTGTGCAATTCAAAGCCTGCATTAACCATTATGATTCCAGAGCCGGAGGCGGAGCTTGCTAAGAAGGAGGAGCCGGGAGCCAGGAGATAAAAGAGGCCACAGAGAGCGATCAGGGAGAGAGAGGGGGACGAACCCCAAGCCCCGACCACATGACCCCTTTGATGTCTTACGTCCCTGATAAATGGATATCTAATACCCAACGTGTTTTGTTGTTGGGGACACAATACAGGGGCAGGGGAGGGAGAGAACACTCGCGGGCAATGCCCACCATTACTCAGTTTTGTCTTCTGTGAAACTTTTGTCTCATGTCCTCTGTGTCAACCAGCTGGTAAAGAAAACTTGCATAACCAATTTCATTCTTATTACTTTTCGTTTCTGTACGCGGTCGTCTTCTTTTGCTGTGCAAATGGAGAACAAGGATTCACGACTAGTTTTTGATTTGAATCACTCATTAGTTCGTTTGAAACTCAATCAATCTAAACTTGTTTTAAAAAAAAGTTAGTTATTATAACTACAGTGGAATTATTAGTAGTATTAATACTATCATTTTTATATAAATAATAGAAATATAAATATATATATATATATATATATATATATATATATATATATATATATATATATATACATATACATGTTAATTAAAAATTCAGTTAATTGTTAGAAAATTCAGTTTATTTTGTATTTATTAACAAAAATTATCTATGTAGCTTGTAACTTTTTGTCCCAGCTATAAGAAGCGTCAAAAGAATCCAAAAAAAGAAGTGCTCGAAGAAGTTTACATAATATTCGAGACACGGAAGACACTATTTGTGTTTTTGAGGTTCTTTCGGTGCTTACATTGAATGATAGATTGGTGGCGGGGGGCAACCACGTCAGCTTACTTGCGACATCAATCAGAGAGAAGGACTTGACCTTGGGTAAGAGCTTATCTTCCAGCACATCCTTTACCTCTAAAGTCTAGGTTTTCGGTAAAGGGTAGAGAATTTACTATGAGATCATGAAAGTTCATTTACGGAAAATCAGAAAGCAAAAAACCACCTTTTTTAATTTAGAGGATAATCCCATACTTTCAGCATGATAATGACATTGAGAAGTTTTTCGGTGGTTTATATGTAGAGCTTATATAATGAGTTGTTATATATCAGAGTTTTCAAGAGCCTTCAATTCGAAATATTTATACCGAGTTTATCTAAAAATAAACGATGCTTTAGATAGCTTTTTGGGTACGTTCAGAGACACATGCATATGAATGTACCGCATAATCCAGAATATTTCAGAAGAAGAAGAAGGAGAAGGAAATGTTTCGCAGCCTAACAAGGGTTTTAAATCAAATTTCTTCAATTTCTTCAAAGTTAGTATATGAAATTTAAAATTGCCTCACTTTTGTGGATTTTGAGCCAATAATGGCCTTACCGCTGCCAATTCCAGCCGCGCCGATATTGCCTTTTTGCAAGTATCGGATCAGATATTACCACTAAACGATGGTTCAACCATTTAGCCAAGACAAAAAAGAGATATTGTTGAAGAATTTTGTCTTTCACTAGTTTTTTTTATATTTACATATGTATTTGCTATTTTAGTTTTGAAGTTAATAATCGAATTAGTAAGGAGTTTTAGAGAAACGAAGTTCGAAATGCCATGTTTAAGAAGAAGAAGAAAAAAATTAAGGCTCTGGGTGTCATCTGTAGTGTTGGATGCCCACCAACTCCCAGGTCTATCGTTGACAAAATTGCTTTTCACCCTCCAACGAAAGAGAAGAGCTATCAAATATTCCTAGAAGAAGCTCCCGAGCAGCCTCTAGCGGACGTCTCTATGGTACATGCCTTTGTTTTTCAAAAGTTTTATTTCTAAAGAGCTGCAAAATTTGTGGTCTACATTTCATAGACTTTATCGCAACAGGCTTGGATGGGAGGGGAGATTGAATCCAGATTCAAGGTGTTGGCTCGAGCTTGCCACTTGGTAACCACAGTGAGAAAAAAATTCCCGTTAGGGGTAGAGTGCGGCCAAGATGATTGTATTTAGAACACACTGATCAGTAAATTAGTTGGACTAGTCAAAATAAAACAGTAAACATTCGTTGGTAAAGCTTTCGCCATGAAGCTATAAGTCCCAAATTCAACTCCCCTCCAAGAAATAGCTTTAGAAATGTTTTTCTCGAGCCTGATTAGTTTTCTGTTGATGAAGTTCAAATTTTAAGTTTCATAGA
This sequence comes from Allodiplogaster pararmata, assembly GCA_964056735.1. Classification (NCBI taxonomy): domain Eukaryota; kingdom Metazoa; phylum Nematoda; class Chromadorea; order Rhabditida; family Diplogasteridae; genus Allodiplogaster; species Allodiplogaster pararmata. The sequence goes on from OZ057404.1 coordinate 5,286,698, forward strand.
TGTGATAATAATGAAAAAGATATTAGAGATATGATTAACCTGAAATTCTCATGAGGTATTAAGCGTGGTGCTTGCAATTTTCATGAGGTATTGAGCGTGGTGCTTACATGAAATGACGATGAGGCCTTTTAAGGGAACCAGGAGATTAAGCAACCTAACATACAGGTAACAGTTTAAATGGAAAAATAAGATGTGCCATGGCGAATTTGCGAGGTACGTGCTTTTAGCCGTAGGCAATTCTTTACTCATCCGGGTGAGTCATGGTCGAAATTACGAAACAGATCGCTGGACGTCCTTTCTTTATCCGTCCTCTGCCGTTGTCGAGTCTGCGGCCCACCGATTATGACAAATTGGCCGCGTCTTGCCACGCGTTCACCGTCCACACTGCTCACAAAAATGAACTTCTTTGTTTGATGTTCCGTCCTGCTGAGTATCTACCGATTTCTTCTCTCCAGAGCCAGGTTAACGGCGCAGACTGCTCACTATTAGAAGCTTTGTCTTTTCCAAAAAAATATATTTCTGCGAGAGCGCAAGGATGAATTTATATTATAGCAAATTACACTTGAAAGAAGCTCCCCGTCTCTCAGAATTTGCAAAGAATTTTCTAAGGTTTCGCGTGCGGCACAAATTCAAAAATTGAAAAAAGACTGCTTTTATGGGGGTTTAGAATGAAAAGAAACGAAAGATGCGATGACAGCACAAAACGGAAAGGACAATATGAAAAGTCAGGCGCTCGATGTTTGTTATTAAAGGACCTTTGCTCAAAATAGAGATTTTTTCAAGATTTTGGAAGCGTACGTAAAGGATCACCGACACTTTGTACCCGCGACATTTTGTACCCGAAACTTTATACACGAAATTTTTACCCGCTACATTTTGTACCGTGACACATTGAACCAGACACTTTAAACCCGATACCCACGATCAGATCGGCAAAAAAATATTGTGAGGAAATTTTTCAAGTGGTCTCGTTCCTATGTGTTACGGCATCTTTACGTGAACTTTACCTGAGCCTAAGCAACAAATAATCTGAGAAAATAAATGAAAAGTAACCAAATGTCGCATTTCAAAGTAAAGTTTCGTAAACAAAGCGTCGCGGGTACAAAGTGTCGGTGATACGGTACGTCATGTATGGGTACGCCTTCATAAAATTGTCATGGTTTTCTCTATAGGGCCTTTTTTCATTACCATTTTGTGTACTTGCACAGGTGATGTTATTCGCCCAGCCAAACTCTTCAAACTTGAGCACATTTATGCATCCGAACTTCTTGAACTTCCTCACAATGGCCGAGTGTTTCAGCATGGACTTTTACTCATTCGATTACTCAGGGTTAGTACTCTCCTGAAGGGAAGAGAGAAAGATAGCGATAGAGATAGAGATAGAGATAGAGATAGAGATAGAGATAGAGATAGAGATAGAGATAGAGATGGAGATAGAGATAGAGATAGAGATAGAGATAGAGATAGAGATAGAGATAGAGATAGAGATAGAGATAGAGATAGAGATAGAGATAGAGATAGAGATAGAGATAGAGATAGAGATAGAGATAGAGATAGAGATAGAGATAGAGATAGAGATAGAGATAGAGATAGAGATAGAGATAGAGATAGAGATAGAGATAGAGATAGAGATAGAGATAGAGATAGAGATATAGATAGAGAGGGAAAGAGAGAGAGAGAGAAAGAGAGAGAGAGTTACAGAAAGAAAGAACGAAAGATGAAAGAATTAGAGAAAAGTAAATTCATAAGTTCAAGTGTTATTAGTATTCATACATTCATATTTTCAAGTTCAAGTATGTTCAAGTATTATTATTTTTTGTTTTATTCATTTTATTTATTTATATTATTCTCATTAGTTTTCTTATTATTATTCTTCTTCTTCTTCTTGTTATTATTATTCAAATGTTTCTTCGCAAGTTATTGGGGAAAAGGTTTTTTCTAATTTCCGACAAGTGAAGCTTTTCTACACACATATGTTTGTATAGAGAATCAGAACTAATTCGGAAATAATATAAATAGGATTCTAAATAGTCAATGGATATATTGAACATTCACCGAGCCGTTTTCTCGAGACAGATACGGATATAGTTCTGGCAAGCCATCCGAAAGAAATATTTACGCAGACATCGAAGCCGTCTATCAGCATATCAGGCTGACAAGGCCGGACAAGAAGGTGACAGCTGTATGACGGACTATCAAAACATATTTCATGAATATTAGTATGACTATTTGAACTTAATGATATTAATTGTATTATTTGTATCACATGACTACTCTCATAGGTTTTTGACCATTAATTCATGACTATTCAAAATGTTTTATGACTATTCAAACACATTTCAGTTATAAAAATTTTTTAACTAGGCAAAATTAAGGTTTCAAAACTCGGAGGGTTATTATATGTGCAAGTGAACAGTCTAGCTTCTGTAGGGCACATCTATTGAAGCAGTGCGAATTATGATTACTAAAGTATAATTATCGAATGATCGTTTCGAGGCTTGATAATAGATATTTTCTCAAAACAAGCTTTTAGTCTGTTTTATTTATTCAACTAGAATCTTTGTGTTGTTTTTAATTAGTGAAACTACTCACTTTTTCTGAAAACTTTCTAGAGAGCTTGGAACTTGAAACGCTCCATCTCAATACTGACGCTATTATGCAAACTTTTTCAGGCGTTGGTTATAGTATGATGAGAGCGATTTGGATAAAGGAGAGAATAGAGAATGAAATTTAATTATACATTTTCCAAAGATATAATGGGCTTCAGAATGTGAGAACATGTTCGGGAAATAATTTGTACGTTCAGAACTTCAATCCGTTGTGAAACTCTTTGGAGTGCTCAGATTGTCTTAGTGGGATATTCGATCGGTACATCCGCAGTGACTTATCTTGCTTCCTTGCGACCAACAAATTTATCAGGTTCAAGTCATAACTTGATATGTATTTATGAATCGAAGAGTAATTGAGCTTGTGAACGGTAACGCACTCGTACTACGAAGCGGAACAACAGAGGACTGGTTTTAATTTCAAGTTGTGAACTGGCTTTTGCCGGTGTGGTAATTCATTTTTTATTCCTGTATATACACAAGTATAGCACAATGGATGGTTACGCAGATGCGATTTTGGAAGAAAAAAAAGTAAACTCAAACATATATAATCACAGGAATCGGTAGGTTAAACACAATGTAACTTGGATTCAGTAAGAATTACCCACTGAGGAAGTGCCAGGATGGCCTTCTTAAATAATAAGGAAGAGGGTAGAATCACAATTCAATCATATTTCGTTTTATGATTTCCTCAACAAGCCCTCAACAAAGCTCGTATCGGCAGTTGTATTTCTTTTTGTTGTTGAAAAAACAAAGTAATTACATTGAATTTCACTAATGGCTAACTGTTGGTAACTCGGCCCTCAAATACCATAAGCCTGCTCTTAAGGCGTAGCTCTGATCGCACCTTTCACTTCTGGAATGCGATTGCTCACCAACACTCCGGAACGGGAGAAAAACTTTCTATTCGACAGGTTTCCTATGTAAGTTTTTTTCTTCTGTCATTCTCATTCTCAGTTAATATGATGACTTTTCAGCGAAAGTCTTACCGAATACAAAGATAATGAAGACGTGTTCAATAAGTTTGGGACCTTTTTTTGAACAGCAGCTTTTTTAAACTGGAGTTCATACAACATAAATTTTCAAATGCTCAGTTTGGAGGCAGTGACGCCTGGTCAAAACAATTTATTTAAGTATCACACGTGAAAAGCTAGTTCACCACGCGGGATCGGACCTTGATGTGAAACAAGAAGCAATTGAAAAAGGAAAATAAGAAAATTTGGTAGCGCTTGAACAAATCAGACTCTCGCACTGTTGCTTACCCAAACGACCCGGGAAGCTAGTTATTGTATACCAAGTCGATGTCTCTATCTCATCCAATCAAATCGTGTACCCTATCACGATTCACGTGATGTTTTGATGAGCATCGTGTTGATAAGCACGTGATCGTGTTGATTGAGCACGAATAAAGTCATCAACACCACTAATGAATTTGTATTGATTGAGCATTATGATATCTCACATAAATCGCGATTCAGCAAAGATTGCGATTAAGAAGACTACTGATTGAAAAACTAATTCTATGTATATTATAATTTTTCAGATATTTGTACATTTGTCTAGAGAAATCCATTATTAGAACATCATTTTGAAATATTTATCTTGAATGTTTTTTTAGTAAAGAGAAGGTGCAAGAAATCGAAGTTCCTGTTCTTCTGCTCCATGGCTCCGAAGATTCGGTTTGAGTTCTTTCGAGTTTTACAAATCTCTTAGTTTCGTGAGGTAGTTAACCTTAAGATTTCTATTGAAAGGACTCATCGAGGTTTCTGAGATCAGGTCAATTATCTTTCTAGGTGATTTCAATGGAGCATTCGGTTGAGCTCTTCAAGCAGATTCGATACCCGGTCACACCGCTCTTCGTCCATGGTGCAGATCATCAGAGTGAGCGATAACGACCTAGAACTGATCGATTGCTTCCAATCATTTATTGAACAGTCCTACTCACTCTCTATTCAGAACACAAGAGTGGTTATAGTCCCTTGTACAATGTTAGTTAAATATCCTTTGCAAGTTTCATTTTCGGTACAGAACCTAATATATTATCGAGTTATCTGATTGAACTATCGCACAGAAAAAAGCTAGCCCACCGGGCGGGATCGAACCCAGCCATCTCGAATCAAACCGGTAGCAGGCTTTACCATTACACCACGGGGACACATTGCTATTCCGTGCGATAGTGTTATATGAAAAGCTCAAATACGTTGTAGTCACGCATGCTCATTAAGCGATTGCGACATGAATGGAGCGCAACTCCAGAGTTCACTATTAAGACAGAAGAGAGATTGAAGATGGGTAGTAAATCTTCATAATCTAAGGTACACAGTTTGAAGTCAGTGACGCCTGGTTAAGATGACATTTCATTGTACTATCGCACAGAAAAAAAAGCTAGCCCACCAGGCGGGATTGAACCCAGCCATCTTTTATAACTTAGATTTTGAAGATTTATCAAGTTATCGATTATATACTAAGTTCTATATCGAAAAGATGTTAAGTGTATGTATGTTAACGAGTACAATAGGAAACGGCACGAACCCAGTACATTAACAAGTACAATAAAAACAGCGACATTACCTAATCCAATGAAGATTACAATAACGACCGGTATAGTATCTAGTAAGATAGCCAGTACGTTAGAAACCCGTAAAGTACCTAGTAAAACAAGAATTACCACAGGTATAGTACCTGGTACCGTGACGAGTACAATAGAAACCCGTATAATCTCTGGTATAAACGCAAGTAAATTAGCAAACTACAAAGTAACTAATGTTTAAGCAAGTTGAATAGCAGCCACCCATATAATATGTTTCAGGTATTTGTAGTCACATCTTCGTAGTCACGAAGTTTAGTCGCGAAGTCAAACAAGAATCATAACTCAAAACCAAACATTTCAAGGTATCTTCAACGGAACTTTTCTCACGCCATTTGCTCGCCTGTTACGCTTTGTCAGGTAGTGTGATTACCATTTACATGTTTGAGATTCATAGGGATAATTGAAATTAATGATGAAGATCGCTAGACAAGTGAAGTTTGTGTAGACGATGACAACCAGGGTGTTTCTTAGCACCCGCACAACTTTTTTCGAGCACATAGATTTTTGAAATTTCAGAGTTCAACTTTCAATTTTTCCGATGATTAGGACTTTCCCTACGAAAAAAAACCAAAAAAAAATTTTATAAGCGCATAGATTTCAATGATTTTCGGTGTTTTTGGAGAGCGAATAAATTTTTTTCTCCGTGGGTGCGGGTCAGAGGAACACGCTGGTGGGGATGAAATTTGTACATAACTTTGCCGGTAGGATCATGTGCTGTTCCATGTTTCTCTTCCGGGGTGTTTTTCTAACTCGCACTACTGTAGAAGCTTAAACAATTTTCTAAAAAGGCATGCGAAATAAATTTTATCTTCGATTGAGTCCTCTCTTTTTCACACAAGCTCTTGGTCTCTTCCCCAAATCTGCCGTTTGCTCAAAATTAGTCTTTCTAATGAACATGCTTTTTGAACGATTGGTAAGCAACCATCTGGTCACTGCTATTGTTGGTAGCAGCACTGAAGAGAGTCGCATTGGTGCGAGAATTACCAAGATTCTCCAACCTGCTTGGCTTCATGAAAACTGTCCGACAGACTGTTTCTTCCCACCCGCAAAAATAATGTGTATATAAAGAGGACCAATGAAGAGAAACGGCAGGCCTTTGAGAGAGCGCAAGAACCGGTGGTGTGAAGAGAGGATGCAGAAGATCAGAGCATTTCATCTATAGATTTCTTGAACAGCGCATATATTCAACCCGCAGTGCGGGTTTAAAAATCACATTGATGACAACTTTATCATTTTTCTACATGAAAAAAGTTCTTAATTTCAAAACGTAGTAAACTATACATTTAGACCGCTTAAATAAACCAGTTTCTTCGCTAAGGGATGAAACATACGTCGGAAATTCGAAGACTGGGATGAATTCCGAGCCAAACCCTCACCGGGAAACCCCTCGCGATGTAAACTCGCACTAGGCAAACTCGCACCATGGACAAATTTGAGCGTTCGGTTGAAAAAAATCAACGACTGGACACCGGCATCTCTTCCCTTTTACATCCTTGATTGAATTTTTTTGTTGTGTAACTTAACCCGCGAAAAAAAGAAAGCAAAATGACATTAAAACGCCGCGAGAGGGCCAAAACAAAGATGAATATCAATTGGGTTAGCTGTCACGTTTGAATTCTGCATTCACTGAGCGCACTCCCCTAAACTATGTAATCGGGATTGTCGTAATTTGAGAACAGAATTAGAAGTCTCTCTGGTTTTAGTTTAAATTCTTCGATAAATCCCTGAAAAATTCCTTCTGACCAATGAAATCGCTTCAAGCATCGACTTCAAGCTGCCGTGCAAAAAATATATAATCAAGCTTCTCTTATGCCAAAATTATTGATACAGTAAATAACAATAAGATGTATATATGTTATGGTTAGAATTGATCAGCGTGGATAAATTGAATAGACCAAGATTTTTGATCAGATCAATTCTAAGTTCTTCATATTGATCAAATACAGGGTGCACCAAAAGTCCAGGTGCCTGAGTTTATTACTATATATATATATATATATATATATATATATATACACATATATATATTTATATATATATGTATTTGAGAAAAAAAACGCCGGGTATAAACTTTATTGGATTGAGAAAACGTTCAAATATTTAGCCCGTCTCGGGCGGAATCGCTTTGATTAGGTCGGTGAAATAATACTGACGGAGCATCTTTCCTAAATATTCGTCGGTAGGCAGTCTAAGGAAGCCTTGGCGTACTGATTCCGATCAAACTCTCACACCGAAAGAGGCTAGTTCTTGGATTACCGGGAGGATGAGGAAACAAAACCCAGTAATCTATTTATCTCCGACCGTTATTGCAAGCGTGCCATATGCAACACCACAAAGGAAACGCTGCCAATATCCGGGGATATTTCGTGTGACAGTACTATAAGTGTTTAATGTAATCACCAATCTAATTCATAGAAAAACTTGATTTACAATCAGGTTGCGCATCAAAAAATCCTAAATAGGTGAGAAAAAAAAGATATGATCTAATAATGAGCTTAAACAGTAAGTTCGTAGATCATTTTATGCACTTAATCACACATCGCTTGAATTATGAATACTGGTCCATTCGCTGTTGAACATAGAATATAATCGTATGTGATAATACTGTCTTAAATTCTGGATTTTAAGGAAGCTTTCACTTATTAAAAGTTTGCCTAGGAAACAGAAAAAGAAATCGCACATAGGTTCTAGAACCTTACACTGTAAAATATTATCCCAACTGAAGCCTATATGTAGTTGTTGAAAGTTGCACTGAAAGACAGTTGCGAAAACATCTCAATTCATGAGCTCATAAAAGTAGAAGAGCATTTTCTCATTCGACTGTCATAGGAAAAAGGGGAACTGTCAAAGCAGCAATCATTGCGTTTTGAAGATCTCATTTCCAGTCATGCAGTGCACGTACTGCTGCTCGACCGAGTGAGTACCTCTTTCATTTGTAGCTGTCACCTTGTAGATTCCCTGGTCGGCTTGAGTTGGATTCTGCAACAACAAAAAAAACGTCACATTTATTATTTTTCTAGTTCTTTACTACCAGGTAAATTAGATCGACATGTATTACAGAATGGAAGAGTTTTTGTAAGAAGAATGAATGAATGAATGTATGAATAAAGAGTAAATATATGAAGAATAAACGAATGAGTTATTTCAGCTCTTTAACTACAGGCAGACACAGAGTAATTGAATTCAGAAGAAAAAAAAAACCAACAAAGTTTTCAAAGAAATAACCAATTTTTAGAAGAAAACTATGAAAAACCTTAGAACTTCGAAAATAAAATGCAGTAAAGTTTATTTTCATGTTATCTCGTAATATGTATTATATGTTCCATTCCAGTATACCCTCATATTTCCTTAACGGGAATCAAATTTTTTGATTTGAAGAGAAAAAAAATATGAAATCTGTCTTATTCCAACAATGGGACGCTCTAAAACCGTATTCTTTTCCCGTTACTAAACCTTACATCAGTAAACTTCAATTTAGATTGTCTCAAGCGTTGGCAACGCATTTTAATTATGCAAAATTCTGTCATAAGATTCAGAAACCTTCATGATGAGAGTGACAGTCCACTTCCCGACCATTTTCTTGATGCCCATGACGTATCGGTCCCCCGCTGAGTTCTTTGTCTTTATGGAACCTGGATATTCAGATTTTTAGAATTTTTCAAACTTTGTGCGACAAAAAGCTTACACAGTTGGTTGAATCTCAATAATCGAACGTATGAAGGTTTCGAAGAAGAAAAAAAAACCTGTAAATTGAGGCCTATAATTTATTCTTTCCAGTCTAACGTTTTTTGATCATTTAACTCTGAAACAGGTCGAATGCACTCTGCTTTCAAATTTCTGAGAAACTTCTGAGAAATTCTATTCATAACTCTTCTGTTTTCCTATTTTCCGGAGTCTTCTCTCTTTCTTTTCTCTCTCCGTCTTACACTCTTTACTCCTTATTACCCTCGCTCTCTTCCTTTCTCTCTCTCTCTCTCTCTCTCTCTCTCTCTCTCTCTCTCTCTCTCTCTCTCTCTCTCTCTCTCTCACAGAGACTAGCTATTTTTCTCATTCTCTTTCTGTTTCTTTCTCTCTCAAATTGTTTTTTCTCTTTCACCCTCTTTATCTCTCTTTCTTATGTTTCTTGTTTTTTTCTCACTATGTTTTTCAATCTCACCATTTGATTGTAGGCTGAGGATTGGCATTGCAGAGGCACTCGAACAATACTGATCCATCCGGTTTTGTCAACAATGAAGGCGCTTTATCGAAAAAGGGGGCAAGCTTCTTCTTCTTCTTCCTAGCGTTTATCCCGCCGCCGGGCAGGGTCCGCTTTGTAGAGTGCACCACGCCATTTCACCCGATCAGCTGCGTCTTCAGTCTTCAGCCCGGTCGTGTTCATGTCTACTTCGATGCAGTCTCGCCACCTAGTTTTGGGTCTGCCTCTGGGTCTTTTGCCCTCTACTTCGAGGTTCCAGGACGATTGAGAAACGGAATGGGGATTTGATCTTATCACGTGCCCGTACCATCTCAGCCTTGACTCTCGAAGCTTTTCAGATATAGGGGCGATGCCCAGACGATCTCGGATGGTTTCATTTCGCACCATGTCTAGACGAGTGAGTCCGAGGCTCCATCTCAGCATTTTCATCTCCATAACATGCAGCATCTGTATAGTCTTTGCTGTGCATGGAGAACATTCGAGGCCGTACAACGCTACTGGTCTGACAACTG